>CM059186.1:40204544-40554544 GCA_030323885.1 Branchipolynoe longqiensis
CCACATTATTGGGCTAAATGATGAAATCTAAATATTGACACTCCAATAATGGGTTTCTTTGAAATATGCATTTCAAGTAGACTGCCTCAAGTCGTAGTTTCTGAGAATGACCCATATATATATACGTGTTAGTCATTAGCCTCCAAACCTTTGGGGGGGGGGTATAATTTTTCTAAGGTAAATATCAAGAAAGTTACATCGATTTGAACTTGAAAAATATGCCTAATTATGGGCCCTTTGTTCTATAGTAAACCAGCCAAAAGTTGGGACTCAAAATCTAGATTTTGTACTTCAAACTCTCATATCTGTTGTAATACAGAATGGATTTAGATTAAAGTTGTACTGCTCAATTCTCATGACTAGAGCTTTCAAAAGGTTATAATATTTTTCTACAAAAGTAAATATTAACAAAGTTATGCCAATTCGAATATAAGAAAAGCTGTGACCCAAAATTAAGATTTTGTATTCAAACTCTCAGAATTAAAAAAAAAAGAAGACATATGATACTTGTACTGCTCAATTCACATGACAATAGCCTTACTAGGGTTATTACATGTTTTTGAAAGTAAATATTAAGAAAGTTTTGCCAATTTAAATATAAGAAAAGCTATGACGGTATCAACAAATTCGAGGACCCAAACGAATGTCATTTAGATAAACAGTCATAACTGCCTAATATTGAAAAGGTTTGTACTGTTAGAAAGCTGATTAAAAGAAAGAGAAGACAATAGTATTCAATACAGATCAAAACATTTATATCTTCGGTGCGGCAGCCTGAGATGAGCAATGCCGAGGTGTGAATGCCAAGTGATAAGTCGCGCAATGCAGAGGTGACAGTGTGAGCAAAAGTTAAAGCCCTACGGCTCAAATATCGCCTTTGGGAATCAATCAAACATCCTTAAAATTTCACAACATGTAGACAACTAATGAAGGAACAATAATTTTGATAGGATAATTTAATGCCCTTTGAGTGATTTGATGATGATTTTGTGAAGAAACATCAAACTTGAAATTCAACCATCAACTTTTGAAACTAATACTGGTCCAATTGAAAAATTAAAAAATGAGGATGTAGAGAAATCTGTCCTATGTCATGAAAACAAGAGCTAAATTGTAGCTAGAAAACCCTTCTTTTGACGAACTGAAAGGTAACGCCTAGCGCAAAGCAGCTAAGTGGAGCTAGCTTTACTGTCGTTGCCGAACCGCTTTGCGGAGATCGGCGGTATTCACACATAGCTAAAGTCACTCAGTGTCTTAGTGATCGTAATTTTTATTTAAGCTGAATCGTGAATGTTAGCTAATATTAGGTAACGGCAGGCTGTATACAGGGGCTGATGAACCTTTCGAGTTTTAGTTGAAAACAGCTGTGTTTAACTCCAAATTTTTCTCTTTCTACTTCTTCAAAAGTCACAAAAGTGATATGGAATTAAAAATAAATTATTCATCTTCATTTCTGTTATGTTTGTTTAGTTGGTTAAATTGTGTTATTTTTATAAACTACTGTTAAAGCATGGCTGTTTCTGTGATTTTGCATCATATCACTGTCACACCAAGTGAAAGCACATCAGGCCTGAGGATTGGACTCTTGGGGAAACTGAAAGCGCTTGGGTTAGCCTTTGTGTATATAAATAGAACCTATGTCATGAGAAAGAGGAAATCCTTGGCTTTTGATTGGTCCAAATTTCAAAGCAATCAGTTCAGCCAGTGTTAAACAGATTCTGAAGGGGAAAACAAGTTTTTGAGATGGAATTCTCTGCGTCAAAACTAAGCCAAAGTTGATCAAATAACCAGTTTTGAAAAGAGAAATCTCTTGGCTTTTAAATAAGTCCAGTCCCAAAGACATGGGACGAATATCTGAGACGCGCTCAAAGAAAATGTAGACAATACCAACGACGAATCATCGGTAAATGTGCCATCATGGCGGCCGCCGAATCGCCACACATCACAACCGATTCGCTCTGTAATTGCTAAGCATCTAGCTTGTTTTAATAAGTTAATTTCTTAATTACATTCTGACAGCATTATTTTTTAGACACAGTTCATCATTTTATCATAATTGGTGTTTGCTGCACGGCAGCATCTAGATAAAAGATTCACCCGGTACTTGTAGTACACGGGTGAAGGACAACGTAGTCTAAATACGGCTGAAAAATAGCTTTAGTATGGAACAGGAACTAGAAACTGTGGCTCTAGTATCAAATGGCTACCCATATAGGCACAGAGTTGGTGAAATGGGCGAGGATGCAAAACACACAAAATGGTGGTGCTAGAACGCTGTCGATTTCACTTTTAAATCTTATTAAACTAGATATTTTATTATATTTTTCAACTCAAAGGTAGCGGGTAAATATGAAGACATCTACAAAGAAAAATGTTGCTTCTTAGATTGTGAAATTAGGCTCTCATTTCATTAACCCGCTTTTTCAACCGTTTTTATATAGGGCTGGTATTCACCCGTGTACTGCGAGTGCCGGGTGAATCCTTTATCTAGGCAGCATCATGCATGACCTCTGAATAGGTATGTGGGCATCGCGGTGTTTACCCAACTTCCATTCCTGCTGAAATCGCGATTACCGGCCGGAATGGCATGTGTTACTCAGCTTTACTATGGCAACACTTTTAGATATATATTAACTAGCTGTCTTTTGCACACGTAGATAAAATGTTCTTCACCTGGGTGCTCAGTTGTTTTGAATCCGTCAACTAGAAGTTTAATGAAAATAGCTCCGAATTCGTTCTTTTTTTCATTTAATTTAATATTGCTTGAATACTAAGGCAGTTTTTCCTTAGATTCATTTGACTATTTCTGAAGTTATAAATCTAATATCAATGACAGATTAGATTTTTTTTAGTGGGGGGTAGGGGGGGGATATAATTTAGAACTGCCTAATTATGATTATTTTATCTTCTAGACCTCCGTATGCGTGGTGCAACCAGTATAGATGTATCAAGCCTTCCGGTAAGTAACAAGTAAAACTGTTGGAACACCGGCTAGTAAATTAGTACACATATGTAAATAAATAGTGAACTAGCAACAGTGAATAGACAACTTCAATTTGGAAACTCAGTGGCGGTGCCACCAGTTTGGTTTATTGTATAATCGGGGAGGAAGAATATAGATTAAAGTTGCAGTCTGATAAAAATATCAAATTTTCACAAGCAAAACACTTATCTAGATTTGAACCTACATATCCAACTTGGATAGTGGTGCATTTATTAAGTGTTTGTTGCTGAATAGAAGTGAATACTAAGTCAGTTTAATAGAGCCTGTTACTGCTGAATCTTATGGCATGAGAGTTTTGAAAAGCACACCAGAATTAAGTTGTCATATTTACACTTAAAATATCTCCTAGTCATTTTAAAGCAAAGTTACTTCAATCCAAAGAAAGGTAGATTGTAACGACCAACCTAATATACTTAGCTAAGAAAATGACAGAAACTCAAAACCCTCAAACTATGCAACTAAGTTACACGCGCTGAAGTCCATATATAGTGCCAATGATTTTCCGCGATCGCGGAAAACGGACGGAAATCGCGGATTGTCAAGTTTGAAACGGAATTCATAATGTGGAGCGGAATTCCATTATTTTCATGTCAAATCCGTTATTTTGAACTAAAAGGTGACAGAATAAAGCCTAAATTGATCACTGATTAGATTCCTTAATAGTTTTATTGTGATTTATGTGCATATTTATTAACTTTTATATGTTATATTCAATTTCATTTTCTGTTTTATGGATTTCAGATCGTCATGATCTCCAATCTAACATCAGTATTTATTTTAATTTTATTTGTCATTCTTTTGTGTGACGATCATGTTGCGATGTATTACATTATTATTTCAATTGGTTTCATTATAATAAAAGTGCAGTGTCAAGTTGAATGCTAAAGTCCCCATCACCATCTCAGTGTCTCTTACTATCATCAGAAAGCTCTTTACCTGCAATGAGACAAGATTCAATTAATTCTAACATGATAGCAATACATAAGTAACATAATCAAGCATAAAATTAAACAGTGTGGAATCGAATTTGTTATTTTATTCTGAAACGGAATTGAAACGGAATTTGCTATTTGGTGAAATGGAATTTGCCTTATTTTGAAACAGAAAATCATTGGCACTACATAATCACGCTTATGTATGCATGATTAAAATAATATACAAATGACCATTTACTTTTAATATTTATATACATATATATAAATAATGCAGTCACCAATGTCAGATGATTGCTGTGGGATTCATGCCCCCCCCCCCCCCACCTCAATTGTGGAATCTTCAAGTGCTAACTGCATATGTAATTTCTGTCTATGGGTCACCTTACTGCCGTATTTCTATTACCAGGGCACCATCCACCCATTCATGGGCTCAAACAAGTCCCTGGCGCAGATCTTCCTCCACGAACTCGCCAATGTTCTGTCCCATAAACAGGTAACCGTATTGATTAAAATAATTAGATTATAAGATTGATTGTTTGTGTTATATATATTGGCGTGCTTGCTTCTGTGTGGATGCATTTTTATCAGTGATTAAAACACAATCGTCAATGGCTATTAATAAGATCCTTTACATTTCAGGCAAAGAAGATCGTGACCTACGCTATATTCAACTTGTGTGTGATCATACTTCTTCTTCTGTGGTGCAATGGCACAGATAGCATGAGTGAGTAAAGACAATTTCCGCTGTTAAATGCTAAATGACAAAAGGAAGTAACACATGAATAAGTCCTTGATATTGATTTTAATACAACTACAAATAGATCGCAGTAGGTAAGAATAAAGGGTAAATGTGTGTTTCACATCCATTGCTGTTCGAAATAAATAATTCTATTTGAATTAATTTTATTATTTTGTTTAGGGTGATTTATTAGTGCCACATCAACAGGGTAGTTGCAATGGTGGAGTTGCAATGGCTAGCTTTGGAGATGATAAATCATTTACCACCGTGTTATTCCAGGATCACACGATTTACATTTACAGTGACAATGGCATCATCTTAGTGTTAATACTTTTGGTTTAGGTCTAAAGGCCCTGTCACAATGCATAAGTGCATGTCGACGTACGTGACACACGCTGTCATACTGTAGAATGGCTAAAGCTCGAATCTGTGGTTGTGTAGGCAGGCTCTAGTGAAATCAATACATACAAAGAGAAAGGAAGAGTATAAAGTGTAAAGGAAGAGAGAGTCAAGTACTTACTTATTGGGGGGTTTGTGACCTAGCGGTCCCTGGCTGCAGAACTGCAGCTTTGATAAACGGCGCCGTTAAAATGGCCTGTTTTTGGTGTTTTTTTTCTTTCTTCCTTCATCCTTGCAGCTTTAGGGGTCGTAGGGGTGGGGGGGGGGGGGGCGGGGTGCTCTTCGCGGCGTCTTGTGCAGTGGTGGCGTGGTGCGGCGGTGGCCCGGCAGGTGGCAATACGAGAGTCAACCCCTCTGGTTTATTATTTCTATGGTACATGGGTTCCTTGTAGAGTATCATCCCACCCTTTTCCCCCTATGGGAAACAAGCATTCTTGGCCCTACCAATAGGGATCCAGCATTCCTGGTCCCCATGGCTACCAGTGGTCTGCCCACCACCACCAAGCTGTGTGGCCCCCCTGGCCACCACCAACCTTGACCCTGAGTGTGGTGATCCTACTCAGCAGAGGGGAGGGGGGAGGTAGGGCCTGAGTGCAGAATATTTTACAATACGGCAGGAATTTTGAACATGCTAAAAAATACTACTTCTGCCAAACGTACCCATAACTTATCTCAACATATACCAGTGGGTTGTTAACGAATACTACTTATGCCAAACATAGCCATAACCTGTCCCAGTGTACACCAGCATACACCAACGTGTTGGCGCAAAATCACATACATCTGCATACGCTGATGCAATACAGCACAGTGTGACAGGGCCTTAAGCCAGTCATATGTTTGATTGAATTGTGGTTTATTCATTTTGTTTTACATTTTTAGCTTTGACCGCTTACACATATCTACCAATATTTGACATTTGCCGGTGAGTATATATATGATAATTTATATTTGTCAGTTACAGTAATTATATCTGGGATGAAAGATCTCGATTCCACCGGTTTCCACGTTTTTGTTGTAATTTACGAATTTCGTCTTTTTTTTGAAACCCCAAAAAACATTCTACAATATTCTACATATTCTAAGATATTCTATGAAATTTCTCCAGCTATTAGTCACAATATTAAAATTGTAAAGTTTATAAGGACTGCCAGACGATCGTGACCTCTTCTAACTTCACCTGTGTTTTATTAAATAAATCTTACCGTCATTTGAGACGTATTTAACCATTTCAGAATTACAAGTGCGTTTTTATATTAGTTTTTAAAAGTGTTAGGTACCTAACAAAGAAAACCAAAGACCAAAGTGACAAATACTTTTTCTCACTTTTTTGCCTTTGCTGTTCGACACGGCGTAAATTCACCATCAATTAGTTAGTCAATCAATCAATCAATCAACGTCAATCATAATGCACTTTTGTTGAAGGTTGCTCACATGCCTGGTGAGTTTATGGGTGCAGCAGCAGAAGCCAACGCCGATCTTCTCCTTTGGGTAAGTTTAATTGTTGGCAATGTAGAAAGGGCCAATTGTTGTAGCCATGAATGGAATACTGATAAATAAACACTCATTATCTATCATGTCGTCGTCATCGTCATTGCTTTCGTCGTCATCGTTTTCATTGTCATCGTTTTCATCGATGTCGTCGTCATCATCATCATGGCTGCTATAAAAGCTGATCCTTTTTTTAAATTATTTCTTTTTATCATTCACATCAGAACTTAAAGTTGCATGGTCTGATGAAATATTTATTTTTCAAAACCAAAACATGTATCTTAATTTGATTATATATATCCATCTTAGATATTAGTGCATTAACAAGTGATTTGGGACAGCATATATAGAATAATCAGTGAATTTATTACCTCATCCTACGTTGAGAAACCCATCACACAAGGAAGCCATTAATCAATTAGGTCAATCTCATGGCCTAATTAGCCAGACTCTCATTCCAAGTACCATACGTAACATGGTGATCGCGAGATGTCAATACGCATCATGGCTCGAGGACTTTTGGAAAGCTTGTCAAAAGTATTTTGGGTTATTTCAGCTCAAATTGCTTCAAAACTAGCCATTTTTCGTCAAAATTACTCCGAACTAATGATTAGTAGGTTATAACGATCAATTTGATATATTTATCTCAAAAATAAAATAAAAATTCAAATGCCATCGGACCATCCAACTTTAAACTCAATCCAATGGCCATAAAAAAAAAGACACATTTGGATAAAATAGGGGGGGGGGGGAAGACATATAAAATATCTCGGCATTAGCCTTGGTAATATTTATTATTTTTTAAATCAAACATCATGCATGCTGGGTTAGTGGTTGATGTTTTGACATTAATGTAACACCGGTTTGAATGTCTCTCACTGCACAATGTTTCAGCTATGTTTGAAAACTCATGTAATAGCTTTTTGAATACATCTTTCACTGGGTGCAGTGGCCTAATCGGTAGAGCGTGGGCCTCGCGTGTGGAAGGTCTGGAGTTCAGTTCCCGCTCGAATCAAACCAATGACTTTAAAATTGATACTTTTCCCTTCCTAGGCTAGCGCTCGGCATTAATAGGAAAGGGGAAGGACTGGTTAGCTCAGTGTCAGGATAATGTGACTGAGTGGGATATTGGGTCATGGTGCCGACGGCCTGATTTCCCAGTGGGGCAGCACTATTAAGTCGGCATAGGTGTGCACTGTCACAAGTCGGTACCCGTCCTGATATAACCTTAGATGTTGCCAGGACGTTAAACTTCAACAACCAACCAGTCGATACAGCGCTGTAGGAGTGTAGTGGGTTAGCGGTACATGTCTTGACATTAATGTAATGCTGGGTTGAATGTCTATCACTACACAATATTTCAGCTATGTTTGAACACTGATGTAATAGCATTTTGAATATGTCTTCCTGGGCCGTCTTTCAGTTATATTTGAGGTGATGTGTGTAAAGACCAATGTTTGAATGCTTCTTACTGTGCTATGTTTCAGCTATGAGCAGTTTAAGGTGCTATGTTAACACACTAATGTAATAGCTGTTTGAATGCCTCTTATTAATGTAAAAGTGGTTTGAGTACATCTTGTTCCCACGTGTTTCACCTATGAGCAGTTTGAGACGATATGTTAACAGACTAATATAATAGCAGTGTGAATGCCTTTCATTAATGTAAAAGTGATTTGAGTACATCTTGTTCTCACGTGTTTCACCTATGAGCAGTTTGAGACGATATGTTAACAGACTAATATAATAGCAGTGTGAATGCCTCTTATTAATGTAAAAGTGGTTTGAGTACATCTTGATCTGACATGTTTCACCTATGAGCAGTTTGAGACGATATGTTAACAGACTAATATAATAGCAGTGTGAATGCCTCTCATTAATGTAAAAGTGGTTTGAGTACATCTTGTTCTCACGTGTTTCACCTATGAGCAGTTTGAGACGATATGTTAACAGACTAATATAATAGCAGTGTGAATGCCTCTCATTAATGTAAAAGTGGTTTGAGTACATCTTGTTCTCACGTGTTTCACCTATGAGCAGTTTGACACGATATGTTAACTGACTAATATAATAGCAGTGTGAATGCCTCTCATTAATGTAAAAGTGGTTTGAGTACATCTTGTTCTCACGTGTTTCACCTATGAGCAGTTTGAGACGATATGTTAACAGACTAATATAATAGCAGTTTGAATGCCTTTCATTAATGTAAAAGTGGTTTGAGTACATCTTGTTCTCACGTGTTTCACCTAGGAGCAGTTTGAGGCTCTATGTTAAGACACTAATATAATAGCAGTCTGAATGCCTCTCATTAATGTAAAAGTGGTTTGACCATGCCTTGTTCTGACGTATTTCAGCTATGAGCGGTTTGAGGTGCTGGCTGTGTTCGCGAGTACTATTTTGGCACAGCTTGGTGCGCTCTTCATCCTAAAGGAGAGCATCGAGCGGATGATAATGCAGCCCGTCATTCACACGTAGGCATACATTTTGCATGCTTAAATTATATATTTAAAAAAGATTGTAGTTAGTAGGGCTATCCTTGTGGCAACTTCACCAGATCAGATCTTGTGTTGCTTTTCTTTTTAAATTATCTATTTGTTCAGGTTTTTAGTTGTTTTTTCTTTTCTTTGCTATTGTTTGTTCAGTGATTTCTCTCGAGTAAGTTATTTATTGTATTAAGTATTTACTTATGTACTGTTTCAGGCCTTCATTGTTTTGAGGAGTGAAATTGTGGCTACCTCTTTCCGAATCAGTTGTAAGCTTGAGTGGTCTCAGGACTGTGCTTTAAAAAGAAATGTATACAAATTTAAATACAGAAAATAGCTTTTGATATTATAACAGTTAACAATCCCTTACTCTCTCCCTCTCTCCCTCTCTTTCCCTCACTCACTCTCTTTCCCTCACTCACTCTTTCCCCCTGTCTATCTCATCTATTTTATCTCTTTTTTTCTTTGTTTATCTCAGATAATCTAATCTATCTGTCCATAGATACGCACACTCCTGTCCTGTGGCCACATGATGTTATTTGTGATTTTAATGAACATTACACGCCCGCATAACTTAGCTTCTTGTCAATGTGATCTGTGTGGTGCGCAGAGGCCGGCTGCTTGTCGGTACAGCAGTGGCGTTCGTGTTTCACCTGGCGGTGACATACAGCATGGACAACAAGGCCTTCAACCACATCGCGTCCGCCTCCAGCTCCAGCTGGCTGCAGGAGCACGTGGCCGACATGAGCGAGAGGTGCGTCACACTGTGTTACACTACGGTGTTCAATTTTTCATTATTAGTGGAGCTGTATATTCAATTTGGGAGTGTCAACTGACACAGTACTGTGTCATGCTGTGTCAGGCCAAAGTGTTCAAATTATGATTATTAGTGGAGCTATTATATTGGGAGTGTTAACTGACACAGTACTGCATCATGCTATGTCAGACCAAAGTGTTCAAATTATCAATATTTTTGGAACTGTATATGCAATTTAGGAGTGTTGATTGAGACTATTGCATCATGATATCTCAGACCAAAGCATTCAAATTATCATTGTTTGTGGAGCTGTATATGTGATTTAAGAGTGTCAACTGACGCAGTACTGCATCATGCTATGTCAGCAATTTGGGAGTGTCGACTGACACAGTTCTATGTCACGTTGTCTCAGACCAAAGCATTCAGATTATCATTATTAGTGGAGCTGTATATGTGATTTGGGAGTGTCAACTGACACAGTACTGCAAATGGCGGCGGCCATTTGCAATGGAAAAGCTGCGCTGTGATTGGTTGAAAGCACTGAATGCGGCGGCCATTTTCGAGGCACTTTTCATCTCCAGTCTGAAAAGAGAGGCGTCTCCGAGACATCGCCGAGACGCACTCTGAACGGAAATATGCCAAAAAGCATCGCCGCGGCGCCTCCCAGACAGACCCTGAACGCGGCCCTGGAGGCGGTTCTAGGAGCCAATGGCTTAACTGAGCAAAGATAGATTTACACAAAAATGTAATTATGAACAGCCCATAGGAATGTAGCTTATTCATAAGTAGATGAGCACCTGTATTCATTTATAGCTGAATAGTCTGATGCTTCTGCCATTTTTGTAAAAAAAAGATTAATACATTACATTGATCATTATAACTGTACTTTAGTTTGAAGTAACTTTTTATTATGAATGGCAAACTTTTGGAGATATTTGAAGTGAAAACATGCAAAACTAATTTCTATTATATTTAGTTGTTATCCTTCTATGCAGCAACAACTGCTTAAAAAGTGTACAAATATCAAAAAGTTAAATATTTCGGATCAAATGTGGCTCAGTGTTTTAGTTTTGAAAATTTGATGATTTTATCAGATTATGCAAATTTCAAATGTGTGTTGATCAAGTCTAACAACTTTGGGAATAATAAATGCTTAATAAGCGTGCCAGTATCTTAAGTTTGATCAAATGTAGCTAAAAGCGTTTATGGTTTTGGAAATTTGATGATTTCATCGGAATATGCAACTTTCAAGATCCAGGGTCTGTATGGGGCTTGGAAAGTCTTGAACTTCATTTGCCCCATTTCAAAGCTTTGAAAAGCCTTGAATTTAACCTATTTGGGGTAATTGAACTTCATTTTCCCCATTTCATGGCCTTGAAAAGGCTTGAATTTAACCTATTTGGGGTAATCAGTCTTGAAAATCCTTGAATTCCATTAAACTTCTCCCATTGATCTAAATTAGTCAGAAATCACCATTCGCCATGGTTGTTGTTTTCCTGAAATCCAAAGGAAAACAGTCTTGAATTTCAATCAAAAACCGCCTTGAAATAACCTTGAATGCCATATCTTCACATGTGTACGGACCCTGAATCTATTTGTGTAGATCAGGTCTGACAACATTGCGGTTATTTGTATGCAATGCTTTCCTTACAAGGCGCAGTAATACAGTGCATTTCTCCTGATTCACAGTCTGTGCCACATTGTGCCAGGCCTGAGCAAACTCCTGTTGCCTCGCATCAACCCGTTCGCACTGATCGCTGCAGCCGGAGGAATAGCGAATATTGTGACGTACATTCTCATTGACGTGAAGTGAGTCATTTTATTATTAATTCAGTGTTTGCTCATAAAATTGCCAGATACACTTTGTCCCTCCTTCCCTCCGTCCGTCCCTCCCTCCTTCCGTCCGTCCCTCCTTCCCTCCGTCCGTCCCTCCCTCCTTCCTTCCCTCTCTCGCTCCTTCCCCTCCCCTCCATCCATCTCCCCACAACGTGTACATAAACATGTAGCCATTTTACAGTAATTTGATTGACATTAAATTTTTTTTTAGAAAGCATACGGTGGATCTAACCCTCTCTCCCCTTCCCCCCTCCCAATGTACTGTTTGTATGCTCGTGAAAATGTTGACAATTGGCAAGGATCGCTTGATAGATCTCCCCCTTAAATAAAAGTTAGCATGAGCCATTCTATTGCGCTGGAAAAACAAAACCACAGTGTGAAAATGTCATTTACCATAAAAAAACAGGTGCATCCTTAACAATAAATAACAATGTTTCAAGAGGTGATACACTTCTTTCTTAACCTGTCAACCAACCTATTCCATGAAATCAGGCCCACCATAGAAGCGGCTGCACTTGATGGTCGAGAAGCGGGGATGCGCAATAATAATAATAATAATAATAATAAAAACAGAGAAGCAACTGGACTTGAGAGTCGAGAAGCGGGGATGCATAATAATAATACCGACTATGATGATGGTGATGATGATAATATCTGACTGGTCTGGGGTCCTGGGGTGACTGTCTGATGGGTTTATTCGTGTTTAGTTCCGTTGTGTTGTGTGCTATTTCGCAGTGTGACCTATCTGTTCTGTCCGTTACGTACAGTAACTACTACTCTGCGGACACGTGGGCGGCCGTGTGGATCGCAGTCATGACGATGGGGACCATGTTTCCCATGAGTGTGTACAGCGGCAAAATACTACTGCAGGTGCGTCTTCACATACTGTAAATATGAGGGTTTTTATATATATATTTTTAATCCAACAACAGTCAATAGAGGGGGTGTAATGACATCACGAGACAACTTCCGGTGGCCATATTGGATTACATACGCAAGGCTTGCAACTGTCTACATTGTAGGTATGTTGAAATTTTTTTAAAATTTACCATATAGAAATGATACTCATACCATTCTAAAGAGCCAAACAAAAACTTTTAATTAACACAAAGATCATGCATATTGGTCTAGTATTAAGAAAGTTATGATTTTTTATTTATTTTAAATTGCATGTTTTTTTGTCCTGTAATTAGACTGAAACAAAGGGAATGGGTGTGACCTTTCATGATATTTCCATGATTGCAAATGTTTTAAATTCTGTCATGAACGAACGAATCATCAGAAATGCAAAATTCGAAAACGAAGACATTCAGAAAGCTTTCCTTTATATGTGGTGATCGTGATTCCCTGATACCCCCATCCGTTAGCCAATGAGAAGCGATTTTGGTACACATGTCGAGACCCGTTTGCGGACTCCTGATCACAGCGATCGGGGACAACATGGCGGCGACGCCTCGCGTGGATGTCAACATACCTATAAAGTCGCGCAAACCGCGACACTTTCCGATTCAAAATTAACCACTTTCGACGTATCGGAGCGTGATAATATTTGGTATATAGTGAGAAAAGACATTGCTAATTGCGTCTATATGTTTTTTATTTACTTCCAAAGTGATTTTGAACCGATTTGAGCAACGCAGAGGTGAGCCTGTCACTATAGTGTCAGAAGTCCTCGCCATGGGGCATGCACCCCACGCCAAAGTCGCGCAAACCATGACACTTTCCAATTCAAAATTAACCAATTCGACATATAGGAGCGTGATAATATTTGGTATATAGTGAGAAAAGACATTAATAATTGCGTCTATATGTTTTTTATTCATGTCCAAAGTGATTTTGAACCAATTTGAGCATGCGAAAAGTAGGGCAAATGTTTGAAAGCGTGTCACGAACGAACTAAGCATCAGTAATGCAAAATTCGAAAACGAGGACGTTCAGAGAGGTTTCCTTTATATGATGTGATCGGGATTCCCCGGTATCCCCATCCGTTGGCAAATGAGAAGCGATTTTGGTAGACATGTTGAGACCCCGCGCACTCCCGATCACAGCGATCGGGGACAACACAGCGGCGACGCATGTCAACATACCTATACATGTCAACATACCTATACATTGTGCTTATTTACCGATTTGTTGGTTTATTTTTCACTGTTTTGAGCAGTTTGCCTTCAGAAGTTGGTTTTAAAGTGCTGTAAAGTGGCTACATTGAGCACTAGAAGTATGGCTTCAAAGGGTGTTGCTAAAATGCTGTATGTTGACACGTTGGATGCGCTGTCAAAGAATTAGAAAGGTTCGGGAAATACCCGCAAGGTGGTGCCACCGTACTTCGGCGGCCGCCGACCGGGTAGGCCCAGTGGTGGTCGTAGTGTTCTTGGTATATGACAGGGGGTGCCATGGGTGGTGTCAAGTGTAATCCAAGATGGCTGACCACTGAGTGTTGATATCACGTGCACTCCCTCTATTGGACATCCTCTATTGTGATAATATTGGAATGGGAAGTGTGGGGCTACAAACTACAATTTTGTGTATGTCTTGGTGATTGTTACAACAATACAACATGAATTTAGTCAGGGTTTGTACTGGTCATGAAAAACCTAACTTTTGAAAATGCTAAAATTACGTACTGAAAAGTCCTACAATTATACCAAGAGTAGGCCTATTATAAGTAATTAAAAAGTATGCATGTCAATCAATATATTGGGGTAAAAATGTTGCTTGCACCTTAAAGTATTTTTGTTGTTAATGCTAAGTTAATTGTTTGTATTCAGTAACTCTAGGTAGGTTTATGAATTTTTGTTTTGCAACCTGTCCTTATATCAAGGTTGAACACTTGTTCTTTGAAAGGTGCCATTTTGTGCCATTTTGAAATAATTTCTCAGGGTTAATGCAGACAGACAATTTTTGGCCAACCTTGGCTGTCCTCCAAAGATTACATTGGAATTTCCCCCCACCTGATGGGCAATAGGACTACTGGAGCATACTCGGAACCGTGAGTTAGTGAATGCTGAAAAAGCTGTGGAATTTCTTCATTTTGGTCCTTAGAAAACAGTTTTAATGGTCTTAAGAAGTCACTTTTTGTTTTTTTAAACCCTGTAAAAGAGTGGGAACCCTGTTATTGGAACCTCTGCATCATATCCAAAGTAGGCCATGCTTGACTCCTTTAATAGTGCGACAATATAACATGATACAAGATGAACTTAAAAATAAATAAATGAATTTTGAAGTTGATGCATTTTATGGGGTTTTATTACCCAGACGACGCCGTCACACATGACTGGCCAGCTGGACAAGGTGATCAGAGAGGCTTCTACACTAGACGGGGTGCTTGAGTTTCGCCACGAGCACTTCTGGACACTCTCCTTCGGCAAAATGGTAAGGCGGGCGTCGATTCACCAGGTGTTATCTGTAACAGTAATACTCAGGGATGCAACATCTCTATGTGCTTGCTGATTTTCCGCCATTTTCGGTGGCCCCACATTGGCTTAACACTGCCAGAGAATCGCATTTGGCTTAACACTGCCAGAGAATCGCATAATATTTATATTTAACGGAAGGCAGATTTCCACTTCTTTTGTGACCAGACGGGATGGCTGAATGAGTTGAGCATTCGTCTCCGGTTTTGGTAGATTGTGGGATTCGAACCCATGGGTTCAAATCGGGTTGAGTCAAACCAATTACTTGAAAATTGATACTTGTCGCTTCCTAGCCAGGTGCTCGGCATTATTTGAATAGGGCAACGACTGGTTAGCATATGGTCAGGATAATGTGTCTGTGAGGGATATCAGGTCATGGTTCCCACAGCCTAGTGTCCCAGTGGGGCAGCACTATAAAGTCGCCATGAGTGTGCACTGTCACAAGTTGGTACCCATCCTGGTATGACCTTAGAAGTCATATTCATGTAAGGAATATTCATGTATGGAATACATGTTGAAGATCATGTGATTGGATATTGAAATAGTTTCGAAACGCGTGCATACCCAAGATCTTTTATTTTCTCTCTTGAAAATGGAATATTGCAGGTCTGTCATAATCATAGTGGGGCAGCACTATAAAGTCGCCATGAATGTGTACTATCACAAATCGGTACCCATCTTGATATGACCGTTGAATATTGCCAGGACATAACACGGGCAAAAAACAAGCGTTAATTATCTGCTTTTTGTCTTCCTGCCACGACCCACTACCCACCACCCACTACCCACTATTACCACCACCACCCACTATCACCACCACCACCCACTATCACCACCACCCACCACTACCTCCATCACCCACCACCACCTTCACCATGACCCACTGTTACCCTCACTCACCACCACTACCACCCACCCACCCACCACCTCCTTCACCACAACCCACTGTCACTATCACCCACTACTACCACCCACCTCCACCACCCACCACCACCACCTACAACCACCACCACCACCTACAACCACCACCACCACCACCACCACCACCACCACCACCACCACCATCACCACCACCCACCACTACCACCTACCTACCTACCTACCTACCTACCTACCTACCTACCTACCTACCTTCCTACCTACCTACCTACCTACCTACCTACCTACCTACCTACCTACCTACCTACCTACCTACCCACCTCCACCTCCACCTCCACCTCCACCTCCACCTCCACCAGGGCGGCTCGGTGCACGTGCGCGTGCGGCGTGACGCGGACGAGCAGCTGGTGCTGGCCCACGTGGTGAACCGGCTGTCGAACCTGATCTCGGTGCTCACCGTGCAAATCTTCAAGGACGACTGGACGCGCACGTCCGCCTACCAGATCATCGGCGACACCTCGCTTCTACACCACCCGCCGCTGCCCGGCCCGCCACCGCCGCCGGCCGGTCCCGGGGCGCTCCCGGGCTCCCGGGTCCCTGGTCACCTCCCTCACGGCCTGCCGGCGGGCACCCAGGGCAGCCCGGCGCCCGGCGGATACTCGCCGGGGATGGCCCCGGCAGGTGCCCTCCCCGCCCCCGTCCCCGTCCCCCTCCCCGCCGCCATCCCGTCACCGCTGGCGGCGTTGCAGCAGCACCACTTCAGGGTGCCGCTGTCGCCGCCCGGGGCGCCCGCCTTCCCGCCCGGTGCCCGGGGCACTCTCCCCGGCCCGAGACCGGGCGCCTTCTCCCCGGCAAACCATGGCGGGCGTGGCGGCAACTCGGGCTTCCCGCCGCCCGCCGGGTCCATGTTATACGCCCAGACCCCGACCAGACTCTCCGCAGCGCCAGCCGTCAGTAACTTTATCTCCGACACGCTAGGTGGCGCCACCAGTAGTAGTAAGGCGAGGAGTTTAGACATGAAGCAGAGCGCCAAGCAACACTAGGCGGCGGTGCTGGCCGCGAGCGGTGGTGGGTGGATGGGAGAAACTCACCATGGTCGGGGGGGGGGGGGGGTTAGGATGGTTTGATTTAATAGTAATTGTGGAATAATGAGTGTATATTTATCAGTGAGTGGATGGGGTGCGACATGTGCTTTTTGTATGAATGTTTGAGAGAATTACTGAAAACTGCAAGTAATTGTGAATAGGTGTAGGTGTGAGTGAGTGTGGTAAGCAGATGTACAGATATATAGTTTTTTAATGTTGACCTGCGCACTCATCACTCCCCGAGGCCCAGCATTGAAAGGGCTGCAGTGAGTTATACACACTTTGCGTTTTAACCGAGTCTTGTCAAACCAACCTACAGTCGATACAATGGGTATTGTGTTTTTGGTATGTATTATTCCCTTTGTTGTAAAGGGTTATAAGATATTTATTGCCAAATATATTTTCCAATATAGAAGTGTTAAGGGACGTGCATCAAAAGTAGGTCAAGCTCATCTCAATCGTTTTCACAATACCCACACCCACACTCCTCCTCCCCCCCCCCCCCCGTGTCATCCTTAAATCTGCATAGTTCAATGAAAGTATATCATTTTCAAACCAACATACTTAACTAGACTTGATCCTACATATCCAACTTAAATGCTGGTGCACTTATTAAGCATTTATTGCTGCATAGAAGGAATGCTAAGTCAGTTTAATAGAAGCTGCCATTATTGAATCCTATGGGGGTCCAGCATTTCGGCGTGGACGAAATCAAAGTTGGCGTCTTTGTGTCGGTATTAATGGTATCTCTCTCTCTCTCTCTCTCTCTCTCTCTCTCTCTCTCTCTCTCTCTCTCTCTCTCTCCCTCTCTCCCTCTCCCTCTCCCTCTCCTCTCCCTCTCCCCTCCGTCTCCCTCTCCTTCTCCTTCTCACCCTCCCTGTCCCCCTCTCTCTCTCTCCCTCCCTCTTTCTCCCTCCCTCTCCCTCTCCATGTCCCCCTGCCTCCCCCTCCCTGTTCCCTTTCTCCCTCTCCTCGCTCCCTCCTTCCCTCCCTCCCTCCCTCCCTCTCTCCCTCCCACCCTTACGCACACCCTCTGGCGTAATTTGTGCACGTTCCCTTATCTAATAATGCTTCGAACAAGTAGTGTTATCCATAATTGATAATTGACCCATTTTGTCTTTCGTGTAGCATAATATACTTGCTGCTTACGTCTGGTGGGGAAGAATCAGTGTTAGATCAAGTGTCTCCGCACGGCTGAGACACCAGGCTTATTTGACAATAGTTTGCATTTGCAGGGTCCGTACACATGTGACGATATGGATTTCAAGGCTTTTCAGGTTGTTTTTGATAGGAATTCAAGACTATTTTCATTTGGATTTAAAAGGGGGGGGGGGAGGGTAATGGCGATTTCGGGCTAATTTAATTCAATGGAATTCAAGGCTGTTAAAGGCTAATTACAAAAAATAAGTTAAATTCAAGATTTTTCAAGGCCTTGAAATGGGCCAAATGAAGTTCAAGACTTTCCAGGCCCTGATTTAGATAGGCCTGTGGTACATGTAGACGGCTCTGTAACTTCTAGATAAACATCATACAGTACAACCCCGTTAAACCAAGCTCGGTTAAACCAAACGATCGGTTAATCCAAACTTTTTTCGGCGGCCTGGCAAAATACTACCATTTATCATATAAAAAAGTTGTTTAAACCAAAGTCGGTTAATCCAAACAAAATTGTCGAGCCGCAGGCCACTTCCGGTACTATTAAACCAAACTTTCATGTGGTTATTAGGTCATCTGAGACTTTTTTTAATGATAAATGGTAGTATTGTGCTGGTCCTCCCAAAAAAGTTTGGACCGATCGTTTGGTTTAACCAAGCTTTGTTTAACGAGTTTATACTGTATATACATGAAAAACAATGTCCACATACATTGTATATTACCTTCATAATGCACCTGCGTTCTTGCCAAAGCAAAGTCAAAGTCAAAGCCAAAGCTCGGTTAAACCAATGATCGGTTAATCCAAACAAATTTCTAGGATCCCTTCAAGTTTGGTTTAACGGGATTATACTGTATTAAACAATGGGAACTTGATGAGGTTGAACACAGTATAAGGGGATGGAACGTCAAGGAAGTTCTGCCAGAGTGGCCAGTGACAATGACCGAGTACAAGAACAAGCAAACACAAGACCCTATGATGGTTAAGCCCTGAAGAACAGGCGGGTTTCTGAGTGGGTGGGTGGGTGGAAACACCGCAAGCGTGAAGTAGTGGGTAGCCAGTTGCAGACTATTGTCCCGACATCAGCGAGTCGAGAGTTCTGTGCACGCCAGGTAGTGACATGTGTAAGTACATTTGCAAAGGGTGGTCGTGGTTGCATAGAAATTTATTCCTACAAATTCAGGCCAATTTCAATTAAAAATGATGACTTTTCCAGGGTCCTTAAACACGAGACAATTTGTAACATTTTATTCTTTTTCTGAATTGTCCTCAAATATCATAGGAAATTAATTGCTAATAAAAATCCTGCTTTTGAAGACCGCGGCCCCCTATTCACAGAAAATGCGATTTTTATTAAATGCCTAAATGATCATTTTTAGATGACGATATCAGATACAAATCCTGGTGACTAGTGTAGTCAGATAACATTTTAAGTTGCATAATCCGATGCTTTTTGCGTTCATGCCATATTTTTAATCGATATATTAGGTTCATAATTCATTAAAATTAATTTGTTTTAAAGTGTTAACTTTAGATAGAACAAAATGAACTGAAACAAATGCAAAATTAATTTAGGCATGCATGTCGAAAATGTTTGACATCATAGGTTTCAGGGTCTATTAAATTGACTTAGTGGTCCTAGGGAGGAATACATGTTTACTAAGTATTTCAATATATGCAAGATCAAATCTAGGTCTAAGTATTTCGGATTAAGAAATGTGATGCTGCTATCGGATTATGCAACTTTAATAATTGGCCACCGTTCGATATCTATTCTGTGATTTGCTGTGTCCAGATGTATATCAAAATATATTGAAATTTACAGGTCTGCTGAACAAAATGGCTGGTTTGAATTTTAGTATTAATATATTAACAATGCATTGCATTGTGCAATTGATTGCACTATGGAAAGACTTCTGATGTATTTACCACGTTACATTCCAGTTTGTTGTGAATTACTGCCGTGTCCTTTATGATGACTGAAGGAGTAACAGTTACACATTATAGCACAAAGGGATGATATTTTTCCGCTTTTAAGCGGATTTCCAGGTTTTTTTCCAGAGCCTGGGGGGGGGGGGCCATTATTTATATAGGTGTAAACGGAAATTTGCCGTCAGGATAATAATCTCGGCTTCATTTCCGCTTTTCCTCCGTTGAAACCACTATCATCCCTGGCGCAGTGTTGCAGAAGCTATTCTTATTTATGGTGAAGTTTGAATGGTGACTACCATATTTGGTCATCTGATCTGAACCATGTATCACATTGTTTGCTGTCAATAAATAATATATTTCTGTTTTGGTCACTGCAAACTACATTGATTAAATACTGATTACTCTTTTTTAGTGAATTTAAAATAAAAAAGGATTGGTTAGTGAGGTTAGGGTGCGTGACTCTTAAATAGGTCATTACCAGATTTGGTCATGTGATCTGAACTAGGCATCACGGCCAGCTTAAAAGTTGCATATTCAGATGAAAAGATAAAATGGTCAAAATCAAACCACTTATCTTGGTTTGATTCTCCATATCCAACTTCGATACTAGTGCACTAATGCCAAGTACACACCTACCGTTTACGATTCGCGCACTAAAACTCACGACTCGACCCGACCCGCTTAAATCTGAAAATGGGCCAATTCATTTTTCGAATCGCAATCGTAATCGGCCCGTTTTAGCCCTAAAACTGAGTTTTTAGTCGCGAATCGCAATCGGTAGGTGTGCTAGGGGAGTGCACACCTACCAACTTTTGGGCAGTTTTAGTTCGTAAATGGTAGGTGGGTGCGGATGAACGGTAGGTGTGTACCTGGCATTATTAATCATTTGGTGCTGCATAGAAGGGAGTAATATGTCAATTTAATAGAACCTGTTACTACTGAAGCTTATGGAGTTTTGTGTGTGCTGGTCAAAATTAATTTGGCACGTTTTTGCATCAAATATCTCCAACGTTAGCCATTTAAATTAAAAGTTATTTTTAACTAAAGTAAAGTACACTATAATGATTAATCTAATGTATTTATCTCAGAAAATGACAAAAACTTAAAAACATTAATTGCAATTTTAAGCCAGTTGGACCAATTTCTCTCAATTGAGCCCCTCACTATTTTAATATGGTTCATACTCATACCTCTTGTATGCCAGACAAATAATTATATATGTAATAAAAGGCAGTTTTTTAGAAAAGAAAAAAGATATTTCTAACTACTGTTCACTTACTTTTTTAATACTTTAAAAAAAAAAACCCCAAAATAACCTAATATTTTAGAATTAGAGTAATCATTTCACTAAAACCAACTTCGGCTGTGAATCTAGGGGGGCTCCGCCAAATATGTTCCCAATTGGGCTCTGCAGCTCTTATGGCTGGACCTGCCAGACATTGCTGTAAATAAATGTACCATTGTGGTGACTGCACACTATATGTACCAACAACTGAATTCTCTCTTGAATGAATAGGAAATAAAGAACATTTGGTATTCCTTGAAGTCACAACACTTATGTAGCCCTAATATGCGGGATGTTTTTATTTCCTGGCTTTTTCTGTGTGTGGTGTTTTTTTGTAAACCCAAAACTCTTGGAACATCTGATTAGTACCAATACAGAAAGCAATTTGCTACAACTTGTTTTAACTTACAGATCCTCTTCTGGCTGATCTAGGCCTTATTGGGACCCTAATGCCAGCTTGTTATGGCAAAAAAGAACTAGGCTACTAAACATACCTACAAACTGGTACTAAACATACCTACAAACTGTCTATCTGCTACTGAAATGCAGACAATCAAATAACATATCAACAGCTACTGTTTGGTAAGACAACACCAACACTACAGCTGACCAGCATTGAAAACAAGCCTGGGTACCCGGGCTTACATGCTATGGACAGTATAAATACAGCCTCAATTTAAAAAAAACTAAACAAAACAATTTCTTTGCACACATATGGAGGTTGATGGTGCCCTGAAGTCATAATTATGGGTGTAATGTCCAATGCCTATCCAGTCTTACTTTCAATGTTTAAAAAGTAACCAACTCACATTACTAATTAGATATCCGTGGTTATGAAAATGGTTATTATTACTAAGATTCTTATGAATACGAAGCTATGGATCAGCGAAGAGGACAAGCTCAAGCAGACCGGAAGTAGTCTCACTTTTCCGAGTTGGAACAAAACCCCTACAAAAATGGGAATTCCCTACCCATTACTCCTTTATCCCCTTTTTGTGTAATCGGGTGGCCATCTTGGAATTCAAGGTGGTGGACAAGAACAACTTCGGAAAATGATTCCATTGGATTCCTAGACCCATGAAATAGGGATAGCCTTTGAAATTTTGTTTGTATCTACCATAGTATGGGAGATATTAAGAAAATAGGTGCAGCTAGGCAGCCATCTTGGAATTCAAGATGGCGGTCATCAAGGGGCTCTGATTTTGAGGTCCATCTAAAAAAAAAAAAGATGGTATGGGTCTATCCTACAGCTGTACACAATTTGGTGCTTTCCTGATATTTTGGCCTTAACCGCTGGACTAATAGTTACTCCCGAAGCACTCGTGGACCACCCTGATAAATAACCTGATAGAAAAAATGTCGGGAGGCTGGGTTATGGACATAGCCAAATGAATTCTTAATCTAAAGGGGCTGTCACATTAGCGTTTTTTCCGGGAGCGTATGGTGGCGTAGGCGCGTTACGTCATATACGTCGGCATATGCTGTATACGCTACTCATACGCTACTCATACGCCACCAGATGCCGGCTTATGAGGCATACGCTGCCATACGCTTTCATAAATCCATCCGTCCACATTTTTTTGTGCATGCTAAAAAAATCTCTACCTATGAGAGCGTATGGCCCATACGCTACTCATACGCCGACATACGCTCCTCGTACTCTAGGGGTATGCCGGCATAGGTTTTTCATACGCTCACCTTGTGTCACCGGCGTATCTCTAGCGTATGTAGCGTATGCATAACCTACGAGTTACGTATGGGAGCGTACTCCTAGCGTATGCACAGCATATGCACGCTACTCATACGCGCATACGCTATGCATACGCTACTCGTACGCTACTTGTACGCTCCACATGCCAATCAAAACTGTCAAAAAATGTCACAGCACGCTCCCACACGCTCCTCGTACGCTCCTCATAGGTTCCACATACGCTCAAAACCAACCAAAAGGTCACCAAATGTCATCATAGGCTGGCACGCGCAGGACCTACGTAGGTTTTCAATACGCTCCCGCCATACGCCGTAATGTGACAGGGCCTTAAAGATCACTAGCCAAGTACTTGTACTGTGGAATGTGTCTCACATCCCAGAGCCTAGGTCTATTACTTATTTCAAGACACATGTTTATAAAAAGTATGTTTCATAGCATAATTTAGTTGCTAGTAAACATATAGGTACTCCAGCTGCTCTTTTGAAAATTGCTGGGTGAGAGTGGAGAAGGAATATTAAATTTTAGGTATTTAAAATTGTGTTTTTTTTTATAGAGTACTAGCCTCTATACAGGAAATATATTTGCTGCAATGTAAAATATTACTTAGTACAATTTCATTGCATAATTTACTTACTATGTTTATTCACAAAGACGGGGGGGGGGGGGGTCTGTTCTTAAACGTAATAAGCAAAGCACCAAAGGTGAATTGAACCCCAAACTCCAGATTAGAAGTCCCATACCCTAACCACTAGATTAGAGAAATCACCTATGTACCTTCTTACCTCATTTCAGGCTATTTGAAGTGGTGTGTATACATACATACATATTTGTTACTTGAGGTCAATTACTCATGCATACATACATGTACATCTATCGGGTACATACATTTTGTTTGTTGTTGGTTTACGTCCTAGCAACATCTAAGGTCATATCAGGATGGGTACCAACTTGTGACAGTGCGCGCTCATGGTGACTTTATAGTGCTGCCCACTGGGAAACCAGGCTGCCAGCACCATGACCTGATATCCCACTCAGTCTTTTTATCCTGATACTGTCACTGAGCTGACCAGTCGTTGCCATATCCTAATAATGCTGAGTGACAGGCTAGGAAGCAACAATTATCAATTTTTCAGTTATTGGTTTGACTCGACCAGAATTCGAACCCACTCATGGGTTCGGATCTCCAAAAAACAGGAGACGGATGTTCTACTCATACGGCCACCCCGTCTGGTACACAGACCAACTACGTTCATACGTACATACACTAAAGGTATGCACGCACATAATTCAGTATTACTACCAGTAGTAATAAGACAACTGCATCATTGTTCACCTGAGAATAACAACACAAAAGTGACAGCAATATTCCGATATCAAAAAGGAAGAAAAGCAGCGGATAGCGTCAGGGGTCGAGCGTGTGTTCAAGCACTTTCTGAGTTTGAGAAATCTTTGAGCGAAGTAACCCCACGACATCGCCGCCACATTTATGCTCTCTGTTGGGAGGATGTCATTTAGAATACATGGAGTGGTGCAATACCTAGTCTGGTTCCCTTTGTTTTCACAGATGTCGCCACTATAGCATTTTCAAAGCGAATGCGCTTATAAATACGACACCTACCGTCGACTTTAGGTACTCAAACGCGGCGTTAAATAGGTGAAATAACTGTGATGCTACTTAGTAGCAATTTTCTCTGAAAGTATTAAAAACAGAAATAATAGTGAAAGTTGGGATATTCTGAGTGTCAGTGCTAGTGTTAGCCTTACCAGATCATGGCCTCAAAAACTATTTTCGCCAAAAGAATTCAAGAACTTCCAATTGGCTGATAAAAAAAAAGCTGAATGTGAAATTATAGATAAAGATCTGAACTATTTAATAGAAACAAGAGAAATTTGCTTTCAAAGCACCAAAAAGCACAAATCACTGTGACAGTTAGGGTAGTTTTAATGTTGTTTCTATGAGAGTGGCATTTGCTTTACCCTTCGCGCGCCGTGAACCCCAAAAGTGCCCGGATGTCCGACATCGAGAATACCTACACCTAGCTTCAGTTCATGTGATTCATACTTTTATGCTATTAGGGCAGTTTTTGCTCGTATTTAGACTAGCTAGTACTAGTAGTAGTACCTACTATCATGATTATAATCCAATATTTATATTGTCAAATTTTTGTAAAAGTAAAGCCTAATTGCTGAGTAATTCCTAAAATTTATTATTTTATAGTAAAAAGAGTAAAGTGAATTAACTTCTACTTTCCGCAATATTAATTAATACTTAAAACTTACTGTTCAATTATTACGCTATGCCGTCATGTATTTGATCTCATACCCTCTCTTATTCGCGTATTTCTTTTGATAGCAGTTATTTAATAAGCGTCAATTGGTGCCGCTAGCAAAATAGTGTCAGGGGAGTGGATCCCATACTGTCCCCCAACAAGCAATATATCTGACAATGGCAGTTTAGATTCTAGGTTATGACGTGGAAACATCTTTGAACAAATTAACTGTTTGAAGGATATTATATATAAACGGAGGATAGTATATATTTATATGTAGGGAGGAGGGGGTAAGTTGTGCCACAGCGTAAGTTGTGCAACCCCCCTCTCCAGGCTATCTGAGTGGATAGGGCTGAAAAATGCTGCCACCTGGTGATTATTGTTAGCATACATTTCATATTGATGTAGAGGCCATGCAGCGTTTCTGGAGAACACACATCCTGCAACGAAAAATACAAATTTTGGTGTCTAAAGTCGATCTTGGGAAAACAGGTTTGTGAATTTCTTATGTACTCACTGTATAGATTATCCTGAAATCATATGTTGTGCATTATAACTAGTGTAGATAGCTATTATTTTGTCTGGTTGTTTTCACATTATCTCTATCAGTAAAGATGCACTGACCTAATTAATCAGGAAAGGTCAAGATGGGTTAAGTTGTGCCAGTGATGATGCGGTAAGTTGTGATATGGCACAACTTACCCCACGTTCCTTACTTTTATGCAAACTAAGTTTCATCAGTGTTTTTGTAAATAATGACATTGGATTGATAATTAACTAGGACCTAGTTCAGTCTAGGGGTACACATGTTGGTGAAAGATTAAGTTAACTACACATATTCATCATGGTGTATTTTTTTCATATTTGCTCAATTCTACAGCATTTCTCTTTTTTTTTCCAGGAGAAAATGCCACACAAACACAAACACAAGACGACCAGGGGGCAAGTCCCAGAAGATGTGCTGAAATGAGGTGCTGATGCAATCGAAAATGGTCAAAGGGTGCTGGCCGCTGCAAAAGACTTCAATGTCTGCAGAATGACTTTGAAGCGTTTTATGTCTAAGCAGCAAACTGAACCTGAATCTGTGATTGGTTACAAAGCAACCGCCATGAGACATACTGTTATCCCAGCTGCAATGGAAGAGGACTTGGCGAATCATGTTAAAAAACTGTCAGACATGTTCCATGGCCTGACATTGGACAGGTGCTATATGCTGGCATACAAGTTTGCCACAAGGAATAAGCTTGAAATCCCCAAAAGCTGGGAGCTAAACAAGAAAGCAGGGAGAGATTGGTGGGTTGGATTCAAGTCGAGACACATTCTCTCCATACGAACCCCTGAAGCAACTTCTTTGGCCAGAGCCACCGCATTCAACTGCCCTGTTGTGGACAAGTTCTATGATAACCTAGCATCAGCTATGGACAGGTAGAAATTCAAGCCAGAGGATATTTATAATAGTGATGAAACTGGTTGCACAACGATCCAAACTCCGAAGCAAGTCGTTACATAAAGGAAAAGGAAGCAAGTTGGCTCCTTGACCTCAGGAGAAAGAGGAGTACTTGTTTCTGTTGTCTATACCATTGGGGCATCAGGCAGTGTGGTACCACCCATGTTCATCTTTCCTCGTGTCCACTATCGTAATCACTTTATCAGGGGAGCCCCACCTGGATCTATCAGTTGTGCAGCTAAATCTGAGCGGATCAATGAAGAACTCTTCATTCAATACATGTACCATATCATTCAAAATACTCGATGTTCAAAGGAGCAGAAGATTTTTCACATACTTGACAACCATGAATCACACATAATGTTACAGGCTGTTGACCTGGCTAGGGATAACGGGATTGTGATGCTGACATTGCCCCCACACACATCTCATAGTCTACAGCCCCCTAGACCGGGATATCTACGGACCATTTAAGCATGCTTACAACATAGCAATGGATGTCTGGATGCGTTCACATACCGGAGAGACTGTATCTATCTATGATATTCCATCCATAGTGAATGAGGCACATATGTTGGCTATGATTCTGAGGAATATATTGTCAGGGTTCCGAAGCACCAGCATTTTCCCTTTTAACAGGAACCTGTTCACAGACCTTGACTTCTCTCCATCAGAAGCAACTGATCGGAAGATTGAGGCAGACCAAGAGGAGACAGATGAACAAAATAATGATTGTGATGGCATGGCTATCGATCATCAAATTCAGGAACAGCAGAATGATGTCTATAGGAACATTTCGGATTTTTCACCCGGTGATAATCCCCTTGTCTTACCATCAACTTAAACACCAGGTGCTGACCTTGACAAATCACCCATGTCTCCGCATAGTTCTGATGATGTGCATGTGTCCCCATCCGCAATTCTACCCATTCCAAAGGCCGGCCCTAAAAAAAAAGACTACCACGAAACATAAGAAAGGCAGTTCCAGGATCATGAGTGAGATGTAGTTGCTGCAGCCTTGGAACAACACCAATTGAAAAAGGGAAATGCCACTAAGCCTAAAGCAAAAAAGTCTTTTTCAAAAAAGACAAAAAACTAGTAGGCCTAGTAGAGCAGCATGATGATGATGAGACAAGTTCTGATTCTGATCTAGAATAGGTGGAATATAATGATACATCAACCGATGATGACTGATTTACAGAGAACGAGATAATTGAAGGGAATTTTGTTGTGGTGAAAGTTGGAGGAAAGTTAAGCAGTAAGCACTACATTGGAACGGTCGATGGTGTAGATGATGGTGATGAATTTGAGGGTGTTTTCTTGCAAAAGGTGGCTAGCAAGGTAAAGGCTGAAGATGTTTCCTTTATTCCAAATTCACAGGACCAAGCCCCCTTCAAAGGGATGATATCATCCATAAACCTCCCAAGCCAAAGACTGTTGGGAGATCTTCACGAAGATCCTGCCAACTTGTGTTCAAATGCAACCTTAAAAAATGGCAAGTTGCCTAGAGACTGGTCTAACGCAGATGTAAAGAAACTGTAAACATATAGGCCTATATTTTCTATCTGTTTACCAGAAAACGAATGACATAAGTCTATAGATTTACATTTTGCTATTAGTGATCAATATTGACATATTTTGTATCATCTGAAAACAGCTATTCTTATAATCTACTGTGCAATGACCAGGAAGGGGTTATCCATAGATTTCTATTTCTTCTTTGCAGCAATAACTGATGCAATCATTTAATACTGCTGAATATGAAGACATGTCCTTATTTTACATTAGTAGGTACTTTGGTTTGTAGTGTTAAGCTAGAATCATATCAATATTCTATAAACATTGTCATGTGTTTAAAAGTAGGCCTACTTCTATGTCAATTCATTTCCACTGGATTTTGGCAGTGGCTGTTTAAGATGCATTAGAACCCATAGGGCCAACATTATAACATGGCAGTAGTATTCTGTAGTCCTTCATATGCCCATACATGGTTTTTCTGGGATGATTAGGCCTACTATAGGTTTTGTATCCATGCAACAAATAAATGTATTATGAACAATGTGCATGTTATGGCCATTTCCACGGTTTTGTAAAGTGGCACATCTTACCCCTTAGGGTGGCACAACTTACCCCATAACTGGGGTATGTTGTGCCACTTTGCAAAACCTTCTTAGCCTCCCACCACACCATTATGAGAAATCCTGTGGTGTTAATATTGCCCACATATATGAAGAAGAGGTTGCTCTTTGAGACTCGCTATTAATTTTTGTGGAAATGTTGACACCTTGGACTCCAGGTCGACGTAACTAAATAATGCCACCTCTTACCCCCTCGTCCCCCTATGTAATATATAATTTTATGTGTGTATTATAATATGTATATAGAGAGTAAAACCTCTCTATTCGACCACTTCCACACATCAACCACTCCCCTATATCGATCGCTTTATTTGGGTCCCAACAGTACCATGGTAACCATTTTCTAACTCCCTAATCTACCACCTCCCTAAATGGACCACTTAAAGTCGGTCGCAAGGTCGGTCGATTTAGAGAGGGTTTACTGTATGTGTCTGGAGGATAGTATATAATATATATATATGTCCACCATAAGTCCATAACAACATGATGTACCGTATTCAAATAGCTAATGGTCTTTGTAACAAAATAGCTACAAACAATACAAGAAACAAGCAGTAGGCCTAATACCGATACTCTCCACCCTTCATTAACACATTTATGATTTGGGAATGATCTTGATTGGCAAAACAAAGAAGATGGGTATTGCTTTGCATAGCAATATATAAATTGAATTAATCATTTTCATGACATTAAAACTGGTAAAACTGTCAAAGACACCGTGTCACTATGTTTGTGTCCTCATGTGTGCTTGATCAATGCTCGACTAATTGTGAATAAATAAATAAGGCCACATAACCAGAAACAGAACCCACCTATGCCACCTAATGCTATAGGCTATGTTTACCAGTTACGTATACCAGGTACTTATACCAGTTACTTATACCAGTTACTTATACCAGCTACTTATACCAGCTACTTATACCAGCTACTTAGGCCTATACCAGTTACTTATACCAGTTACTTATACCAGTTACTTATACCAGTTACTTATACCAGTTACTTATACCAGTTACTTGTACCAGTTACTTGTACCAGTTACTTATACAAGTTACTTATACAAGTTACTTATACAAGTTACTTATACAAGTTACTTATACAAGTTACTTATACAAGTTACTTATACAAGTTACTTATACAAGTTACGTATACAAGTTACGTATACAAGTTACTTATACCAGTTACTTATACAAGTTACTTATACAAGTTACTTATACAAGTTACTTATACAAGTTACTTATACCAGTTACCCATGTTCACTAGTTACTGTGCACATGTGTGATAATTTGATGTAAACAACACACTCAGCCTGTCTATATATAAGTAGATACAATATTCACCCCTACTGAACAGTGTTGCGGGAGAAACTTGTCTATAATATCAAATTCATTCCTTGTGTAAATGTTGGTTATACAAACAATTTAGCCTGTATATACGTGTATATACAAGTGTAGGCACCCGCGGGGCTTTCTCCCTCCTTGATTTAAAGTTGCATAGTCCGATGCCTTTCGAATCTTTGCATAATTTCCGAGATCAATATATCAGGTTGACTATTATAACCTACTATTCATTATTCCCGAGTCATTTTGATTGAAAATGGCTAAATGTGAAGAAATTTGAGCTGAAAGAACCCAAAATCATTTCGGCAAGCTTGTCAAAAGTGTTGTTGTTGTGACTCAGATTCACATCTCGTGATGATCGTGTGATGAGGAATGACCTAGTAATGTCCATGTAGTTTGGAATCTGACTAATGCCATATATGGTACTGGGTCTGGGAATGAGGGTAGGACTAATAAGGTCCCGAGATTGACCTAATTGGTTAGTGGTCTTCCTGCCTAATGGCTGTCTCACCGTAGTTGCCCAAAGGGATAGGGTAATAAATTCACTGACTATTCTGGATGTGCTGCCCTGAGGCCTTAGTTAATGCACCAGTACCTAAGTTGGATATATATAATCAAATGTAGGTAAGTGTTTTGGTTTTGAAAAAAAATGTTTCATTGGACCATGCAACTTTAATTACTAAAGAGAAATATCGTACCCGCCTGTATCGCCGGGTTGCGAGTGCAAGGTATTTACGCTAGTTCGATTAAGCACTTACTTATACCAGTTCGATTAAGCACTGTGCTTCCATCTCCCGCTAGTCGGCACCACGAGCGCCTATATAGCCAGGCGCTCGCCTGGCACACCTCCTCTAAATACACGAAGCCGGTGTTGCAGTTTCCGCGGCATTCCAGTTTGCGAGGGACACATCGCTTCTGCGCATGCGTCAACATCGAACAGCATCGTCACTAACCTTATAAATTTAATATAATGTTTTTGGTAAAGATGTTTTCTATATGTGTACCAAGCGATTTGTTTCTAGGTGGTGTGGTTTTAGAGATATCTCACTTTTGCTGTATTTTCTGTATGCAGATTGCTCACGACCATTCACAATGCCTTGAGTTTGACGGTACGCGCAGTGCAAAACATTAGTTTTATTCAAAATTAATAGAAATCTAGAACCTTACCCTTATCAATTTAATATAATCTTTTTGGTACACATGTTTTCTATATGTGTACCAAGGGGTTTGTTTCTAGGTGGTGTGGTTGTCGAGATATTTCACTTCTTCTGTATGAAGATTTGCTCACGGCCATTGACAATGCATTTGAATGGATGTGTCCCTCGCAAACTGGTCTGCCGCGGAAACTGCAACACCGGCCCGCGCCCCAACTCAGCACTGATTCGCTTGTCATAAAAAAACTTTTGTGTGTATTTGATTCGGCGGTTTATCCAGCCAGGTACGGTTTGCTAATGCCTAATAAACTGTAATAATAGAACTCTCAGTGACATGAAGAATAACATGCGGGTGAACGTTGTTTGTTTGTTGATTGACACCGTTTGGCACCAATTTATACATAAAACTACATTTTCTATGGTCAAACAGACTAGGAGTTTACGGAATCCCGACAGCAGATGGCGCCACTGAAAATGCCACACTTGCATACTGTACCGTTGGGTGGCGCCACAGTTGAATACCGTGACTGACGCTTCGAGGCGACTCGATAAATTATTATATAGGCCTTAACAACTGAAAAATGCCCCCCAATGTGTTGCTACCTTGTCGTGGTGGGGAGGCCTGTGTGCCTCCATGACCATGAGAGCTATACCGGCGGGGGCTAGCCCCCTCGCAGGTTTAACCAAGCCGGGCAGGACTTATGGTAGAGGACAGACAGACTAAGAGCAGCAACTGGTCCTGCAGGTTGGGGGGTTGGGCGTGGGGCCAACAACCCCACCCCGGAAAAAGAACAACATTACAGAATCACGAACAAGAAACTCAAGGCCCAGGACCGGGAAAACTGGAGAGCCCTTGTTTGTGGTCTATGCCCAAAGTTGGGCGGTAGGTGACACATTCATCTATGACACATCTGAGGAGGTGTTTGTGTGGATGGGCTCTGATGCCTCAACGGGCGAAGAAGAAGAAGAAGAAGAAGAAGATCAACTGAAAATAAATATGTGTTTGTTTGGGACTTTATGTTCCAAGAACATCTAAGGTCATATCAGGGCGGTTACCGACTTGTGACAATACACACTTACGGCGACTTTATTCCACTGAAAGACTGCCGCCGACACCATTGTGTTAACTGTTATTGTTATTGGTAAATGAATGTTATTCATATTGAGTTCTATGTCTTTCCCCAGTGCCAATTATCAAACCATATGCACTCTCGGGGTAAAATAAATGTTTACCAGCTCTGGGACTAGTAGCACTGGTCTTCCGAAGTGTTACATATCAGGTCTTTTGGTGGTTAACAACAAAATTACTAGTAGGGTCTACTAGTACTAGTACTACTAGTGAAGAAGACGAAATTACTATATATTTCTAGTACTACTAGACATATATATAGTAATTTCGTCTTTTTCTCCTCCTCATATTCCTTCCCCCATTTCTTCTTCTTCCTCTTTTTTTTTCTTCTTCTTCTTCTTCTTCTTCTTCTTCTTCTTCTTCATCTACTTGAAACCTAAAAAAACAACCCAAAAACACACCAAAGAACAACGTAGGCCAGTGCTTAGCTTGCTGAACACGCAGTCCACAACCTATAATCAACATACCGCTGTCAGGAAGAGTAAGTAACCCGATCTATTTCAACAGCGGCCTGAATGTCTTCCGATACAAGGCCGGCCGTGACTCAGCCCCTGGACACCGCTTAAATATAGGCCTACTTCTGTGATTAGCAAAACAGAGGAAAAACAGTCTCGGTGTATGCACCCACCCGTCCCCGTACAGCACCCATTCACGGAGGTGCCGCGAGAAACCTCGCGTGAACCTGCGAGATCGTCGAGAGTACCGGTAGCGGGAAACTCGATCTGTAGGACACCTACGGGTGACAGCTTTCTCACTAAAGCCAATTTGGGGTTTAGCGTCAGAGTGTACGCTGTCTGGAATAGATATATAGGGCCTCCGAGATTATACCAACCTACTGCCTGAGTTAGGCTAAAGCTGCATAATCCGATGAAAGGATTAACATTTTAAACATCGGAATATGTAGCTAGATATAATTGTACATAAACAATTTAGATACTGGTGCACTCCTTCAAAACCTTACTGCAGTTTGGTGTTAGTTGTTACGTTAGAAAAATGGGCAAACAACCCCTCTTTCCAGTATTTCGGTGTGCACACCAAAATTAATTAAGCATATTTTTGTTATGAATATTTCCAAGTCAAAGTTTCATAGTCCGATGAGTTTGTGTTTCTACCACTTTGTGAGATACATATATTAGGTTGATTGTAATAATCTACCTTAGATTAGATCAAATATATTTTACTATGAGTAGCTAACTCTGGATATATTTGAGTTGAAAACAAGCTAAATTAATTTTGGCGTGCATGGTAACATTCTGACGCTATAGACTTTAGCAGTAACAGGTTCTATTAAACTGACTTAGTATCTGCCCTTTTATGCAGCAACAAATGCTTAATAAGTATGTCAGTATCTAACTTATATATACATTGGATATGTTGTATCCAAACTAAAGGCCCTGTCACATTACGGCGTATGGCCGGAATGTATTGAAAACCTACGTCGAAAATGGGAAAAAGCTGCGCGTGCCGGCCTATCGTGACCTTTGGTGACCTATCGAGTGTTTTTGAGCGCATGCGTAACCTATGAGGAGCATACGAGGAGCATATGAGAACATACTGTGACATTTTTTGACGGTTTTGATTGGCATATGGAACTTATGCGTAGCGTATGCGTAGCCTATGCATAGCGTATGCATAGTGTATGAGCGTATGAGTAGCGTATGAGTCAAGATCGATGTCGAGACCTATGGCATATGCTTGGAATACGCTGTGCATACACTGTGCATACGCTAGGAGTACGCTCCCATACGTAACTCATAGGTTATGCGTACGCTACATACACTAGAGATACGCCGGTCACGCAAGTTGAGCGTATGCGCAACCTACGCCGGTGCACCCCTAGCGTACGAGGAGCATACACCGGTGTACGAGGAGCGTTCACCGGTGTATGAGTAGCATATGAGTAGCATATGAACCATACGCTCCCATAGGTCGAGATTTTTTTAGCATACACAACAAAATTTGGACGGACGGGAGAAAGTGTATGGTGGCATACAGCGGCATAGGCCAGCATAGGCCGGCACTTAACAGCCCATGCATAGCATATGCGTAGCATATGCATAGCATATGTGTAGCGTATGCGTTGCGTATGGCGGCATATGCCGACATATATGACGTAACGCGCCTACGCCGCCATACGCTCCCGCAAAAAAACCTAATGTGACAGCCCCTTTAGTTTTTGTTTTAGTTTAGAAAATGTGATACTTTCATCGGACTATGCAGCTTTAATCTCTAAAAACAAAAGTTAATTGACAAAACTAAAGTAAAAATCGATTATTAGCCTAATATATTATCTAAGGTAAAAATCTCCGTGAATATTTCCAATTCCGCCGACACGGTGTAAAGCAACCACCAATCAATCAATCAATCTAAGGTAAATATGACAGAAACTCAAAACCATCGGATTATGCAACTTCAAGACAGCTTTGACAGTCACTGATCCATGTAATCTGAAAATAAGATGGTGGGAACAAAGTTATAGACAGTATTTATTTGCTGTAAAGTCAGTGAACTATTCCGAATCAGACGCATAGTAACACTAACACAGTATTAAAAGTTTAGTGTGACATTGTTAAAGTTGCATAATCCGATCGTTTCAGGGTTTTCTCATATTTGTGGGATAAATATATTATTAGGTTGATTGTTATAATGTACATTACTTTACTTTGAAGTAACCTTTATTTTAAATGACCTTTGAGATATTTGAAGTGCAAATATAACATTTAATTTTGGCAGGCATGCCAAAAGACTGACACCATAGGCTTCCGCAGTAACATGTTCTATTAAATTGATGCAGTATTCCCTTTTGTGCAACAACACATGCTTAATAAGTGCACCGTATCTAACTTGGATATTTAGGATAAAATCTAGATGTTTGCTTTGGTTCCGAGCAGTTGATGGACTATGCAACTTTAAATGTGTAGGTAGACGCAGTCCAACAACATACCATACATCCCCATTAAACCAAGCTCGGTTAAACCAAACGATCGGTTAATCCAAACATTTTTTGGTGGCCCGGCAAAATACTACCATTTATCATATAAAAAGTTGGTTAAACCAAAGTCGTTAATCCAAATTATCGGTTAATCCAAACAAAATTGTCTGGCCCTAGGCCACCTCCAGTATGGTTATACTAAACTTTCATGTGGTTAGAAGGTTATCTGAGACTCGACCAACATTTTTATATGATAAATGGTATTATTTTGCCGGGCCGCCGAATAAAGTTAGGATTAACCGATCGGTTGGTTTAACCAAGCTTGGTTTAATGGGGTTATAATGTATATACATAAAAACCAATAATCAAAAGTCCATATACAACATATATTACATTCATAATGCACCCACGTTTTTGCCAAAGCCAAGTCAAAGTCGAAGCCAAAGCTCGGTTAAACCAATGATCGGTTAATCCAAACAATTTTCTAGGGCCCCTTCAAGTTTGGTTTAACAGGGTTATACTGTACTTGCTTCTACTTTAATGGTGGTAAGTGGGGCAGCCCGACCCACCCTTGCTACCCATATAACTATGGATCTGGGAATGTGCTAAAGAAATGTAGATGTGAATTTCAAAGTGGTCTATCACACAGATAGGTGCGAGTGCCACTTAAAGCTACACATGCCTTCTCCCATCCCTAGCAATGCCTATACATTGGAACAGCTAATGTAAACCTGTCTAGTATGAGTCCTCCAATTCATTAGCAATGCCTATACATTGGAACAGCTAATGTAAACCTGTCTAGTATAAGTCAACCAATTCATTAGTTTCGTTTGTTGTTGTTTTACGTCCTAGCAACATCTAAGGTCATATCAGGACGGGTACCGGCTTGTGACAGTGTGCACTCATGGTGACTTTATAGTGCTGTCCCACTGGGAAACCAGGCCGCCGGCACCATGACCTGGTATCCCACTCAGTCACATTATCCTGACACTGAGCACACCAGTCCTTGCCCTATCCTAATAATGCCGAGCGCCTGGCTAGGAAGTGACAAGTATCAATTTTGAAGTCATTGGTTTGACTCGACCAGGGTTCGAACCCACGACCCCACGATCTACCAGCACGGGAGACGGACGCTCTAACTCATTCGGCCATCCCGTCTGGTCCCAATTCATTAGATACACTACATACTTATTATTTATATACCATGTAGTCCACTACGGAAATATAAACTAGCAATTTCCCACTGATCTATACCAAGTAGTATAGTATATACGGTGCGCAGCTAGTATTAATAGTATTTCCGTTTTTGGACACGGTAACGCCACATGTATCTGTTTGTTGGGGCTTTACATCCTGGCAACGTCTACGGTCATATCAAGATGGGCATTGACTTATGATGGTGCACACTCATAGCAACCTTATATTGCTGCCTCTCTGAGAATTCAGACCCCCAGCACTATGACCCGGTATCCCACTCAGTCACATTATCCTGACACAGACCTAACCAGTCCTATTAATGCTGAGCGCCAAGCTAGGAAGCAACAAGTATAAATTTTGTAAGTCATTGCGTTGACTCGACCGGGGACCGAACTCGCAATCTCCCGCACGGGAGGTCTGCGCTCTACCGATTCGACCACCGCGCCCGGTCGCCTCACAATGACTTGGCTGCCGTCAACGAGGCAGAAGCTTCGGAATCAGCTCACCAGGGGGCAGCACGGTGAATGGCACCCTTAGAGATGTGTGTTTGTGTGGAAGGTAGATGTAAGGACAGGAGTGTAGGTGGTGAACGCCAAGCCGGGAGGAGTGTGTATGTGGTTATGTGTGTGCAATGTATGAGTGTCTATTAGGGGTGGGTGGGGAATGTATGTGTATATGTGCGTGTGTGTGTTTGGTGGCTGATGGGGGGGGGGGGGGCGCATTCAATGCTCAGCGTCTACACACCAAACCAGGCTCCCTTTTCTCTCATTTGTAACAACATTTGAAGTAAACCCATCATTGGCAACGGCAAGATCTTTGCCCGCGGGCGATGCCCCGGGGGATGCATGTGTATGAGTGTGTGTGTGTATGTGTGTGTGTGGGTGTGGGTATTTCAATACCTGGAAGGCGTGGAACTCCAACCGCCGCTATTATGAACACGTCTACAAACAGCTAAAGATGTCCGCGCCAGACGTGGAGTGTTTTTAGCAAGTCCTCCCGTGAGATATAGCCCCCCACCCGCCTTTTAAGCAGTAGCATTTCTCGAGGACAACTCAAGCCCCGCGCCCACCCCCTCTTATCCGGGGCCTTCCGGCGGGACCGCCCGGCGAGACCGCCCGCCCCGGTGGGACCAGCGGGCCCGGCCCCTTGTGTCAGCTTTTTGGACACAGTATAAAAGATTAGCACCTTCGACACCCGATTCCTCCCCCCAACACCCCCACACCCCCCGTCCGCGTCCCCTCTCCCCGACACCTCTCTGTGTCCTGTTTTAAATGGCGACTTGCATTCTTTAGTCGACTAAAACCCGGAGGAGATCTGAATGTGTGTGTGTGTGTCTGTGTGCGCGCGTGTGTTTGTGAGTTGGAGGAGGAGATGGGTGGGGAGAGGAAGGGGAGGGGCGGGAGGGGTGAGAAAGGGAGGGTTAGACGACGTGAAACCGGGTTGATCGGGGGGGGGGGGAAGGAAGAGGGGAGAGGGCGTGAAAGAAGGAGAGGGGGAGAGGGAAAGAAGGAGAGAGAGCTGGAGAGGGATAGAGGGGGGTTGAGGGGGGCGGAGGGGGATATTTGGGGAGAGGGCGGGTGTGAGGGACAGAGATATTAATGATGGAGAGAGGGGTGGAATAGATTGTAGAGGCAGACGTGGGGAGATGGGAGGAGACGGGAGAAGGGGGGAGAGGGGGGGATGGGGAGGGGGAAAGGGGGAAGAGGAAGGGCGGTATGTGAGACAGTAAGTAGGAGGACGAAATAAAAGGAAACGAAGAAGGGGAAAGGGAGTGGGTGAGAAAGAAGAGCAGAGAAGAAAATGGAAGAGGGAGAGAGATAGAAGAGAGGGAACAGAGAATAGGATAAGGAGAGGAAGGGGAAGAGGGAGAGCATGTGGGGTGAGGGGGTGTAAGGAGGAACGGGGAGGGAGGTGGGAGAGCAGGGGAAGAAGAGAGAGGAGAGTAGGGGAAGAAAGAGAGGAGAGCAGGGGAAGAAGAAAGAAGGAAGAGGGGGAGAGAAGAATTGGGGAGCAAGGGGAAGTGTGTGGAGACGGGAGGGGGATAGGGAAGGGGGGAGAGGGGAGAGAGGGAGATGGGAACGAGGAGAGGAGACGATGCCTAGGGGAGAGGGGAAGGGGCAGGGGAATAGCGGATGGGGACGAGAGTGGAGTGGCGGAGGGGGATAGAGGGAGAGGGGAGTAGGGAGTTGGGAGAGGAGAGAAGGGTGAGGGGAGAGGGGAGGGGAGAGGGGAGAGGGGAGAGGGGAGAGGGGAGAGGGGAGAGGGGAGAGGGGAGAGGGGAGAAGGGAGAGGTGAGAGGGGAGAGATGGCTGGGGAGCGGAAGGGGAAAGGGAAGGGGTAGGGATGGGGAGGGGAGGGGCAATGGGAGGGGAGGGGCAATGGGAGGGGAGGGGCAATGGGAGGGGAGGGGCAATGGGAGGGGAGGGGCAATGGGAGGGGAGGGATGAAGTGGGAAGGGTGGTGGAGGGAGAGAGGACAGAGAACTGTATGAAGCGCTCAACAACGGTGGTCACTTTGCCCATCGCTTCCACGCCAGTGGCTGGCTGAGACACAGGTGGTGATGGCGCAGCAGGCAGGGTAAGCGCCCACTACGCATGTCCGGCCCGCTCCTCACACTGCTAAGTACTCACACTTCGCCTTTTGACCCGGGCCTCGGAAACCCTCTCTAGTCAGCCGTGTTTATTTAGCACCTTTTAGCGACCATTAGAATGACAGCGGTGCCCCCCCCCCCACACACACACACTCATACACACACACTAACTCCTAAATCTGTAACTATCACCCCTACCCCCCTACACCTCCCATCACACTTCCTCACCCCCACAATTCATAGCTCCCTAACTACCACCTACACCCACCCAGACCTGTACCTGTACCTCCCACCCACACAACTACCTGTATTCACAGCACCTCAACCTCCCACCCACACAACCACCCACACAACCACCTATGCTCACACACACCCCTACCACTCACCCACCCACCCGCCCACCCACACAACCACCTATGCAGACCTCTACCTTCAACAGACACAACCACCGACACAACCACCAACACAACCACCGACACAACCACCGACACAACCACCTATACGCACACACCTCTACCTCCCACCCATACAATGGGTTCGAACCCTGGCCGAGTCAAACCAATGACTTAAAAATTGATACTTGTCGTTTCCTAGCCAGGTGCTCGGCATGATTAGGATAGGGCAAGGACTGGTTGGATAACCATCAGGATAATGTGACTCAGATATCAGGTCATGGTGCTGGCAGCCTAGTCTCCCACTCCCAGTGGGACAGCACTATAAAGTCACAATAAGTGTGCACTGTCACAAGTCGGTGCCCGTCCTGATATGACCTGAGATGTTGCAAGGACATAAAGCTCCAACAACCAACCAACCCACCCACACAACCACCCACAAAACCACCCACACAGCCACTTCTTGACTTCTAGGGTTTCGTAACCTTACGACGGTTACCAGCTGCAGAACTACAGCAGTATAGAGAGGCACCGATAAATCGGCCCAATCTTTGGTTGAAGTTTAATCTTCTGGTGGGATGGTTGTAGAAGCTGGGGATGTCTTTACAACAATTAAAATGATGAATCGTTGGGGCGGCCCCGAATCCCTCTGGTTCGGCGGTAGCACAGCACTCGTATCCAGTCGACAGCAGCAAGGGTTGAGGAAGAAGGGACGGACAAAGGTGGGCCCAGTGGTTCCAGCAACAAGAACAAAGCGAGAGAAACTATAAAATAAAGGGACCCACTCAAGAAAACAACTCCCTTGATCAGGGGGAGAAGTAAGCCTGGGAGAAAAGAAAAAAAGGGTAGAGTACAGGAAAGAGAAATGAAGAGAGTTGAGTCAAAGGACCGTGTCTATTTGCTCTATGGTGATCAGCCAGTGAGCCAAAGACACGGACAGAGTAAGAGTATAAAGTGAAATGCTGGTGGGCTCCCCCTCCTGGAACTCTTTTCAGACATTATCAAGGAGAAGCAAGACCAGCAGAGAGGAGATAGAGAGAGGTGTGGATGAAGTGTGGTCCGGATAGCAAATGTAACACAACCACCCACACAACCACCCACACAACCACCCACACAACAACCTACACTCACCTACCTCACACACACACTCACACACAGCAGGCCCACCTGTGGGGAACAGTCCTGTTTTCAATCCAGTGCTCTCTTTTCTTTCCTTCTCTTCTTTCTTTCTTCTTTCCTTTCTTTCTTTCTTTCTTTCTTTCTTTCTTTATTTCACACTTCCTCACTCTTCTTCTTTTATAAACGTGCCACTCCAATTCAAAGCGGGAGGTCGTTACGTCCCCATGGAAGCTTTCAAACCCAAAAGCGTTTGACACTTTTCTTAATTGAGCATACATTATGATTGTAGCATTACCATGAAGATCACTTCAACACCAAACACCCACCCTACAAATCACCCTTACTTAAATTAAAACTAGCTATTGTACTTGTCTTATACTATCGTGGCAAATCGTTTCACCGTTAATTCACTGTATTATTGTTATAAATAAATACATACATGCATATGTATCTATTTATTTCTATATGACATGTCATTTAACTTTTACTTCACTAAATGAATGACGTAAGCACACAATCACACACACACACACACACACACACACACACACACACACACACACACACACACACACACACACACACACACATATATATATATGAGTCAGCCTCACGAAAATGGGCCAATTGGTGGTTTATTTAAGATGTCGGGATCGCAATTCTTAAAGTGTAGTGCATGTCTTTGTTTTATATTCAATTATCCTAGAAACAAATAAGGTTGTTGTATTTTCTCTACCTTTACATCCAGGATAAATTTAAGGACTTTCCAACAACACCCCTGTCAATGCTCTTCTATAATTATGATGATCGACGCCGACATCCAATGACCGACGCCGACAACTTTAACAGATGTCGTCGTCACAATTCTTAAAGTGTAGTGCATTTCTTTGTTTTATATTAAATTATCCTAGAAACAAATAAGGTTGTTGTATTTTCTCTACCTTTACATTCAGGATAAATTTAAGGACTTTCCAATACCTCTGTCAATGCTAAACTATAATTATGACGATCGATGCCGACATCCAATGATCGATGCTGACAACTTCCCTCAATTGGCCTCTTTTTGTGATCCTGACCCATATATGTATATATATATATATATATATATATATATATATATATATATATATATATATATGTAAACATAGGTCAAATCGCATAACTCTCAATTCACCAAATTAATGTTCTAATCATATATATATATATACATATATATAATGGAAAGTAAATTAACGCTCTTAATTCACAAGACTAATATCACGTACATACCTGCAATTGAGCGTCCCATAGCATACCTCTAAATAAAGCAAGCGTCCATAATATTAACCAGTATATGTTCCAATGTTTGATTTGGGCATCATGTCCTAATTCAAATCGAATTTATGATCAATTAAGATGTTTGAAATTGTACATTTCCTAGTTATATTGAATATATTTTAATTCTACCACACATGAATACAAGAGTGTAGGTCTGCCTATATCATCATGATCATCATCATGCTGTCGGTCACGATGCGACAAAGACTGCTTTCATTACTTGACTGTCGCTCTCCATTTAGCTCTCTGCTGTGAGAGTGATGACCATGAGCCGATCTTAATGTCTCTCAGCTTCAGGTTTCTCTTGATGGTAATAACTTACATGAATCAATAAACATTGCATTTAGGTGTATATATATATATATATATATATATATATATATATATATATCGCAGTAGATAACTAAATTATATAAAGCAAGAAATATAGTCTTTGGCCTATGTGTATATTGCAATAAATAAATCAATGATATAAATCAGTAAGCATAGCTTTTATGCCTATGTATATATCGCAATAGATATATAAATAATATAAATCAATAAACATTTTTAGGCCTATGTAGGCCTACATTGTTGATCAATAAACATTATTCGTATGCTTATGTATGTATATATTTCAGGAGATAAATAAATGATATTAAAAAAATTGTTTTAGGCCTGTGTATATTGTTTATCAGTAAACATTGTTTTAAGCCTTTGTATATATCGCAGTAAAGAAATAAATGATATAGATAAATTAAATTTGGCTTCAGGCGTGTGTATAATATCGCAATCAATCAATCAATAGTTCCGTCCTCTAGTCGAGGGTTGGATGCAATGGTTCTCCAGTTGTCCCGATGGTGTGCTGTTCTGATAGACTGTGAATAATTCAAGCCTGTCCACTGTGAAATATTTGTAAACCATGATGTTCTTGGTCTCCCTCTCCCTCTGCTTCCATTCACCTTCCCTTCCAACAATGTACGGTATATTGAACTCTGACGAATGATGTGGCCAAAATAAATAAGTTTCTTTGTCTGTATAGTGGCAAACAAGCTTTTCTTATTTTTAATTTTTCTGAGAACTTCTTTGTTGGTGATCTTCTTTGTCCGTGATATTTTCATCATCCTTCGATAAGTCCACATCTCAAATAAAAGCTACATATAGCCCGATGAAGCTTCAAAATTTCAAAACTAAAACATTCAGCTAGGCTTGATAGCACATATCAAACTTAGATACTGATGCATTTATTAAACATTTGTTACCACATAGAAGAGCACACTGAGTCAAATTAATAGAACCTGTTACTGCAAAAGCCTATTGATGGTGTCAGAGGTTTGGCGTGCTTGCCTAAATTAATTTCGCATCTTTGCACTTCAAATATCTCAAAAGTTAGTCATTCAAAATAAATATTATTTCAAACTAAAGTTAGGTAGATTACAATAATCAATTTAATACATTTATCTCAGATAAATAATAGTTACTCAAAACCATCGGACTATGCACATTTAAATGAATCAAAACACATTGTTTTTAAGTGGAATGCGTTTCCATGTGGCATCCTTATGGTTAGATAAAAGATTCACCCAGTACTTGTAGTACACGGGTGAACGACAACGTAGTGTAAATAGGGGCGAAAATAGCTTTAGTATGGAACATGAAGTAGAAACTGTGGTTCCATGATCAAATGGCTACATATATTGGCACAGATTTGGTGAAATGGAAGAGAATGCAAAAATCCAAGATGGCGGCCATAGAACGCCATTGATTTCAATTTTAAATCGTATCAAACTAGCTATTTTATTATATTTTTCAACTCAAAGGTAGCGGGAAAATATGAAGACATCTACAAAGAATAAATGTTGCTTCTTAGATTGTGAAATTAGGCTCTCACTTCATTAACCCGCTTTTTCGACCGTTTTTATATAGGGTTGGTATTCACCCGTGTACTGCAAGTGCGGGGTGAATCCTTTATCTACCTTATGGTAGACCACCGTTCCTATACATACACCACCTTGTGTTGAGTGCCTTGACCAGTTGACCAGCATTCGCTGCAAATTGGCAATTGTGACGAGTTACTTCAAAGTACTGCAAACACTGGGTCTCACCCCCACGCCCCCCACCCCAACCCCCACCCCCACCCCCACTTATCCAGCAGCACACGCTAAGCTAATTATCAAACAGTAGTCGGACATTAAAAAAGCCCCAAATTTGTCGCAAGTGTTAATTAGTACGGTGGTGTTTGTTGGCAACTCATATGTCGCGCCAGGGGCTAAGGGCCTGTTACTCGAACGCGCCTCTTTCTTTGTTAAGAAAAGAAAGAAGGGGTGCTGGGGGCGTGGGTGGGGGTGGTGGTGGTGCTGGGGGTGGGGGGTGAATTCGACAAATGATGAACAACATCAAAGTGCATCCAATAATGGTGGCTACTTCCTGTGGGTTGCCCGCGCGGGTAGTGGCGGAGCCTCGTTCTCGCCACACCTGCGTCGGTCCCCTGGCGGGACTGGCGGAAACTAATTCAGGGGATGTAGGGTGTTGTGTGTGTGTGGACTGTGTAGTGTTGTGTTGTGGTAGTTGGTGGTTGGTGGTTGGTGGGAGGGAGAGAAAGGGGGTGGGTGGGATCGTTTCAGAGGTGGTGACCAGTATAGAAAGAGAACTCTCTCTCTTGTCTGGTGCCCTCCCTCTTTGCCATCCCTCTCTGGTACCCTCTCTAGCTCTCTCTCTTTTTTTGTGGTGCGCTGAATGGTGAATGGCGCAGTAGGTGGACCTGTCAGAATGCAGAATTTGTTTGCGGACACGGTGAGTTTTTCACATCGCCCACCCCAGCAAGGGACGAGGGGATGGGCCGGCACAAGGGGGTACACCGGCCGGTTAGTGTTCGTGGGAGGGGTGGGGGGGGGCGGGCAGAGGCCAGGGGGAAGGGGGGAGGAGGGGAGGAGGAGAGGGTGAGGAGGAAGGGGGGAGGCAGGCAGGCAGAGGGAAGGGGACGGGGAGGACGAGGACGAGGAGAAGGGGGAGCGGGAAGGCAGGGGGTGTGTGGGAGGAGGGCATAGGGAGGGAGGAGGGGAGGTTAGTGCGAGGGGGGAGGTGAGGGGAAGGGGGCAGGCAGAGGGGAGGGGTGGGGAGTGGGAGCGGAGCGGGAGGGGTATGGGGAGAGGGAGAGTGTGGGAGGGGGAGGGGTAGGCCAAGGGAAGGGGGAGAGGGTAGATGGAGGGGGGGGAGTGGGGGAGTGAAGGGATGGGTAGGGGTAGGCAAAGCGGGGAGCGGTGAGGGAGGAGGGCAGTGGTATGAGTAGGGTGGGGGATGGGGAGGGTGATGGTTATGGGGAGGGAGGAGGGGGAGCAGTGGCTGCCGCCGAAACCCCTGCCAGGTACGCTTTTAAAGCTAACCTGCCTCCATTGGCGAAGGGCTGGTGGTTGGGGGAGGGGGGGGGGGAGGTGAACGTTGAGGGGGGTAGTGGTGCCTAGGGAACACTGACTACTGACCACCGCTGGGTGCCTCGATTCCCCATACAGGAGGCACACAAAGGACGGCGGCCAGTGCATTGTCATCCCGACAAATTGCTTATACAAATAAACAAGCAAAGCTGGGAGGTGGGGGAGGGATGGTCATCACGTGATAGAGAGAGATGGGGTGGTGGGTGGGGGTGGGGGTGAGAGAGGTATGTAGGTGTGTGTTATAGAAGGGAGGGAGAGTCTGGGTGTGTGGGTGTGTGGGTGTGGGGTGTCGGGGTATAGAATCACTAATGAAGTCTCCCATCACCACTCAACACCTTTCACTGTATACACCAGCACCTTTCAGCCAACTCCCCCACCCCCTCACCTAACACACCCAACACACACACACACCCCTTACTTGCCCCACGGACACCACCACCCCGGCATGGCTCCAACCAACCGGGCCCGGCCGCCCTCACCCCCGGAGCGGAGACAGACCGCGGGCCAGGGCTGTGCGCTGGGCCGGACCCGGTCTTTGTGGGACCAACAGAGATCTGTATGGCGCTGTAGGAGAGAAAGAAATGACTTTTCCCGCGGGGCAGTTTCAGCGTCCCGGCGTTTCAGTATTTCAGCGTTCCCTGCGTTCCGGCGTTCTGGAAGACAGCTTTCCCCGGCAGGGGGCGCCGGCGTCCCGGTCTGCGCAGGCGTGAAAGCCGCTCCCTCCCTCCAGGTCGGGATGTCAACCACGCCTCCGCGCTATAGTACTACTATAGTAATATTACTAGTACTACTCCAGGCTCCCTTGGACCCCCCCCCCCCCGTCCTCCCTCCCTCCTCCCCCCCCTCCCTTCCACCCTAAGGGCATTTGGTAATAAAAGGAAGGCGCAAACTGAGGGGTGGGGATGGAAGGGGTGGAAGGGTGGGTGGGGGTGGGGGTGGAGGGGTGGGGAGGGGTAGGTAGAGAGGAGGGGGTGGAGGGGTGGAGAGGGGTGGAAGGGTGGAGGGATGGATGGGGTGGGGTGGGGCGTCCTTGTGTTTAGAAAGAAAAGGACCTTGTTGCCATGGTCACACCCTTCACTGTCCTTCTCAATGCAATTCAAACCGTCTCGAATTCCTGTCAATGTATTCTCCATTGCAAGGTTTGCACATAACTAACGGTCCACGTGATGATCTGTGGTTATTTCTACCAAAGGAGAGGCACATTTTGAACTGCTTCAGTGTCAGCGTTCAACATGCACACGTCTTACTTAGACTGGCGAATTACTGCCCATGTATACAAGTGTATTAGTACACATTTGGACTATATAATATATATAAGATATTATATTGAAATCTAGTATCATATATTACATGTGCATAATTTATCATTAATATTTGCATTAATCACTATAAATAATTAATATCTACATTATATATACTGACCTTAGATGTTGCCAGGACGTAAACCTTCAACAAATAACTCACTTTAATTTGATGTGCATGCCAACATAAATTTGGCATGTCTTCAGTTGAAATGTATATAATATTAGTGCTTTGTAATAAAAATTACTTCAAAGTAATGCAAGGTAGATTGTAACAATTAATCTCATATATTTAACTAAAATTGCGAAATATACTAAAAACCAACGGATTATACAAGTTCAAGTCAATAATTTAAATTTCTATTAGTATTACTGTTAACTTCGTTGTCACATTTCTTGCCGATGGATGGACTTCGAATAATGTTGGCAGAATCTTTTCTGGATATATATATATACAGACAGTAAATATATATATATATATATATAAATTGGATCTACGTCTTCAACTGCGCAGTCCGGGACGAGCCACCGGAAGTTTGACCGGATACCAGTGACAAATCCACCCTGTAAGCCTAAATCCAACAAGGTGGTGCACCGACGTGACCAGCTCAGGCCTCTCCATGGGTCCGTATACGTTACACCGGCCGTGTCTTAGCGTGGGAACCCCGTCTCCACGGCGGGGCGGCGGGGCGGCGGGGCGGCGGGGCGGCGGGGCGGCGGGGCGGCGGGGCGGCGGGGCGGCGGGGCGGCGGGGCGGCGGGGCGGCGGGCGGGGCTCTATAAGGGTATGGCGGGGGCTCTCACAGGGCGCGCAGGCTAAATCCCCAACCAGGGCTGAGCGCTAAGCTCACCAGTGGTCAGTACTGTGGTCGGACAAAGCTGCATGGATCGGGCAACATCATTAGGGGCCAGTGGTCACACAGCGGCCAGTGGTCAGCATACCATTGAGCAGGGCTGGCGGTGGGGGCGGGGAATGGGTTGGAAGGATGGTGGGGGCGGAGGGGGGGGGGGGTAAGTGCCGGACCAATATTGGCGGGTAGCTGGCAATGGAATTACTCACTTTCGCTACTGATGCTGGGGCGAATCTGACTGACCCTTTGGATGGCTGACCATTACAGTTCTCGGGGGTTAGTGACCATAGTGTCTGTGTTATCGACAACCTAGATTCTCTCTCTATACCATTTAAAAAGAGTAGGAAATGGAAGGAAGAAATTGTGCGAGGGCCTGGAACATTTCAAAGGTAATCATTTTGTTTGAAGTTGCATAATCTGCTTTATTTTGAGGTTCGGTCATTTTCTTGAGATAAATTGGGTTCATCATTGTAATCTACTTTACTTGAGGTTAAATTGCTAACTTTGGAGATATTTGAAGTGAAAATATGCCAAATAAATTGTATCAGGCACGTCAATCTCTGACATTATAGACTTCAATGTTGTTTGTTTGTTGTTGTTTTACGTCCTAGCAACATCTAAGGTCATATCAGGACGGGGTAGACTTCAATAGTAACAGGATATATATATATATATATATATCTTTTTTTGTATTTTTTGTTGTTGTATTTTTAATTTTTTTTTTTTTAAACACATCTGCTACGTGAGTATGAAACAAATATGACACACCTCCACTCATGCCGTCTGTAACCACAGCAACGACAACAACAAACACACCACACAAAACATAACCACAAATAAACTAACAAAAACAATCGAACGCACCTCCCAAATTGAGACGTATTTTCCCCAAATTCCCATAAATAGATACAGATTTGTATTATCTATCCCAAAATCCATATCCACAATTACATGCTTATTACAACCGACGTCAAGTATCAAAATTCCTCCGCTTTGCACCTCTAAAGTATAACCTAATTAACGCCCCCCCCCCCTAATTTCATGCTCCAATGTTTTGTGAATAATACAACAACAACAAGAACAAACAAAAGAAGCTCAGACAATTTGAAATGCTCCACCGACTGACCGCTAGACCCCGGTAATACTAATAGGTCGGCTCTAAATACACTATGCCCGTAGGCCCTTCTCGGTGCAAGGCCTGTCGATATGGTGGTTCATTGACACAGCCTCATGGCAGTTATATTAGCCGTGTTGATGCTATTACAACACTTCTCCAGATAGCTACGGGTAATCATATTCCCTCGCATTGTTTTGGGGTGTCATTCTCATTTTGTTTATAGCTGGGATTTATTTTTAAATTTGTTAAATTAATTTTTTTCTTTCTTTCTTTCTTTCTTTCTTTCTTTCTTTCTTTCTTTCTTTCTTTCTTTCTTTCTGTCTTCTTTCTTTCTTTCTTTCTTTCTGTCTTCTCTCTGTCTTTCTTTCTTTCTGTCTTTTTTCTGTCTTTTTTCTGTCTTTTTCTTTTTTTTCTTTCTTTCTTTCTTTTTTTCTTTCTTTCTTCCATCTTCTTCCTCTTCTTCTTATTTTCAGCAAGGGGCTTATCAGGTCAATTTGGTCATGCAGAGCATTCGGGAGACTGATAAACCATGAGCTGCGATGAATCAGACATTTGTCCAAGAGTGATGGCAAGGGACTGAATTAAAGGTATGTCAACCAGACAGTCATTTGATAAACAAAAATCGAAATGGCTAACTTAAAGGACCATCAATCAGAAGGTTATTTGATAAACACCGATGCCCAGGGCGCTGAGTTAAAGGATGTCAATCAGATAAGTCATTTGATAAACAATAAAGGCAGGGGCTGAATTCATCATCATCATCATCATCATGCTGTCGGTCGCGATGCGACAAAGACTGCTTTCATTACGTGACTGCTGCTCTCCTTTGTGTGGTTGTACATTTCATGAAAGCTGCGTGCAAAAGTGTTGAAGTGCTGCTGGCATTTGCACGTTACCAGCGCCACTCTCTCGGGAAACAAATAGAGGTTTCACACCAGCAAGAACATATCCAGACAGGCGCAAAACTATTTGTCCCTGCAGTGGCTGGTCGGGAGATGTTGGGAGTTCTATACATCAACCGCCCTTGATGCTGCCACAGTGACATGGTTTTCTGTTCAGGGTTTGCTCCCTTAGCCTTCGGTTCTGTCAAGAACCTGTACCAGACAGTCATTTGATGTACAACAATGGTTGGTGCTGAATTAAAGGTCTGTAAATCAGACAGTCATTTGAAGTACAACAATGTTTGGTGCTGAATTAAAGGTCTGTAAATCAGACAGTCATTCGATGAACAGCGATGGTTGATGCTGAATTAAAGGACTCTCAATCAGCCAGTCATTTGATGAACAACAATGGTTGGTGCTGAATTAAAGGTCTGTAAATCAGACAGTCATTCGATGAACAGCGATGGTTGATGCTGAATTAAAGGACTCTCAATCAGACAGTCATTTGATGAACAATAATGGCAGGGGCTGAATTAAAGGTATATAAATCAGACAGTGATTCGATGAACAGAGATGGTTGATGCTGAATTAACGGACTCTCAATCAGACAGTCATTTGATGAACAACAATGGTTGGTGCTGAATTAAAGGTCTGTCAATCAAACAGTCATTTGATGAACAACGATGGTTGATGCTGAATTATACGTCTGTAAATCAGACAGTCATTTGATGAACAATGCTGGCAGGGTCTGAATTAAAGGACTGCCAATCAGAAGGTCATTTGATAAACAACGATGACAGCATGCTGAATTAAAGGTTTGTCTGATTAGCGTCAATAACTTACAATTCCAACTATCCAGGTAGTGCACTTACAATACGTACACATGAATGGTTCACCACTATACAATGCAAAGTATTACACAATCCTGGTCATGGTGAGGGGTATTATTGGAAACAAAGAGAAACATCATGCCTAGAAAAAGATTCAAACCCACAATCCAGTGGTGTTCTCTGTGGCGGAGTGGTTAGATGTCTGACTTTTTTCTAGGTCTGACTCCTAATCTGAAGGTCGGTGGTTCGATTCCCTGTGCCCCCATCTCTGCCAATTTGGATTTCCACCGCTGTGTATAACTTACAGCGTCATCAAAGGCCAGTTGCTCTCATACCATGTCTATGTGGTGTGGGAGGTTAAAAATCCCTTGGGTCGGTAAAAGTGTAGGCTCGGGCTTTCTATCGACAAACTGTCTAATGGTGAAAACAAGCCTATTCAGGCTTATCCATGATAGGCAGTATAAATCTTCAACAACAACAAAAATTCTGCTATTCCGGGGCCAGCGTCCTAGCAAGCACTAGGCCTTTTGGTACAACCAACCTATTCCCACCTATCTGTGTTTGTGGAATTTAACATGTGAAGGTCAGCGCACATCACTACATATTCATCAAACTCATGTGATTCTCTACATTTATTTTCTAATCTGATATTTCTGGTAGATTTGTGTAGACAATTGCAAATCCACTCCACACCTACCTAACCTAATCAAAACAGTGCGCATGCCCGAAACCAAATGTAAATGTGTAACCAAAGTGTTGAACTAAATAACAATTCCAGTAACATGAATCATCTTAACCCCCAGCTGCACCTCATATCACATAATCTCCCTATAGTTGACTTTTGTTGGAAAATGTTGCCCCCCCCCCCCAATGAATTTCTTTTAAGTTTGTACTGGGTGAAAACCAGTACCTTAAACGAATTTCGGAGAAGAAAATGTTCGCAACAAAATAATATGAAAATAATATTTTTCTAAAGAGAGTAAAATAATGGGCATAGCTACTTTTTAGCCACTCTTTGTTTTTAGAAAATCGTCAACTACCTGGTTATTCATAGGCAAGCAGATGTAAACAAAATGTAAACAAAAAAAAATTAAAATAAGGAAGAATGAGAACAAAAAGAAAAAAAGATGACAGAACAAAATGAAGTGGTACAGCTTTTTCACTAACGCTCTGGAAGATATACGCAGTTGATACTAGAAAAAATACTACTGTAAATTTATCAGAGTCCAACAGACACGCCGCTGGCTAACTGTGGGTATCGCGCACCCACCCCACCCCATCAGACGCACCCCGTGATTGACACACGCGATCTGCGGGGCATCCGGTTTGAGGATCCAAAGCCAGGCGTCTCCTGTGTCGAAGCGGGGTGGCTGAGTGGGCTCGTTACCGGAGTGAAGGGTGGCGAGGGCTTGGCTTGGGCCCGGCTTGACCAGGCCGACAGGGCGTGGTCGAGGGAGGGTGGTGGAGATGGCTGGTAGGGGTGGTAGGGGTGAAAGAGGTGGTAGGGGGTGGGTGATGGTCTTACCACCTTCAGGCTGGGTCTCAGTCTGTGTGTGTCTCTCTCTCTGTTTTTCTATCTCAGTGTATGTGTCTGTGTGTGTCTATCTGTAGTTCTCTGTGTTTCTCTGTGTATCTCTCTGTCTCTCTCTCAAACTGTGTGTCCCTGTGAGTCTCTATCTGTACCCCTCTGTATTATGATGTCTCTCTCTCTGTGTCTCTGTGTCTCTCTGTATCTCTCTCAGTCTGTGTGTTCCTGTGTGTCTCTATCTGTACCTCTCTGTATTATGCTGTCTGTGTGTGTCTGTGTGTGTCTCTCTCTGTATCTCTCTCAGTCTGTGTGTCCCTGTGTGTCTCTATCTGTACCTCTCTGTATTATGATGTCTCTCTGTATCTCTCTGTGTCTCTCTGTATCTCTCTCAGTCTGTGTGTTCCTGTGTGTCTCTATCTGTACCTCTCTGTATTATGCTGTCTCTCTCTCTTTCTCTGTGTCTGTCTCTCTGTGTCTCTCTGTGTATCTCTCACAGTCTATATGTCTATGTGTGTCTCTATCTGTGTCTCTATCTGTGTCTCTCTGGACTTCTCTGTGTTTCTCTCTGTGTCTCTCTCACTTTCTCAGCCTCTATCGGTGTCTCTCTGGGCTTCTCTGTGTTCTCTCTGGGCTTCTCATGTCTCTCTGTGTGTCTCTCTCACTGTCTCAGCCTATGTCTCTCTTTGTGTGTCTCTATCTGTGACTCTCTGAACTTCTTTGTGTTTCTATCTGTGTCTCTCTCTCTGTTTCTCTCTCACTTTCTCAGCCTATGTGTCTAAGTGTGTCTCTATATGTGTCCCTCTGGTCTTCTATATGTGTCTCTCTCTGTATCTCTCTCACTATCTCAGTCTATGTGTCTATGTGTGTCTCTATGTTTGTATCTCTGGACTTCTCTGTGTTTCTCTCTATCTCTGTCTGTGTCTCTCTCACTTTCTCAACCTATGTCTCTATGTGTGTCTCTCTGGACTTCTCTGTGTTTCTCCCTGTGTCTCTCTCTGTGTCTCTCTCACTTTCTCAGCCTATTTGTATATGTGTGTCTCTATGTGTGTCTCTCTGGACTTCTCTGTGTTTCTCTCTGTGTCTCTTTCTGTGGCTCTCTCACTTTCTCAGCCTATTTGTGTCTCTATCTGTGTCTCTCTGGATTTCTCTGTGTGTCTGTCTGTGTCTCTCTTGGTTTCTCTCTCATTTTCTCCGCCTATGTGTCTATGTGTGTCTCTATCTGTGTCTCTCTGGACTTCTATATGTGTCTCTCTCTGTATCTCTCTCACTGTCTCAGCCTATGTGTCTATGTGTGTCTCTATCTGTGACTCTCTGGACTTCTTTTTGTTTCTTTCTGTGTCTCACTCTGTTTCTCTCTCACTTTCTCAGCCTATGTGTCTATGTGTATCTCTATCTGTGTCTTTCTGGACTTCTATGTGTTTCTCTCTGTGTCTCTCTCTGTGTCTCTCTCACTCTCTCAGCCTATCTGTCTATGTGTGTCTCTATCTGTGTCTTTCTGGACTTCTATGTGTTTCTCTGTCTCTCTCTCTCTGTATCTCTCTTAGTGTCTCAGCCTATGTGTCGCTGTGTGTCTCTATCTGTGTCTTTCTCGACTTCTTGGTGTTTAGTCTGCTTTTCTCTGCATCTCTCTATGTCTCTCTCTGTACATCTCTCATCCTATATGTGTCTGTGTGTCTCTATCTTTGTCTCTCAGGACTTTCTGTGTTTCTGTCTTTCTCTGTCTCTCTCAGTCTATTTGTCTCGGTGTCTCTTGGTGTCTCTATCTGTAGCTCTGTGTGTTTTTTTGTGTATCCCAATGTCTTCCTCACTGTCTCTCCCAGTGTCTCTCTTGGTGTCTCTCAGTCTCTCTACATTTCTCTATGTGTCTGCATCTCTCTCTCTGTGTCTCTCTATGGTTTTCTATCTGTGTCTCTGTGTGGCTCTGTGTCTCTATCTGTGTCTCAGTGTGTCTGTGTGTCTCTATCTGTGTCTCTCTGTGCTTCTATGTGTGTCTGTGTGTGTCTCTCTCTGGCCCTCTGTATTTCTCAGTGTGTCTGCATCTCTGTGTGCTTCTCTCGTTCTCTCTATGGGTTTCTATATGTGTCTCTGTGTGACTGTGTCTCTATTTGTGTCTCTCTGTAGTTCTATGGGTGTCTCTGTGTGTCTCTCTCTCTGTATCTCTCAGTACATCGTTGTGTCGCCTTGTATCTTTGTCTGCCCATATCTCCCTCTCATATATATGGGATAGATCACTGGTATATGATATACCATATGATTGATATACATATCGTATTATATGGTATATTATATATATATAAGGTATTCTACATATATCCAATATATAATATGTGTGGGACCGGGAATGACTGTAGGACATATATACATTTATAGTTATACACATATATACATAGATAAATGGTATATAATAATAGAGTAAACTGAAGAGAGTTAGTGTCCTTGTTTATATTCCCATAATCGATTATAGAACACATATATACATATATATACATATATATATATACATATATATACATATATATACACATATATACACATATATACATATATACACATATATATACATATATATACATATACATACATATATAAACATATACATACACATACATGCATATATACATCTATACACATATATACACATATATATATACATATATACACATATACATATATACATATATATATATATATACATATATACATATATACGTATATATCCATATATATCCATATATACATATATATACATATATATACATATATATCCATATATATACATATATACATATATATATATATACAGTATAACCCAGTTAAACCAAGCTCGGTTAAACCAAACGATCGGTTAATCCAAACTTTTTTCGGCAGCCCGGCAAAATACTACCATTTATCATATAAAAACGTTGGTTAAACCAAAGTCAGTTAATCCAAATTATCGGTTAATCCAAACAAAATTGTCGCACCCCAGGCCACTCCGGTATGTTTAAACCAAACTTTCATGTGGTTATAAGGACCCCACTGACTTTTTTATATGATAAATGTTAGTATTTTGCTGGCCTGCCAAACAAAGTTTGAGCTTGGTTTAATACTGTACATATATAAAAAAAAAAAAAATTCCACATATAATGTATATTACATGTGCATACATTGTATATTACATGTGCAATACACTCTTACTCAAAGTCAAAGCCAAAGCTCTGTTAAACCAATGGTCTGTTAATCCAAACAGATTTCCAGGGTCCCTTCAAGTTTGGTTTAACGGGGTTATACTGTATATATATATATATATATATATATATATATATATATATATATATATATATATGAGTGAGACTACGCTTCACTAGTCTTACTCGACCCACCATACTTCAGTATCTCACGACACACCTCCATTCATCCCCCACCCCGCCACCACCCCGCCACCACCCCGCCACCACCCGGCCACCACCCCGCCACCACCCCGCCACCACCCCGCCACCACCCCGCCACCACCCCGCCACCACCCCGCCACCACCCCGCCACCACCCCGCCACCACCCCGTCGGCCATCCCCTCGTGCTATAGCCGGTGGCCCGATGACACAGCTCCCCCACCTCCTGTGATCCGGTCGCCTTTGTTAGCGCCGTGTCCGTTCGTAAGTGGCCCCATCAACCGTACGGGTCCCCGCTTCGCCAACCACTGCGCCCCCGCCGCTCCCCGTCCTCGCCCCCGCCCCCGGCCTCGTCCCGCCGCTCCCCGGCCTCGCCCTCGCCCCCGCCACTGGCCTCGTTCCGCCGCTCCCCGTCCTCCCCCCCCCCCCCCCCCCACCCCCCCCCCGCACCCGGCCTCGTCCCGACGCTCCCCGGCCTCGCCTTCGCCTCCACCCCTGGCCTCGTCCCGCCGCTCCCCGTCCTCACCCCCGCACCCGGCCTCGTCCCGCCGCTCCCCGGCCTCGCCCTCGCCCCCACCCCTGTCCTCGTCCCGCCGCTCCCCGGCGTCGGCCCCGCCCCGGCCTCGTCCCGCCGCAACCCCGGCCTCGCCCCCGCCCCCGGCCTCGTCCCGCCGCCCCCGGCCTCGCCCCCGCCCCCGGCCTCGTCCCGCCGCTCCCAGTCCCGCCGCTCCCCGTCCCGCCGCTCCCCGTCCCGCCGCTCCCCGTCCCGCCGCTCACCGCCCCTGCCCCGCCCCTCTGGACTTCTCTAGGCCCCCCCCCCCCCCCCCCCCCCCCCCCGCGGCTGCTCCAGGCTCCTCTCGGCTCCTTCCCGACCCACCGCTCCCCCGCCCCGTCTCATCGCTCTTCGAGCCGCACCATCACTCCCCCCCCCCTCACCCCCGCCATGTTCCCCTCCCCGCTTCCCGCCCGCCCCCACCCTACCAGACCCACCTTGCAGCACCACACCCTCCCAATCTACTGCGCAGATACACAGACCCTTCCCCACCGCTGACCCCACTTCTCCTCCCAACCCATCTGCCCACCGCTCTGCCCAGCGGCCACCTCCACCTCCACCTCCACCCCGCCCCGCCCCCGGCCACCCTCCCCAGCCCCGCCCCCGGCCACCCTCCCCACCCCCTCCCCGCCCCATCCCTCCCCCCTCCCCGCCCCATCCCCGCCCCATCCCCGCCCCCAGGTCTCGACGGATGCAGCGGTCACCGCGCGTCGGACCCGCGTACTTGTCATCAACAGTAAACAGCGGCGTGCGCGCCCCCTTGTGCTAATGGCCGCTAGTTGCAAGCAGGAAGTGCACGCGGTAAGGCACACCCATACTAATGACATATCTCACCGGGCGCGTCTTCTCGCGAGACGTGCCTTTTGTGGCTTCTCACCAGGGGGCAGCACGAGTGGCTGCATTAGTGAAACCAGAGCCTCGATTTGAGGCGCGCGCGTCCATGTTGGTGTCCGCGCGCAGGCGTGGTGTGAACAACCCTGCTGGCGGAACGCGCCATGCCACGTGCCCGAGTGTGACGTCACAACTGGGACGTCAGTCACTCCACTCGACCCATCACACCTGCTGGAGGAGCGGGGCGGTGGTGACAGTTACACACAGTATTGGGTACGGATTGCACGCGCTTGACCGACGCCAGTTGATAATGTGTAGTTCTTTCCTATTGTACTACCAGACGGGATGGCCGAATGAGTTGAGCGCTCGTCTCCTGTTGGTAGATCATGGGATTCGAACACTAGTCGAGTCAATGATTTAAAAATGAATTCTTGTCGCTTCCTAGCAAAGCACGCGACATTATTATCAGTGTCGGGATAATGTGACTGAGTGGGATATCACTTATTAAGTCATGGTACTGGTGGCCTGGTCTCCCAGTGGGGCAGCACTATAATTATAAAGTCGCCATGAGTGCGCCCTGTTACAAGTCAGTACCCGTCCTGATATGATCATAGATGTTGCCAGGACGTAAAACTCCAACAACCCACCCCACCTGCTGAAAGAGCAGGGCAGTGGTTACATTTACACACAGCATTATGGACTAATTGCACGCACTCAAAGACCCTATAAAAAAAAGTATAATACTAAGACGGCTCACTCAGCCTGTACTGTGTAATCAAAATGATCAAACCCACCACTTGGTGCGCTGGCTGTTCCCTTGGTTAAACAGTTGATATAGTATATGTATAAATGTATATATATGAATGTGAAAGATGTGTGATGATGGCAATGCTGATGATGATGCTGATGATGATGTGTATTTGTTTATAGCAATTTCATATTGATGTGTATTCATAGTTACCTATCTCATGTATAATATAATTGTATGTGTTTACATGTGAAACACCAACCAGCAGCCGGCTGATCAAACCCACCACCAGGTGCCACTGCGAAATTTACATTACCATGGGAGAGATAGGGAGTGAGCCGTCTTAGTATTTGACCCACTTGAGTGATGCCAGTTGATAATGCATAGGTATTTCCTATTGTACTGGTGTGAAAAGACAGCTACTTTGTGTTCTACGTATCAAACTTAGATACTAATGTTTTTATTAAGCATTTATTGCCACATAGAAATTAGAAGGGCATACATACTGAGTCAATGTAATAGAACCTGTTACTGCATTATCCGATGGTGTCAGAGCTTTGGCATGCTTGTGTTTTCATTGTTACTGTCACTGCTGTCATTGTTGTCATTATTCTAGTGTTTAAATCTTTTTTTTCTATTAGTTATTTTTTTGGTACATTAGTTGATTAAGCAGGGCACATTTCATTCACGGAAAATTGGTCTATATCATATATGGGGTAACTATATCAACATATTTGTTACATAATATAGGCCCTATTAATTGCATATAAACTAATAACTATTCTATCCTATGTCTCACTGAAATATTCATAAACGTTGTCGTCGCTATAGTTTAGTTCCTAACTATTCCACAGTGGCACCACCTGTACCCAGCAACTATCCCGCCTGCAGTAGCTGATGACACCCCAACCCTACCCATACAAACTCAGCAACCTTTTAACCCGGAAAGCTGTATTTATAAATCTGTCAAGAGAATATATATATATATATATATATATATATATGTTGTTGTTTACATCCTCACAACATCAAAGGTCATATCAGGAGGGGCACCGACTTGTGACAGTGTGCACTCATGGCGACTTTATAGTTCTGCCCCACTGGGAGTCCAGGCCACTGGCACCATGACCCGATATCCCGCACAGTCAGATATCCCATATTGTGCTAACCAGTCCATGTCCTATCCTAATCCTATTAATGCCAAGCGCCAGGCTAGGAAGTGACAAGTATCATTTTAAGTCATTGGTTTTACTCGACCGGGAACCAAACTCCCAATCTCCCATGCGCAAAGCCTGCGCTCTACCGATTCGGCCATCGTGCCCGGTTGTATATATATATACATATATATATTATTTATATATATATATGTATATGTATACCCATATATGCCAGAACGTTGCTCAACCTCTTGTCAATATATTGGCATTACATTTGTACATCCATTGAGTGACCTTCCATTCTATATTGTGAAAACATCAATATTTATAGTTGGATGACAAGGAGGCAATAGACTACATCACGGTTCCAGCAGCGCAGTGCATTGTGGGATGCATCAGAGCAAAACAAAGCCATGAGAACCACATGGCACATGCTAATACACTGGGTGCAGCTATGAAATGTGCTAGTTTCAGCTCATCTCAGCTCTTGTTTGAAACATAGAATACCAACTAAAAAAATATATATAATAAATTAAGATATTAATCTTTTATCCAGCATTGCATTTACATCAATATAACCAGCACATCTTATGCCATGTGCATTTAGATTTAGACAAATCTAGGGACTCAGACTAGTGTTAGAGCCATAACCACAGTCAGTTTTATTTATTTTATTCATGTTTTTATTTATATTCTATGGTTTATGGAGAGTTGTGTCTTAAACATATGCATTATATTATTATATTGCATCCTTCCGTCCATGTTTATGCCAAATTGTTATGTATTTCTAGTTATTTTGAATAAAATGCCAGTTTTGCCCTACACATATCAGCAATCTCAATGGGCGTACACCTTTGCTTTGCTCCCAACGCCGTTTTCAGCGCATGCGCAGTCGGAACCGTGATGTAGTCAATTCACTGTGACATCACGCACTTCAAGTTACCAAGGTGAACAGTGTTAGATAATAAATATCCAAGCTCTGAATATCGGAAAGGATAGCTGGTGGTGATGGAGGGGGAGTGTCAGAGAGGGGGAGGGGAGGTTGTTGGTGGTGGTGGTGGGGGGGGGGGGTATCCCAATCATTCTGGTCTAAATATATTCACCTGTATCCAGGTAAACTGAGTTGTAATGGTTTCTAACCCGATACGATACACAGAGTTTGACGCAATGCAATGATTTAGTGAAGCTCTATGGATAAGCATCATCACCAGTATATATATATAATATATATATATAATATATATATAATATATATATATAATATATATATAATATATATATATATTATATGAAGTTCACAATATCTATAATAGGTTGGTAGCCATATCCATTCCCTAATGTTATCTTCTCCAATTCTGTAAGGTTATAATGCCGGGCACCAGAAACTCTCCGAGAGCTTCGTAAGCTAAAAAAGGTTCAAGCGAATGGCGATTTGGGTCGGCGCTGCACCGGAAGTGACGGTGACGCCAGCAGACCCGGAGCAAATCGTATATCATAGAAGCGAATAAATAAGTAATAATAATAATAAATAATAAAAGGCAGCACCGCCAATCTATATACATATAATGCTTATATTCCACATAATATACTTGCGTATATCTGAATATATATATATATATATATATATATATATATATATATATAGGCCAAGCAAAATTGTCGGACCCCAAGCCAAGCCACTTCCGGTATGGTTAAACCAAACTTTCATGTGGTTATAAGGTCATTTGAGAGCCCACCAACTTCTTTAAATGATAAATGGTAGTGTCATGGGGGTGACACTACCATGACACAAATATTGTGCCTAGAGCGGGACTCGAACCCGCATCTCTTTGCACTCCGGGCCAGTGTGCTAACCATTACACCACCTAGGCTCCCTGATATCAACACACTCCCCACGCCTACCTGTCTATGTGGTTACTTGCCTGAGAGGTCAGTGCAGACCACTACACTCGTCCCCCTGGAATTGTAAGTCTTGTAATGCTTACAATTACATACATACAGGCAATGCACTTACACATACATACACAGGGTAGGTTCAACAACCATACAGCGCAAAGCTTGTACAGGCTCCTGATCACGGCAACCAGTGTCATGGGGGTGACGAAAACAGGAAACACCGTGCCTAGAGCGGGACTCGAACCCGCATCTCTTTGCACTCCGGGCCAGTGTGCTAACCATTACACCACCTAGGCTCCCTGATATCAACACACTCCCCACGCCTACCTGTCTATGTGGTTACTTGCCTGAGAGGTCAGTGCAGACCACTACACTAGTATTTTGTCAGGCCGCCGAAAAAAGAATGGATTAACCGATCATTTGGTTTAACCGAGCTTGGTTTAATGGGGTTATACTGTATATATACATAAACAATAAACAAAGTGTCCCCATACATTGTATATTACATTCATAATGCACCTGCATTTTTGCCAAAGTCAAGTCAAAGTCGAAGCCAAAGCTCGGTTAAAGCAATGATCGGTTAATCCAAACAAATTTCTAGGGTCCCTTCAAATTTGGTTTAATGGGGTTATACTGTATATGTCTTGATATAACCTTATATGTTGTAATATATGTAATATATGGTATCGCGTGCGGCGGAGCAAGCCGCGAGGGTAGGGAGCCCGATGTGACGTCAGAGGGACGCGCGGGTAGGGAGACTAATAATAAAGCACTTGTGTCCTGGTCGTCGGAGTGTTCACTTGTTGTCCTTACAGATGTTGATAGGATGTAAAACCCCAACAAATAAACAAACAAGCAAACCTGGAAATCCTCTACCCATATACCTTTATAAATCATCCACCCACCGCCGTACGTTCAACAGCAAAATTAAGTAATATACACTATTCAATATTCCTTATGTTTTCTAGGAACGCAACTTAGCTCAGGCAGTCGAGTGTCCGTCTGTGAAGGTTTGGGTCATCCGATCGATTCTGCTTAGTGGACACATTTGCAGTTTGGGCCATTTTCTATTCCAACTAGTGGTCCACAACTGGTTCAGCAAAGGCTGTGGTATGTGCTGTCCTGTCTGTGGGAAAGTGCATATAAAAGACCCCTTGCTGCTTATCGGAAAGAGTAGCCTATGTGGCGGCAGAGGGTTTCCTCCAAAGAAATATGTCAGAATGACATCCAATAGCCAGTTTGATAAAAATCAATGTGCTCTAGAGGCATTGTTAAATAAAACAAACTTTCCTTTTTTTCCCTCATGTTTTGTCTTCTAACTTCAGACTAAAATCTCAAAACACGTATTTAAGCTTGAAACTATTAAAATGCGTGATAGATCTATCAATATCATGCTCTGCATTCCAAAAGCAAAAAGACAAAGCCACATGAACACAAATAAACCACGTATTATATTATACCCAGGCTTATTTGTTTGCATCTGGTCACTAGGCATGGGGGATGGCGTCTATATACAGTCCAGACAGCTGACCTATTCAACGTTGCACACTTCAGAGCGAAGACCAAGACTACTCTGAGAGAGCTGCTATTCGCGATGACAGTGCACTGGTTGCCCACTTTGCTGAAGAGATCCAGAAAATAGTGGACGCTTTCTCCAATGCATCAAAGAAGTTCAGCCTGAAGATTAACATCAAGAAGACGGAGGTGCTGTACCAACCCAACTCTACAAGAACCTGAGAGGAGTATATCATGGTTGACAGAAACAAGCTGAACTCTGTTCTGGAATTCACCTACCTTGGAAGCACTATATCAAGTGATGGACGCATTGATGCTGAAATACAGAGGACGATTGCCATGGCTAGCGCATCTTTCAGCCGACTATGCCCGAGACTCTGGAACAACCACCATGTGTCCATGCGGGTCAAAGGCAAGATCTATCATGCAATCGTGCTATCCACCCTATTATATGGAGCCGAGGCCTGGACAGTGTACATACAACAGGTGAAAAAGCTGCATGCCTTCATGATGCGACATCTGCGTTTGATCATGAGGCTAACCTGGAAGGACAAAGTGACAAATAAGGAAATACTCGAACAGACAGGACTGCCCTCTATGGAAGATCTTCTGATCAAAAAGAATCTCCGTGGACTGGACACCTCATGAGGATGTCATCAGACAGGCTCTCAAAGTAGATCCTCTACTCTCAACTGTCTTCTGGTTACAGAAAGAGAGGGCGCCCTCATCACCGGTTCAAGGATACCATCAAGAGAAACCTGAAGCTGAGAGACATTAAGACTGACTCGTGGACATCATACTCACAGCAGAGAGCTAAATGGAGAGCAACAGTCAAGTAATGAAAGCAGTCTTTGTCGCATCGCGACCGACAGCATGATGGTGATGATGGTTAGTAAATAAGCTATCATTCATTGAATAAAGTAGAAATACTAAAGCCAACCCCCCCAACAAATTACGTCGAGATAAAGCAAGATGCATTCACCAAAACCCTCAAGCCAGTTTTAAAAGAGGTATGAGGATGTCACTATTTTCATTTCACTTCATAAATACACCACTATCAAGTATCATGTATATATACATATATATATATATATATATATATATATGTGTGTGTATATATATATATATGAGGCCCAAACCACCATGTCCTCCTCCGTGCAGTCACAAACCTATCTGTGGCATGTGGCTTCGAAAGAAGTCAATTAAAAGCACGCTGGTAGGACAAAAAAGAAAATAGATAAAAGAAGAAAGAAGATAAAACAAACAAACCCTTCCGCCTTCCATAGGATAGTCACGTGACTGCCTTTGAAGAGAGGAAGTGCGCACGTCGGTGAGCATGCGCGATGGCGATCCGGAACAAAGCTTTCATGTACGATCAATTTTATACAGCGCCCGACGTCCGTAATTACGGCGTTACGCCACAGATCAGGGCGCCCGGGTACCAGCGGCGGGCCGGCGTGCGCGCCACAATGCGCGCCGGGCACCAGCCGACTGCCTGAATGTCGTCTGCTGACCACGTGACGTTACGTCAGGCGCGCAAAACAATCCACAATTACGACACGCCCTCGCCGCGCTTTGTCGTCTGCGCGTAACCTGACCTTGACGCTGACCTTCCTGTGACTGCCTTGGCGCAGGTGCGGCAGGCGTCGGCTCCGCCCCCTTAGCAACCGCCCCACCCCCCTGCGGCACCGCCCCCCCGCCCCGCCCCTGCCTTCTCCATCTCACAATGCGCGCGCATCCATCTCCCACGTCTACACTTCCAAGTCCATACCTTGTTCCTAGTTCCGACAATCGTCGCAGTGGTTCAGTTTGATTTGTGATGTTTTTTTGTGTGTGTGTCCTGTGTGTTTCTGTTGTTTGTTTGTTTGATAATCTGGGCGGGGGGGGGGGGGTGACCAAAATGTAGGCTTATTTATAAGTGCAATGTACGAATATAGGATGAAAATGCACGAATAACGAACACAATGCACTAATATAAGGTATTAATAAAGAGGGTACTCATTTAAGATAATATATATTGATAACAAAAATAGGATAGCACTTTATTTCTTTTTAGATTAATTTGTAAAAAAAAAAAGTATAACATTAGTAATACAAATTATGCCTTTAACTAAATTGACTCACATTGTGGTCACGTGATCAGACCATTATTTAAAATAAAATGGCATCCTTGACTGTGAGTTTGATGGTTATCCAGTAAATTTGTATCTTAATGTAAACTTTTGTATTTTGAGCATATTTGCTTAAAGTCGAGTGAAACCAGTGGTCCACAATTGGTTTATCAAAGGCTGTGGTATGAGCTGTCCTGTCTGTGGGAAAGCGCATATAAAAGACCCCTTGCTGCTTATCGGAAAGAGTAGCCTATGTGGCAGCAGTGGGTTTCTTCCAAAGAAATATGTCAGAATGACCATATGTTTGACGTCCAATAGCTGATGATAAATATAAATGTACTCTATAGAGGTATTGTTAAATAAAACAGACTTTCCTTTTTAAAGGTGAGCAAAGTGGAATATTAAATACCCGACCTCCTTGCAACCAATCGCATGGAGGTTGCAGCTATTGCACTAAAAAACATCCAAGCAACTAAAATGGTCGCCCAGAGGTCGGCAACCATTACTTTCTTCACAAAGAGGTCGCAAAGAGTTAGGTTCTTTGGTCCAAAGTAGTCGCAAAGTGGTCGCAAAATGGTCGCAAGCCGTAGTGTGATTGGGGCTTTAGTCTGATAACTGCAGTACATGTCTAGAAAGAACAGTTGCTGCCCACAGCAAAATATTTCATATCCTGATACAAATATATCGATATTTTTGGTTTTTCGATTTCATTAAAACAATTGTTAAAGGTGCATATTTTGTTAGCTCTTGCCAATTTCTCTTTTAATAAAGATACCATGTTCATCCATGTATAGAAAAACCTCTCTAAATCGACCGACTTTGGGACCGTCTTTAAGTGGTCCATTTAAGGAGGTGGTCGGTTTAGGGAGTTAGAATATAGTTACAATGGTATTGTTGGGACCCAAATAAATCCATCGATATAGAGGAGTGTTCGATCTGTGAAGGTGGTCGGTTAGGGAGGTTTTACTGTAATCTATCTTGCTTTACTTTGAAGTTGCTTTAAAAAAAATGTAAATGGGAAATTTTGGAAATCTTTCAAATGAAGATTTGCTAAAGTAATTTTGGTGTGCACACTGAAATTCTTATCCGATACTATATGCTTCCGCTAACATATTTAAACAAATTAATTTAATATTTCCTTCCATATTGCAGCAAATGTTGAAGTAGTATCCAAGGTCGATATATGTAAGATCAAATCGGCATGATTGTTTTGTTCAGAAAATGTGATACTTTCATTGGACTATGTAGCTTCAATTAAAGAAGGGAAATGCATAAAATATATAAATAAAAAAAGAACCCACAAAAAAAGTAGACGCTTGGTTTTATCCAAAGACCCTATAATACTAAGACAGCTCACTCCCTATCTCTCCCATGGTAATGTAAATTTTGCAGTGCTACCTTGTGGTGGGTTTGATCAGCCCGGCTGCTGGTTGGTGTTTCACATGTAAACACATACAATTATATTATACATGAATTGGTAAGTATGAATACACATCAATATGAAATTGCTATGAACAAATACACATCATCATCAGTATCATCAGCATCGCCATCATCACACATCTTTCACATTCATATATACATTCATACATATAATATAGCACCTGTTTAACTAAGAGAACAGACAGCGCATCAAGTGGTGGGTTTGATCAGTTTGATTACACGGTACAGGCTGAGTGAGCCGTCTTAGTATTATAGGGTCTTTGTTTTATCCTAGTAATGCCGAAAGTCAGGTTAGGTAATGACAAGTATCAATATTTAAGTAATCGGTTTGACTTCAGCAAGGTTCGAACCAGTGTGTTCGAATCCCATCAGGTGCATGCCATTCACGAAGCGGGCTTTCAACTCATTCAGTCACCCCTCCATTTCGTTCGTAGCTTTTCGCTGGGATTTTAAAACAAATCTATTTTCCATTATATTTTGCTCGTCGGTGAAATTATTTGAACAAAAATTAAAAGCTAGGAAACGATTTTTTTTTTTTTTACTATGACAAAAGCACAACAACTCGAAGACAAGAAATACAATGGGGACGCCACTGATGAATCTTCCGAACAACGGCTTGAACATATTTAATGAAAATCGCCTAGAAACCACACAACTGGAACTGTGAGTGTGACACGCCTTGCATTCACACCAGCCTACAGAGGCATCGTGACTCAGCGAAAAAAAAAAGAACAATTTTAAACCCTCACTTCTTTTTAAAAGACATTATGCAACAAATCGGCGTTTTTAAACCAATGACCAATGTTGCTTTCTTTCTATCTATCTTTCTTTCTTTCTCCTCAAAACCCCAGAGTAGATGATGATCTATTGTGCAGCGATGCGACCAGGCATTCAGCACACTTCATTCCTTTATTAAAGACACGTTCAGTGCCCGGTCCATTCTTCAGACGTCGCCATTCAACTTGACCATGAAAGAGACTAGTTTTATCACCTTCAAAACGAGGCACCCACCGTAGCCGATCCTATCATCGCCCCCCTCATATCTCCATTCGTATCTATAATTTACACACCCTTTTGTCGTTAATCTACAAAAGGGATTCTCTGTAGCGTGCAAATCATAGAGATACAATCGCACTAGAAACAAATATCAATAATTTATTTTTTCCCCCTCGCAGTCGCGCCCAGCGCGAGATAGCAATCTGATTCACACAATGCGGGCTTTTCATTGGAAGTCAAGGGGATCACGTGTCACACACTTCCGGTGATTAATACAAAACAAAAGCCCTCCTTAATATGTAAGCTTTTAGTTTGTTGGTGTTGTTGTAAAAAAAAATTAAATTCATAGCGAAAGTATCCCCCCCCCCCTAATAATAGTAATATGCGTGGTAGTTTTGCACAGTGTGCTCGAGGTTGGTTTGAAAGTCGTCTGCTTGCTGAAAGTGAAAGTCGTCTGCTCGTTTCGCACCACAACAGCCGAATGGAACACTCGCCCCCACTCCTCATTTCCACCACACATTAAACACATTCTCTCACCGACACACACACTCTCACCAACCACCTTACACGCAGTCTCTCTAACAGTAACACACACTCTCCCACACGTACACACTCACACCCACACTCACTCACACGTGCAAACTTACACAGGTACAGACACACACTCCCGCACCACCACATACTCCAAGCTCGCGAAGTTCATGTTAGTTAGTGGTCACACACACGCATACACACACTAACACACTAACACACTGCCACTCACTCCAATATCACGAAGTTCATGTTAGTGGTCACACACATACACACATACACACACACTCACACATATACACACACACTCCCGCACTGCCACTCACTGCAAAATCGCAAAATTGTATGTCAGTGGTCACACACACTCACATACACACTCACACACCACCACTCACTCCAAGATCGCGAAGTTCATGTAAGTTGTCACACACATACACACACCCACACATGTACACACACACTCCCGCACTGCCACGTCAAAATCGCGAATTTCATGTTAGTGGTCACACACACTCACACACTCACACACATACAACACACTCCCGCACCGCCACTCACTCAAAAATCGCGAATTTCATGTTAGTGGTCACACACATACACATACACACACTCACACACACACACACACACTCAAGCATCGCCACTGCCACTCCAACTTCCAAGATCGCGAATAGTTCATGTCAGTGGTCTGACCAAAACAAAGGGCTGGTGCCGAGTGCTACATTGAGCCGTGATTGGTGGCATGCCGGGCGCGGCTTGCAGGTCGAGTGGCGGCCATAATGGCGACTGGCAGCGCGAGGCAGTGCTTACATACAAATCTCTTGGTCTGTGGCCAGCGCCAACGGCGACTTGAAAGGTGCCACGGCCCGATTCAAGCTGGCACCGTCTTTGTGGTCCCAAGACGAGGCCACCCGGCTCCAAGACGCACAATTAAACAATCTAAGACCGGGGACCTTTTTCGCTGCCGAAGATTTCATTTCAAAAGGGTCGGCCTGCTGCCAAATTGAGCCCCCCTTCCTCCGCCGCCCTTCACTCGGTGGTGTCACGAGAAAAAACGCTCAGACTCGACGTAATGCCGAGTTGGACGGCTCCTTGTCGGGGCTCAGAAGGGAATGGGGAGGGTGGGTGGGTGGTGGAGAGATAGGGTGGGGTGCGGTGGGGCGGGGTGAGGGAAGGGACAGAAGGAAGGACTTGGGGGAGGGAGGGGGTGGAGTGGAGAGGGGGTGGAGAGGGGATGGAGAGGGGGGTGGGGTGGGGTGGGGGTGGTGGAGGGACACAAGGAAGGATGAGAGGGACGTGGGGGAAGGAGGGAGTGGGGAGGGGGTGGGTGGGGTGGGGGTGGAGAGAGGATGGAGATGGGGTGGGGTGGGGGTGGTGGAGGGACACAAGGAAGGATGAGAGGGACGTGGGGGAAGGAGGGAGTGGGGAGGGGGTGGGTGGGGTGGGGGTGGAGAGAGGATGGAGATGGGGTGGGGTGGGGGTGGTGGAGGGACACAAGGAAGGATGAGAGGGACGTGGGGGAAGGAGGGAGTGGGGAGGGGGTGGGTGGGGTGGGGGTGGAGAGAGGATGGAGATGGGGTGGGGTGGGGGGTGGTGGAGGGACACAAGGAAGGATGAGAGGGACGTGGGGGAAGGAGGGAGTGGGGAGGGGGTGGGTGGGGTGGGGGTGGAGAGGGGATGGAGAGGGGGTGGGGTGGGGGTGGTGGAGGGACACAAGGAAGGATGAGAGGGACGTGGGAGAAGGAGGGAGTGGGGAAGGGGTGGGTGGGGTGGGGGTGGAGAGAGGATGGAGATGGGGTGGGGTGGGGGTGGTGGAGGGACACAAGGAAGGATAAGAGGGACGTGGGGGAGGGAGGGAGTGGGGAGGGGGTGGGTGGGGTGGGGGTGGAGAGAGGATGGAGATGGGGTGGGGGTGGGGGTGGTGGAGGGACACAAGGAAGGATGAGAGGGACGTGGGGGAGGGAGGGAGTGGGGAGGGGGTGGGCGGGGTGGGGGTGGAGAGAGGATGGAGATGGGGTGGGGTGGGGGTGGTGGAGGGACACACGGAAGGATGAGAGGGACGTGGGAGAAGGAGGGAGTGGGGAGGGGGTGGGTGGGGTGGGGGTGGAGAGAGGATGGAGATGGGGTGGGGTGGGGGTGGTGGAGGGACACAAGGAAGGATGAGAGGGACGTGGGGGAGGGAGGGAGTGGGGAGGGGGTGGGTGGGGTGGGGGTGGAGAGAGGATGGAGATGGGGTGGGGTAGGGGTGGTGGAGGGACACAAGGAAGGATGAGAGGGACGTGGGAGAAGGAGGGAGTGGGGAGGGGGTGGGTGGGGTGGGGAGGCACAGAAGGATGGAAGAGATGGAATGACGTGGGGAGGGAGGGGAAGGGGGTGGATAGGGGGTGGGGTGGGTGGGGGAGGGGGAGGGCCAGAAGGAATGAAGGGAGGGACGGGGAGGGAGGGGAGGGCCGGGGAGGGAGGGGAGGGATGGAAGGGGGTGGCTGGGCTCAGAATCTTGGGGACTCTTTTTTTTTGTCTCAAGCTTCCTGGCAGACTCCGGGTATTTGTGGGTAAATTTACCTGTTTGTCTGGCAGCGCCGGGAGCATTGTGTCAGGTGGAGCACTGACACAGACCAATGCTCCCTGCCAAAAACGTTGGCTGCCACCGGCTCGTCGTGTGCACCTACTTCCGGTTCCGTATATACACGGACAGGTCCCTTGGCGCGCATGGCAAACACGCACCTCACGGCAGCCGTCTGTGGAATAAATTGAAGTTGCATTGTTTGAAGCTTTTGAGCTTCTGCCATTTTATGGGACATATATATTACTAGGTTGATCGTTATAATTTATTGTACATTGATTTGAAGTGGCCTGGATTTTAAATGACTAACTTTGGAGATCTTTGAAGTGTAAGCGTAGACAATTAATTTTAGCATGCTTGTCAAAACTCTGAGCCCATAGGCTTCAGCAGTAACATGTTTTGTTGTTGTTTTGATATTAAAGTTGCATAGTCTGATGGTTTGAGATTTCAGCAGTAACAGGTTCTGTTAAATTGACTCAGTGTGCCATTCTTTGTGTAACAAATGCTTACCGGGTGTACCAGTTTCTGGAACCCCATTTACATCAAAATAATTCGCAAAACGTACCCCCGTCCTATAAAAATCTTAAAATGGACTGTCATTGGGGTAGAACATGTATCTTTGGCCAAATAATGTCTAAATACGATGCTAGTTCGTTCCTAAAGGCCCTGTCACACCTCACCGGATTGGGGGAAACGGACGAGAACCGGACACTGTCCGGTTGTGTACGGCGATGTTCGGGTACCATCCGGTAACCATCCGGCAGTGTCTGGTGGTGTCTGGTGGTGTCCGGTACAAGTTTGGACATGCACACAACTTTTACCGGACACAGTCAGACTGAGGTGTCCGGTTGGTGTCCGGTTTGTCCGTTACATGTCCGGTACCCATCCGATACCCATCCGTACATGTCCGGTACCCATCCGTTGGTGTTTGGTTTGTCCGTTTTGTCTGGTACATGTCCGGTACCGATCCGTTATGTGTCCAATTCTCGTCCGGTACATGTACCGGTATGTCTGGTATTTATCCGTTTGTCCGGCGGCAATTAACCCAATTTTACACTCCATTTCGATACATTTCGATAGATTTCTTCACCGGACAACACCGGACTAGAAAATTCTTTGTCCAGTGGTCTCCGGTGGTCAGTCCAGTGAGGTGTGACAATGACTTAAGCGGTAAAGTTGGGTCTGTCTGTGAACAGGATGAACGAGCTACAAATGGATCCGGTTGGTGTGCACACATACTGCAATTGATGCCCGACTGCACCACGTCGTAACACGTCCCTAGTAGGATCGAAGTACAGCAATTCCGTTTGTAGTACGTAAATCTCTATTTTAAGTATGTCGTCACTCTGTCTAATTGCAGTATGGGATGGCTGCCAGAAAATGTTGATCATGCTCGAAGTTCTGGAGCACCCTTCCGTTCCAGTCCGTCCAAGCAGTTTGTAAAAAGACAGTAAAAGGTTGCTACTACGTCCACTCCGTTCTCACACAGTCTGAGCCCGTTCTGCAACATTTTCAAGAATGTAATGAGAACTACTTTGGTGTGATGGGGGTGTAAGTTAGACATGTAGAATCAATTCAAGATAACCTTTATAGTCTACGGACTATGCAGCTTTAAATTGACTTAGCATGTATGCCCTTCTCAATAGCAACACACACTTAATAAGTGCACCGGTATCTAAGTTGGATATGTAGGTTCAAATCTAAATAAGTGCTTTTCTTTTGAAAATTTGATGCTTTTATCAGACTCTGCAACTTTAAAGATGGAAGTTTGTACCGTTCAAAACCCGCGTAACCACACACATTTGAACATACGCGTGCAACATGGATACCGGTGTGGTGGTTTCAGCGGGTTCCCGTGCTCAGAGGTGTCCCTCGCTTCTGCGCATGCGCGGATTTTGCATCAACTCGGGTCACCTGAGCCACTTATTGGCGCATGCGCACATCCTACAAACTCGGGTCGAATAATCGAATAATCGAATACGCTTCTCCGCGCTCGGGTGGACAATCTTTTTTTTTTTTTTTAATAACCGATAAAAATACAGCAAAATAGGATTTAAAGTATTTTATGACGGCCCAGTTTACCTATATTTCCATTTAATTAATCTAAGTTATTCTTTTTATGCACATGGCACGTGTATTTGTCGACTCCACTCGCCGTGTTCTATTTGAATTTCTGACGACTCGGATGACCTGAGTCGCCCGGGTAGTGTTAATCGATTACGGCCATCCTTATTAGATTCTGACGCATGCGCAGAAGCGAGGGACACCTCTGAGCACGGGAACCCGCTGAAACCACCACACCGGGGCACACTAGACTAGCTTCGAAGATTACATTTTGGTACCATATACGTGTTTGTTGAGTAGTTAGTTTGACATGTATGACAGCCAGTTAATGACCCTATGGGTTCAAATGTCAGAGAAGGGAGCTGAGTGGGAAAACTTTACAAAGTGAGTTCTAGAAGGGGGTGGTGGCCGAGTGAAGCTTGCGCTCTTACCGATTCGATCCCCACATCGGGATATATATATATGATTATGTGATATATATATATATATATATATGCATACATTACATAAGTATGTAAAAGCTAACCAACCGTTCTACCAGACGAGATGGCCGAATGAGTCGAGCGCCCATCTCCCATTTTTATAAATCGTGGGATTTGAACCCATGGGTTCGAAACTTGGTCGAGCAAAACCAATGACTTAAATATTGATACTTGTCGCTTCCAAGCATTATTAAAATAGGGCAAGGACTGGTTAGCTCTCTGTCGGGATAATGTGACCGACTGGGATATCAGGTCATGGTGCTGGTGGCCTAATTTCCCAGTGAGTCGGCACTCCAAAGTCACCATGAGTGAGCACTGTCACAAGTCGGTACCTGTCCTGATAGGACCTTAGATGTTGCCAGGATGTAAAATTCCAACAACCAACCAAAGAGTATTCTATCACACATACTCTGCAGCACCACTGAATGAGTAGAGTATCCTAAACGTTATGATTAAAACTTATATATATAATATCTACAGCCATATTATGCACATATTGACACTGGCCATATTAAGAATTCTGCCTTATTACTATTACTATTACTATTATTTATATTACTATTATCATTATTATCATTATTATTATTATTATTATTATTTAAGAAACACTCATTTATTAACATTGTTGCCCGTTCTAAGAATATATATATTTGAGGATGAAAAATCATCGATCTTAACATTTCCCGGGGGAAAAAAGAGGGGATATCACCTTCTATGTCTTGTATCACGTGCCACTAGAGGAGTGTCGCTTATTACCAGGCGGTGATCTTTAATAACACCAGCGTGCCTGCTAATGAGATGATTACCAATATCAAACATCATTTGCACCTTTTTTCTCTCCTCCGCGTCATTAGGGCAAGATCACTTTACCCCGTTTCCGCATTGCTTCATTCAGTGCCCGCCAGGGGGACGCACGGCGCCCTCAGGCGGCGCGCCGTCCCCGCCGCGTCTACCCAGAGTGCCCCGGGGCGCCTGCGTGGCGCGCCGGCGAGGCATGGGTTTTGGCGGGAAGCCCGATGGTTTTCGTGCGCCTGTCGTCTGCCCGGTCAACAGCGTCAATTAGAACGTACTGACACGCAAGGGGACTTCCGGTGGACCCGGTGTCACGCCACAAAGACAGGTCCCGCCATTTCAGGAAGCTGGTGCAGCACCCCATCTTTATCCCAAGGACACACCGGACGCGAATCGGTAGTTCAATTCCCGGTCGAGTCACACCAATGACTTATACAAAATTGATACTTGTCACTTCCTAGTCGGGCACTCGGAATTATTAGGATAGGGCAAGAACTGTTTGGCTCGGTGTTAGGATAATGTGTACTGGGTGGGGTGTCGGATCATGCTGCTGGTGGCCTGATTTCCCAGTCGGGCAGCACAATAAAGTTGCCATGAGTGCGGACTGTCACAAGTCGGTACCAGTCCTGATATGACCTTGGAGGTTGCCAGGATATAAAACTCCAACAACCAACCAACCAACCTATCCCAGGACACTCGCTAACAGCAACAGGAGCATTGCCATGGTATCCCTTTTGGTTTAACACATCCGGTGACGGGTTCTTTCCGCCTTGGGCATTTCGCTGCACCACCACCCATAACATTAAAGCTGCATAGTCCAATGAAAACATCAAAATTTAAAAACCGAAACAATGATCTAAATTTGATTCTACATATCTAACCTATTACTTAGACACTGGTGCACTTATTAAACTTTTATCACCACACTTGAATAGAACCTATTACTGCAGAATGCTATGTTGCTTGCGAAAATTAATTTTGCATGGTTGCACTTCAAATATCTAAAGATTTGCCATTTCATATCAAAGTGAATTCAAGCTAAAATAAGGTATATAATAACGATTAAGCTAATGTATTTATCTCAGAAAATGACAGAAACTCAAAACCATCGGACTGTGTAATTTTAATGTAGGTCGCTCTTTAAAATTCATGCTGCGTTAGCAGGCACATCCACCATTACCACAATCTACCCACTGTATCCCCATCCGCATCCGCATCCCCACCCTCATCCATATCCCCATCCCATCCCCATCCCTATCCCCAACCCATTGCCCATCCCATCCCCATCCCAACCCATTCCCCACCCCCATCCCCATCCCCATTCCCATCCGCATCCTCATCTCCATCCCAACCCATTCCCCATCCCCATCCCCACCCCCATCCGCATCCGCATCCCCATCCGCATCCCCATTCGGATCCGCATCCCCATCCCCATTCCCATCCGCATCCCTATCCCAATCCGCATCCCCATCCCCATCCGCATCCGCATCCCCATCCCTATCCGCATCCCCATTCCCATCCCCATTCCCATCCCCATCCCAATCCGCATCCCATCCCCATTCCCATCCGCATCCCCATCCCCATTCCCATCCCTATCCGCATCCGCATCCCCATTCCCATCCCCATCCGCATCCCCATCCCCATCCCCAACCCATTCCCCATCTCATTCCCCATCTCCACCCAGATGCCTCTACAGTTGCATAGTTTGCATAGTTTGAGTTTCTACCCTTTTCCGAGATAAATAAATACATTGGATTGATTGTTACAATATAATCTATTTTTCTTTAGCTTAAAATAACTTTTTCTTAACAGGCTAACTTTGGAGATATTTGAGGTGAAAACATGCCAAAATAATTTTAACAAACACGTCAAAACTCTGACACCATAGCCTTCATCATTAACAGGTTCTATTAAATTGGCTTAGCATTCCCGTCTATGCAGCGACAAATGCTTAAAGTTGTATAGTCTGATGAAAACATAAAATTTTCAAAACCAAAACACTTATCTAGATTTGATTCTACATATCCAACTTAGATACTGGTGCACTTATTAAGCATTTGTTGCTGCATAGAAGGGCATAATAGGTAAATTAATAGAACCCGTTACTACTGAAGTCTATGGTGTCGGAGTCTTGGCACGCTCGCCAACATTATTTTGGCATGTTTTGACGTCAAATATCTCCAAATTTAGCCATTTCAAATAAAAGTTACTTCAAACTAAGGTAAAGTAGATTATAATGATTAGTATAATATATTTATCTCAGAAAATAGCAGAAACTCAAAAGCATCGGACTGTGGAACTTCAATAATATTTGCACCAATATCTAACTTTGATATGTAGGTCTAAATCTAGGTAAGCACTGGTAAGTGTTTGGGGTTTTGATTTGAAGTAAAGTTGATATAAAATGGTCAAAGGAGATAGTTGAAGTGTAAACATGTATGCAAAATTAATTTTGGTGTGCTTGTCAAACTTCTGATGACTTAAGCCCCAGTCAGACCTCACCGGATAGAGGAAACGGACAGAAACCGGACACTGTCCGGTGAAATACGGCAATGTATGGTTTATGTATAGAGTGTTAACATCAAGTAAGATATTAATACAAACAAGGAAGCATATTCTTCAGTGTTATGTGTGGTCTACTCTAATGTATGGGGCAGAGACATGGACAATCTCTAAGAAAATGTATAAATGTTTAGCAGCATTTGAGATGTGGACTTATCGAAGGATGATGAAAATATCATGGACAAAGAAGATCACCAACAAAGAAGTTCTCAGAAAAATTAAAAATAAGAAAAGCTTGTTTGCCACTATACAGACAAAGAAACTTATTTATTTTGGCCACATCATTCGTCAGAGTTCAATATACCGTACATTGTTGGAAGGGAAGGTAAATGGCAGCAGAGGGAGAGGGAGACCAAGAACATCATGGTTTACAAATATTTCACAGTGGACAGGCTTGAATTATTCACAGTCTATCAGAACAGCACAACATCGGGACAAGTGGAGAACCATTGCATCCAACCCTCGACTAGAGGACGGAACTATTGTTTGATTGACGGTTTATATACGCTACCCATCCGGTGTGTCCGTTCTATCTCTGGTGGTGTCCGGCAGTGTCCGGTACAAGTTTTGAACATACACAAATCTTGTACCGGACACCACCGGACTGACGTGTACGGTTGGTGCCCGGTTTAAGTCCGTTTAGTCCCTTTTGTCCATTTCATGTCTGGTACCCATCCGTTATGTCTCCGGTTTGCTTCCTGCCAAGTCTGTTGATGGTAGTTTTCTTATATTTTAATTTTGTTTAAATCTTTTATTGCGGGAATTCGGTCAGTATATGTTTTCTGCGCGTCCATGAACAATCCGTTACGTCCGTTTGACATTCGGTTTTCGTCTGGTTATCGTCCACTGATTATTCGTTAATGTACGTTCCTTGTCCATTTAGCGTGTGTTTTATCCGGTACATTTTGGTACATTTTGGTACATTTTGGTACATTTTGACACCAGACACCAACGGACTAGACAATTCTTTGTCCAGTGGTGTCGGGATTCAGTCCGGTAAGGTCTGACTGGGCCTTGAGGCTTCAGCAGGAACATGTTCTATTAAATTGACTTAATGTACCATTCTGTGTATCACTAGTATCAATCTAGTTGGATATGTAGGTTCAGACTAGGCAAGTGTTTTTCTTTAGAAAAAAACAGACGGGATGGCCAAATGAGTTAGAGCATCCATCTCCCATGTTGGTAGACAAGTTCGTGTGTGCGAACCCTGGTCGAGTCAAACCGATGACTTAAAAATTGATACTGTCGCTTCCTAGCCAGGCGCTCACCATTATTAGGATAGGGCAATGACTGGTTGTCTCAGTGTCAGGATAATGTGACTGAGTGGGATATCAGGTCATGGTGCTGGGGGCCTGGTCTCCCAGTGGGGCAGCACTATAAAGTCGCAATGAGTGTGCACTGTCACAAGTCGGTACCCATCCTGATATGACCTTAGATGTTGCTAGGATGTAAAACAACAACAAACAAAACAAAACAGCTTTCGAAAATTTGGTGCTTTTATCGGACTATGCAACTTTAATTGGTCAAACTCTACCAGACCTGCACCAATTTCGCCTGACATGACCCAATTAAGCCCTCCTTGCCCTAATTTACTCCGACCGACTCAGCTTAGCAACAGTAGATATTCTGACTAAAAGGCCAATTAAACATTTTTTTTAAGGTGATCGTCCCCGCCCGTGCCTGAAAAATCGGCCACCCTTGAATTTATTTATTTATTTTTAAACTGTTAAAAATGCATCGAGCTAGCAGCAATTCAACTTTTGTATCGATTTTTAAGTCATTGATTTGACTCAGCTAGGGTTAGAACCCAGGAGTTCGAATCCCACGACCTACCAGAACGGGAGGCGGACGCCCAACTCATTTAGCCATTGCGTCTGCTACGTATTACGTCTATGTCAAAAAAAATAATACAAAAAAAAATACCGCCTGCCCTACCCTGACTTTTTATCTCAAAAGGATGATCACCAAATTAATAAAAAAAAATTGGCCTTGAGGAACTCCGGGGAAGATTTATTTGGACGGCAAGATAAATTACATGACTACTGACAGCGAGGCAGATTGTCTGTCTAATACCTCCATCACACCAAACTAGTTCTCACTACGTTCTTGAAAATGTTGCTGAACGGACTCAAACTGTGTGCGAACAGAATGGATGCAGTAGCAACTTTTTACAGTCTTTTTACAAATGGAATGGACCAGCTAGAACAGAATGGTGCTCCAGAACTTTGAGCATGCCCACACTTTTCTTGCAGCCACGTTCTACCCCAACCACAGTCCGTTTTAGAATGTGGTCAGACGTTTTGAGAATTGGTTTGGTGTGATGGGGGTGTAACTGAGAAATGTTCTGTAATCAGGTAATTGAACAAACGCGAGACAGCTGTACATATAGTGGGATTTATTCTTACTAGTTTAGCTTGTTACATTAAGATTTAAAGATAGACATGTTGATAAGTTCGAGGATTACAGGCACTTAACCCTATGATTTATGTCATTAGTTGGGTGGGTGGGACGGCAAATCCACAGGGAGAAGCAGGTCCGATCGATTGAAAAGCTAAGGTCGAAGTGTCCAGACTTTGTAATTAGGTCACAGGTTTGCTCCGAATTTACAGTAGATGGCGCGTCAGTAGCGGCCAAATCGTAGTTCACAAGAAATATATAGGTGGCGCCAATGGTCACTGATCAATGGAATATATACACAGTCTCACGATATCAATTACCCATGTTGAGGACATCATGGACAATTGAACAAACGCGAGACAGCTGTACATATAGTGGGATTTATTCTTACTAGTTTAGCTTGTTACATTAAGATTTAAAGATAGACATGTTGATAAGTTCGAGGATTACAGGCACTTAACCAAAGTAGTTAGTAAGTGTTCTGGGAGCCGAAGAAACTGATTGTCTCGGGACATAGTCATGGACTGCATCGGAGGTCCAGTGACCCAGTTGTCTGATGTCGTGTAGTGATGAGCCTCGTAGTGCGCAGGCCTGTGCGCCACCGCGTCGCATGCTGTGTAGTGTGATGGCCGCAGGTGCTGGGTGACCCGCTGCCGAGAGGGCGAGTCGTACGGCTGCAATGAATGCTGAGGCATGTATCGTTGAGCCATCGGCTGTGATGAAGGCCGGTCCGTCCGGATATGGCGGTGTCCTGGACACGTAGTCCCTCCAGGCATGGAGTGGGCAGAAAGGCGAGCCGGGTATTGCCGGTATGAGGATGTCTCTGGGAGACGATGATGTGAGTTGCGTCTTGGACGACCTGACACGGACATTGATGCCCATTGGTGTTTGCTTCAAATCCTTGGCCCGAAGTGAGTGGCCTGGGTCGTACCTGCCGAATCTCGGGAACAGGTTTGACTGCCTGAGCAGCGTGAAGTATGCGATGAGGGTGGCGGCCACCAGCACGCGGCCGTTTGGGCCGACCGTCCAGAAGAAACGAACGACATTCCGAACATCCCGTGGAGTCATGGGTGGTGCTTGAACAGTGACGTGGCATGATGCACGACGAACGCCTCTTTTGAGGAGGCCCACGAGGTAAGTGTCAAAGGCGGAGGTTCTCCCATCGAATGTCAGTACCCAGGTGCGCGCGCCACTGATGTAGTTTAGAACGGCACCTGGGGACACGAGACGATCCTGGAGATGGATTATGTAAGACATGATGTGGTACTGAGATGGTTTGAGTGGATCCGCGTCATGGTCAGTCATGTATGTGTAGTACTCTCTCGCCTGGGCCGCCTTGTTTTTTCCAGGTCCCAGCCGCCAGTCCCGCTGCTATAGCATCAAGGAGCCGCTGGTGATGGCGCTGTGAGTAACCTGGAGAGAGAGCCAAACATTTTTAGTCGAACCCAGGTTACAGATTGAGAGTTAGTGCATCGTCATGATTAGCAGTGAGTGGCTTCAGGCCACCTTCAGCGACGAGGTTCGCCGCCAGCTCCTTAGCACGGGGGTCGAAACACATGCGGCTCAGTGCATCTGCAAGGACAATGTCCTTGCCCGGTTTGTGGCGGACCAGAATGTCAGTACTCCTCCGTGCAGCGTAAAGCCAGAGCTCGCGGGCACAAGCACAGATCACGGGGTCGCGACCAGCACCAGTGCTGAGAACCTGCTGAGATGTGGCATTGTCGGTGTTGATGACTATTGTGTATTGATGAGCCCGGTGAGGCGAGAGGCTCTTGAGTGCAGCAACGAGGTTCAGAGCCTCGAGTTGTGCGATGTTTGTAGTTCCTGTCTCGGATCTGCTGTGAGTATTCCTGAGCGAAGAAGTGAGTGGGAGAGTGCGCGCCACCAGCACGAAGCGATGAATCACACTCAATGACCCAAAGTTCACGTTCAGCGGGGGGAAGGAGGACCACACCGTTGGAGTGGGCAGCATATCGTGTGAACCAAGCAACGTCAAGTCCGAGCTCCGGGGGCACTAGGTGCTTGCCCCTGTATGGTGCGTTCCTGAGGGCGGCCAAGATTCTGGACATAAACCTCCTCGCCGGGGCAACACATTTTGCGACGTGCTGCAACCGCCCAACCAAGCGCTGTAGGTCCTTCCGTGATGCCAAGACTCTGGTCCTCCAGGCCTCACACTCTCTGACGACGTCCTGGAGCCTGTCAGGTGGTATTGTGACGGTCATATTGTCAGTAGAGACCAGGAAACCGAGCCACTCGAGCTCAGTTCTGGGCGGCAGACATTTTTGCAGGGCAAGGTCGAGACCAAGCTGGGCCGCCAGACCGACTATTTCGTGGTAGGCACGCTCTGCCTCTGGTAATGTTTTTGCTGCGCCCACAAAGTCGTCCAGATAACAGAGAACATGGTGACCACGGGTTCTCATGAGGTAGACCAGTGCGTTTGTGGTACGCGCGCAGGCCATTGAAGAAGTGCGACAGCCGAAAGGAGGGGCCAGGTCGAGGTAGATCTTATTATGTAGGGTTATGCCAAGGAGAGGGACTGAGAGGGGGCAAGTCCTAAGTTGTCGGTATGCCCTCGCCAAGTCGACACACCAGATGAAGGCCCCCTTTCCAAGGCGGGTGACCTCGTCTGCCAGGTCAGTTATGCCTGGAAGCTTGTAAGTCATGGGGTGTCATTCTGTAGCCATTAAGGAGTAGCTTTAGCAACGTGCAATAAGGTGAAGTCTTGTCGAATCAGAAATCAGGCATATCATCAGAATATCTAATGTTGTAGTTATTTATTAGCATGCCATTACCGAGTACCAAGACACTGCCACTAATTTAACCATACTGTCATGCTTTAAAATCTACCAATAGTCGACTCCAGATATTAATCATCACGCAATTTGAAACGCCCTTCGAGAGCCAAGAAATAGTACATCATACCCATTACTTTAACAATTTTTTTTAATTGAGGCTGTATTTATACTGTCCATAGCATGTAAGCCAGCATGTAAGCCCGGGTACCCAGGCTTGTTTTCAATGCTGGTCAGCTAGGCCTATATGCAGGAGTCGGTGGTATTCGGTGACAGCGAGCCGAAACGGTGGTAGCCGGGAATTTCCCGGGTAGCGGCGAAAAGTTGGATGCGCGAGTCAGTGATAGGCCTAACACCAAAGCCTTAAACGGTGGTACGCTACCCCTGGTAAAGAGCAGGTATAAGGCAGTCGGTTAGGCCCAAATCTAGTCAATGCTATCATATTTGATAGAATTAAATACGCAATAAGTGAAATTTTATCAATTTAACCCTAAAAGTGAACCGATATTAACACCACTGCTGCATTGGCGGCGTTATTCATATTGTCGAATCGACGAATGTAAAGTAAACAAATCGCCGCCACCGCCGCATGGACGTCGATATCCATACTGGCCTAACGCCAGCGGCAATGTTTTAGGCCCAAATCTATTGAATGCGATCATATTTAACAGAATTACATACGCAATAAGTGAAATTTTATCAATTTAACCCTAAAAGCGAACCGATATTAACACCACCGCCGCATTTATTTATTTATCATATTTATTCATATTGTCGAATCAACGAATGTCAACTAAATAAATCGCCGTCGCGACCCGCAGCAGCTACTGGCTGGTCCCGGGCGGTGTTAGGTCCCAATTAGGCCCAAATATATTCATATTTAACAGAATTACATACGCATTAAGTGAAATTTTATTAAATTAACCCTAAAATCGAAGCGAAATTAACGCTGCTGTCATAACGGTGGCGATATTAATATTTTCGATTCGACGAATGTAAACTAAATAGCGGTGCTCGCCGGCTACATGCGCAGAGGGATTTCATGTGTAGCTATAATCAAAGTGTTACGCGCTCCTGCTTAGCACTTGACACAGTTCCCGACGTCGGCGATAGCTACCCGGTAATAGGCTGTAACACCAAAACCCGCTACCACCGACTCCTGCATATAGGCCCTGTAGTGTTGGTGTTGTCTCATCAAATAGTAGCTGCTGATAAGTTATTTGATTGCCAACAGACATTCTTTCTGGCCAGTCAGCCCTGTTAACACAAATTCAGCTATCACAAATTTAGATACTAACAAACAGTCTGTTCAGCCAATCAGTTATCACTAATTTAGTTAAGACTAATTTCGTTGCCAAAACACACCCCCTTTCAAACTTCAGCCAGTCGGTCCAGTTAGCACAAATTTAGCTAGCATTAAATTACTGGCCAACAGACAGTCTTTTCAGCCATTAGTTGTCAACAGATATAACTCTTTCAGCCAGTCGGCCCAGTTAACAACAATCTAGCTAGCATTAAATTAGTTGCCAACAGACAGTCTTTTTAGCCAGTCAGTGTAGTAAACACAACTTTTGCTAACACTACTCTAGTATCTAACAGACAGACTTTTCATCCATTCAGTGCGGTTAACACTACCTTAGCTGGGACTAATTAATTGCCAACAGACAGCCCTTTCTAGCCCATCGGCCCAGTTAACAGTAATTTAGGAGGCATTGAATTAGTTGTCATCAGACACATTTTTCAGCCAGTCAGCGTAGTTAATACTACTTTATCCAACACTAATTAAATTGCCAACTAGACAGTGCAGTTACCACTACTTTTGCTAGCACTAATTAAATTGCCAAGATACAGTCTTTTCCGTCAGTCAGTGCAGTTAACGCTACTTTAGCTAGCATTAATTAAATTGGCAACAGACAGTCTTTTCAGTGTGTCAGTGCAGTTAACACTAACTTACCTAACACTAATTAAATTGCCAACAGACAGCCCTTTCCAGCCCGTCCGCCCGGTCTAAAAGTACCACCTCCTTCTACTTCCGGGCCAACTTCTCCACCACCAACCTTCTTTCTAACCTCCTTCAACCTCACAACCGGCTCCTCCCGCGTCTCCATCACCCCCTCCCCTCACACCCACACCCACATCCACATGCGCTCACACCCCTCTCCGCTTGGCACCCTGCTCCGCCCGAGCTTCCTCTCCATTACCCAATTAGGAAGACGGATAGAGGCGTGGCATGTAACGGAAGATAACGTCTGGGTGCTGTGGCAAACTAACAATTAATTAGACGCGCGCCGAGGGAACAACGAGCGGCTCGCCGCTGTCAGCGCTGAGGCGGGAATGGTGCCAGTGGGGGGGGGGGGGGGGGGGGCTGAGGAATGGGGAATGGGGAATGGGCGGCCATGGACTCGCCGGGAGGGGAAGGATGGAGGGGGAGAGGGGAGGGGGGAGGGAGGGAGGAGGGGAAGGGAGCGGGGGAGGGGAAGGGAGCGGGAAGGGGGGATGGAGGGAGCGGGTGTATGGGGGAGGGAGCAGGGAGGGCGATAGAGGGAGCGGGGGGAGGGAGGAGGGATGGAGCGGGGGGATGGAGCGGGGAGGGGGATGGGGTGCGGGGCGGGGGAGGGGGGGGGGAGGGGAGCAGGAGGGAGCGGGGAGGGGGGTGGAGGGACCGGGGGATGGAGGGACCGGGGGGTGGGGGAGGGATGGAGCGGGGGGAGGGGGGGATGGAGCGGGGAGGGGGATGGGGAGCGGGGGTGGGGGAGGAGGGGAGGGAGCGGGGAGGGATGAAGCGGGAGCGGGGGATGGAGAGAGCGGGGGCGGGAGAGGAGGGGAGAGAGGGAGCGGAGGAGGGAGGTGGGATGGAGCGGGTGGAGGGGGTGGAGCGGGGAGGGGAGATGGAGGGAGCGGGGGCGGGGGAGGAGGGGAGGGAGCGGGGGGAGGGATGAAGCGGGCGGGGGCGAGGGAGCGGAGGGAGGGAGGGGCAGGGGTAGGGAGGGATGGAGGGGGTGGCGAGACGGGAAGCGGCGGGTCAGATGGGTCAGGCTCCTCTAGTCACGTGACCCACTGATTATCGCTAAGCCACGCCCCCTCCGGTAAATATTAACATATCCGCATACAACCCTCTCCCGATAAGGCGCACGCTCTACATAATTGGACTATTTAAATTGACACCATAAAATAAAGATGTTTAATGCGGACCGGCCTTCGGACACTTGTATTTCTTATGCAAGCATTACTTTTATTTGCATTGGCTGTCATTTTAATGTGTTGCTTTAAACTTAAATGTTGGTGCCGTAACAAAAGCATTAAACAAAAAAAAGAGGAGATAAACTTGCATACAAACCTGGGCTTTGTTATTCAGATAGGATTAGTTTCAGGCTGTGTGGTAACTACTGCTTGATCATTATCGGAAGTTGATTTAGTGGGAAAGTGGAATTTATTAGCGTGGAATGCTAATTCGGTGATTAATTATTGAAAGGCATGAGTTACCTCATGAATTTGACGGTGTTGTTCTTTTTCATGTTGGGTATGAATGCACATGTTTAGAGGGAACTGCTTGTGCTGTCACACAACTTTGAGACGCGAACAAAAGACAGAGGCCCCACATCTAGATTCAAGGTAGGAGGAAGCCTACAAATATAATAATTTTGAGTTTTTTGTTGTTGTTGTTTTTTTTCTTTGGGGGAGGGGGGGGGGGGTGTTTGGTCGTTTTCTCTCTCTCTCTCTCTCTCTCTCTCTCTCTCTTCAATGTATAGAACAATGTCCAAATATCCATAATCCAAATCTTGAAGAATATCTAATCCAAATCTTGAAGAATATCTTAAGTGCTTTCCTCTTTTGTTGGGGTTTTAACTCCTAGGAACATGTAAGGTCAAATCAGGACGCCGAACCAACTTCTGATAGTGTGTACTCTCATATGGTGACTTTATAGTGCTTACCCATTGGAAGACCGGGCCACTGGCACCATAATATGATATTCTACTCAGTCACATTATCCTGATACTAAGCCAACCAGTCCTTGTAATGCTGAGGGGCAGGCTAGGTAGCGACAAGTATCAATTTGTTGCTGAGTACCTTTTTGCTAGCTCGATGATCAGATATTAATTATTATATTGTAACAAATATTAGAGTACCTGGCCAGCCTGGAGTGTGACCTAATCTATCGGTCCGATATCAGGTTCTGTATCGGGCGATATTAGGTCCAGATATCAGTCCAATATGATTTTGACCATTGGAAATAGGTTGCCTCAACATTGGGAGAATGTCAAATACCAAGTCAGATGCCAGGTCTATATAATTCGCTACACTCGGCTAACAGAAGAAAGAGGAGACAAAGGAGACAACGTGATTTTAAGGAATTTAATAAAAGTAATCGTAACCAATGAGGTGGAGCAGTTTCATGGATAGTGGGCAGCAGAAACCCGAATGTTCATCAATTGCTGACAGGAGCAGTACGAGGCAAGACCTCAGTGTTCGGAGATGAGCATCAGGAGACAGGCGAAGGAAGATGAATCAGCGCTCACCCCTTAGTTAGAGGGTGAGCGGGCGGTAAAGCGAAGTGTACTGCAGGGCGTGCTGTGTGAAAGTGACTGGTAAGAGAACAGGCAAGAGCGAGGAAGACAGAAATAGACATAGCCTCGTGAGCAAATTACCCATGTTAGCCTCAACCAACATGACCAATGTCATTATTTAGACAATTGTCGATAGAATTAATCAAATTGGGTATGCATATTGATTTAATAATATTTCTTTGCAGGAAACCCGCTGCCGCCACATAGGCTACTCTTTCAAAGCCATCGGATTATGCAACTTTAATAATAAAGTTGCATAATCTGATGGCTTTGAAAGAGTAGCCTATGTGGCGGCAGCGGGTTTCCTGCAAAGAAATATGTCAGAATGACCATATGTTTGACATCCAATAGCCGATGATAAAAACCAATGTGCTCTAGAACCTGAGGCGTCGTTAAATAAAACAAACTTTCCGATGGCTTTGAATTTCTGCTATTTTCTTAGATAGATATATTAGATTGATCATTATCATTTATTTTACTTTAGTGTGAAGTACCTTTATTTTTAATGGCTAACTTTGGAGATATTTGAAGTGAAACCATTCCAAATTATTTTTGGCATGCACATCAAAACTCTGATGCCATAACAGTAACAGGTTCTAGTGAATTGGCTTAGTAGCCCCTTCTAAGCAGCAACAAATGCTTAATAAGTGCACTACTATCTAAGTTCGATATGTATGATCAAGTCTAAGTAAGTGTTTTGATTTTGAAAATCTGATGTTTTCATTTGTGCATTTGAAAATATATTATTGAAAAGACCCATTTATAACATCTACAAACTAGGATTCGAATTGGGGACTTTCAGATTGTCAGAATAACTATAACAGTTTTTAACACTCTCCCATTTGTAAGTGTATTCTAAGCCCAGCTGTATCAAGTCAAGGTTTGTGCTATTTATTTAAACTTAGATTATTTTCATGACATGCAATGTTTTTCAAGTTTTTTGAAAATAGTTCTTTTCACAATATTTGAACAGTTCACAAAATATTTCTTCGATATTTGAATTCTTCTATTATAAAAATGCTGCTCATGTTGCAATATCTATTTAAAGCTACATAGCCCGATGAAAATGTGAAATTTTCAAAACCAAAACAATTATATAAATTTGATTCTACATATCTACCATAGATACTGGTGCAGTCATTAAACATTTGTCACCACACTGAAGGGAATACTGATGAAATTGAAAAGAACCTGTTACTGCAGAAGCCTATGGTTTCAGAGTTTTGGCGTGCTTGCCAAAATTAATTTCACCTGGTTGTACTTCAAATATCTCCAATGTTAGCCATTTAAAATAAAAGTCACTTCAAGCTACAGTAAGGTAGGCTATGGCAATCACTCTAATATATTTATCTCAGAAAATGACAGAAACTCAAAACCATCGGACTATGCAAATTTAATCTCAAGCTTTCAATGTAACATTTCTGATCTTTTTTTTTAGCATCTAGCCAACGTCAGGCTCTCGATATAAAATTGTCAATATCCTTTGCTGTTTCTGTGCAGCCCAGAACACTCTCCCAAACCATGTGTAAAATTCCAGAGTGCATGTAAAACGGCTGGATGACCAGTGCTCCGCGCTGATGCTTTACTTGTTCTGATGAATAAAGACTTGTGAAAAAAAAAAAATTCATTTTCCAACCTTGGGGCGACCCCCTGTATGGACTGGATGTCTTCAAAGGCTGGTTGGCTGGTTGTTGGGGTTTTGTGTGCTGGCAACATCTAAGGTCATATCAAATGAAGACATTGCCTCCAGACCAATATTGTCCTGCCATAACAAGTGTCCCTGTCATCAAATCTACACAAAAACAGATTGAACATTTAAAAAGATCATTCGCACATGCCATGGGTTCGCCAATAATAGCTGATGGTTGAATAAGGTATTATAGCGAATGGTAGACAGGAAGTGTGAACACTTATTTGTCTCTCATTTAATTTTTTATATTTTTTATTGGTACATTAGTTATCCCAAGTCAATGAGTTCTATGACAGCATCAAAAAGGTAATGGAATACACCAAGTCTGGAGAAATAACAATTGTTATGGGCGATTGGAATGCGAAAGTTGGAGAACAACATGAATATCCAGTAACAGGAAGATTTGGCTTAGGTGAGAGAAATGATCGTGGTTAATACTTGATAAACTTCTGTTTGACATCAAAACTAGTAATTGCTAACACCTTATTTGAACATCCAAAGAGAAGACTATATACATGGAAGAGCCCTGGTGATGTATGTCAGAACCAGATCGATTACATTCTTGTCAACCAACGATATCGAAATTGTATCAAACAGGCAAGGACATATCCAGGTGCTGACATATGTTCGGATCATAATCCAGTAGTAATCAGTATGGTAGTGAAATTGAAACAGCAGAACAAAATTAAAAACAACATTCAAATGGATATGAACATGTTAAAAGATGCAAAATACAGAACTAAGTATAATGTCTCTGTTCATAACAAATTCAGTGTACTGATGAATGAAGAAACTCCTCAGAGAGAGTATAACAACATTGAAATGGAATGGGAAGCTCTCAGAGAAAGCATGGTCAAGTCAGCAGAGGAGGTGTTACCAAATAAAAAACGAGAGACAAAGCAATCATGGATGACGCAAACCATACTAGAAAAGATGGCAGAAAGGAAGAAAGTGAAAACCACTGATCCACCTAAATACAAACACCTGAAGAATGAAATAGAAGATGAATGCAAAAAAGCTAAAGATGAATGGTGGAATAAGAAGTGTGAAGTAGTGGAACAACTTGAGTCTCAACATCGTTCAAGAGAGATGCACAAGAAAGTGAAAGAGATAACAGGTCAAGGATACAGACAGAGAAGCAGTAAATGTATCAGGAACAAAGACGGCAAAATGCTCTTTGAAGAAGATGAAATAAAGTCCAGATGGGAAGAATATGTAAACAAACTATACAATGATGACAGAGGGAACCCACCCACAATTGAGAAAGAAGATGGGAATATTATATTAGTATCAGAGGTTGAGAAGGCTATCAATGATCTAAAGGCAGGTAAGGCTCCTGGAAGTGACCAGATAACATCAGAAATGATAAAAGGACTAGATGAAGTGGGGATTCAAATCATTCATAAGCTAGTAACTGACATCTATGAGACTGGATTTATACCATTGAATATGAATGAATCCATATTTGTACGACTCCCAAAGAAGCTAAAACCAACATTGTGTACTGAGTACAGAACACTAAGCCTGATGAGTCATATGTTGAAGATGATCCTGAAAATAATTTTACTGAGAAACAGACAGAAAATTTAAGAACAAATCAGTAACGTACAAAGTGGGTTTATATCTGGAAGAGGTACACGTGAAGGGATTTTCAATATGAGAATGATTTGTGAACGTTATTGTGAAGTGAACCATGATGTTTATGCCTGCTTTATTGACTCTGAGAAGGCCTTCGACCGAGTCAATCATGAACTGTTAATCAAATGTTTACAAGATATTGGTGTCAATGGCAAAGACATTAAACTAATTGTGAACTTATACTGGACACAACGTGCATCTATAAAAATGGAGAAGGGCCTATCGGATGAAGTTATGATTAAACGAGGAGTTCGACAGGGGTGTGTATTGTCACCATGTCTATTTAACCTGTACACAGAGATGATTTTCAGACACATTGAAGATTGCAAGGGAGTGACAATAGGTGGCATGAACGTCAACAATCTTAGATATGCCGATGACAGTGTAATACTAGCAGACAGTGAGAAAAACCTACAAGATATAGTGAATAGAATCAATAAAGCTGGAATACTATTCAACATGAAGATGAATGCCAGGAAGACCAAAACAATGGTTATAAGTAAAAAGACAGATAAACCAAATGTCAATATAACCATAGATGGCACAAACATAGAACAAGTATCCGAATTCATATATCTCGGACAAAAGATTACAAATGATGGGAGATGTGAGGAAGAAATTAAAAGAAGGATAACAATAGCCCGAACAACATTCTCCAAAATGTATAGAGTGTTAACATCAAGTAAGATATTAATACAAACAAGGAAGCGTATTCTTCAGTGTTATGTGTGGTCTACTCTAATGTATGGGGCAGAGACATGGACAATCTCTAAGAAAATGTACAAACGTTTAGCAGCATTTGAGATGTGGACTTATCGAAGGATGATGAAAATATCATGGACAAAGAAGATCACCAACAAAGAAGTTCTCAGAAAAATTAAAAATAAGAAAAGCTTGTTTGCCACTATACAGACAAAGAAACTTATTTATTTTGGCCACATCATTCGTCAGAGTTCAATATACCGTACATTGTTGGAAGGGAAGGTGAATGGCAGCAGAGGGAGAGGGAGACCAAGAACATCATGGTTTACAAATATTTCACAGTGGACAGGCTTGAATTATTCACAGTCTATCAGAACAGCACAACATCGGGACAAGTGGAGAACCATTGCATCCAACCCTCGACTAGAGGATGAAACTATTGATTGATTGAGTTATCCCAAGCAGGGGAAATTCCAGTCACAGACGACTGGTCTTCCCCACTCCACTGCTGGTCGATAGAAACCCCGAGCCTACACTTTTACCGACCCAAGGGATTTTTAACCTCCCACACCACATAGACATGGTATGAGAGCAACCGGCCTTTGATGACGCTGTAACTTGTAAGTTATACACAGCGGTAGAAATCCAAATTGGCAGAGCTGGGGGCACGGTGAATCGAACCACCGACCCTCAGATTAGGAGTCTGACCTAGAAAAGAGTCAGACACTCTAACCACTCCGCCACAGAGAACGCCACAGAGTACTCCCAATATTTAAATACTTATTTTTTGGTTAAGCTGATTAAGTCAAATGAAAGTATAAAGCTGTCAAAACTCAAACCCTTGGATCGATTTCATCCTATATATCCAATCTAGGTACTAGTACAATCATTAAACATTTATTACTACATGGAAGGAATACTAAGTCAATTTAACTTCTTTTAAATCTTTCTCCTGAAGCCTGTGAGATATCCATCATTTCGACATGCACACCAAAATTAGGTTCGGGTGTTTTCACGTCAAATATACGTGTATTCCTACATAGAAAGAATACCTAGTTAATTAAAAAAAATTAAGATTTAAAAAGGAGAATATATCTGCTGAAGACTGTGCTATCCGACATTTCGACATGCACACCAAAATTAAGTTTGGGTATTTTTTACTTCGATTTTTTTCCAAAGATAACCTTTTAAAATGAAAGCTATTTCAAACTAAAGTAAATTAGATCAAAATGATATACGTAATATGTTCACCATACAAATTATGGCGGAAGTTCAAAACCATCGGACTATGCAACTTTAAAGGGACAGTCACATGACCAAACCAACTTTACTTATTCCTAATTATAATAAAAGAATGAGACTATTTATATATAAATTGGGCTACGACGTAGGAGAATAAGAGACAAGACGAGAAGTGGTGGAAGCCTAGTTTATTTGCTGAGGCCCATCTGGCTGAGCAATAACCGCCCTACCAAGAAAAAGTTTAAACTTGCGCCGATGTGAGCCTAACAAGGTCTGACTGGCATATAGCAACATGGTGGGGCACCAGGATAGCGCAGCAGGAACCGGCCCGCAGCGAATATAACAATAAATATCGTGGGTTAATAATAAAAGGCAGCATTAAATGCTATGATCCTGCAGGATATAGGAATATAGCTCCGCCCCTTTATACTCACAGTAATAAATTATATATCCCATGAATTGGGCTATGACGTAGGAGAATATGAGACAAGACGAGAAGTGGTGGAAGCCTAGTTTATTTGCTGAGGCCCATCTGGCTGAGCAATAACCGCCAACCCCAGCCGGCTAAACCGGCCCAGGCCCCAACCACTCCTCGTCTCACGCCTCCACAGACGAAAGACTCGTCGCTACCCGGAGATCATTTAATATTCGGGTTTGCAAAGGGGTTTTTAGATAGGAATACACGGTATCCGACGCCAAGTCGCCTCAGACTTTAATTTCCTCAATGGTTGCGCCGGACATAGCCAAGTAGGTGCAACCCCCCCCTCCTTAGCGAATGGGATGTAAAATAAAAATCCCCCAGGCCCGCCTGATTCAAAAATAGCTTCAGCATAGTCTGGTAAGCCATATAAGTCATATGCCTTGAATCGAGGCCGACCATTGGCAAACGAAAAGCCAAGTCCTCGGGATCCGCAGGCAATTCTTTAAAATGGCGCAACGTCCAGTACACCGCGCACAGTGCTCTATTCGGGCAAAGCGCAACCAGGACCTCTAGTACCCGCTCTGTGAACTGGATCGTTTTCGATCGCCAAATTTTTATTAGCATACCCCAATCAAAGAAAGTAAAATCTTGCCTGCGCAAGGCGGAGTCGGACTCAATTACTTGGGACTTTCTCAGTAAAGCCCTAAAGGAGCAGAGCATCCCAGCTCTCCAAGATACATGCCCCGGGTTTAGGGTCAATAGTGCAAACAGCTTCAACAGCATACCCGGCAGCATAGGTGGTGCCTGCCGCGGGGAATCCCCCTTCTGGCGCCTAATCCCCCTAAGTGTAGCCTGTACTACAAAATCGTTATATCTTATCGACGGGGAACCGTTCTGGCGCAGAAAGAAGTTCAACCCTGATAAATAGTTCAGCACGGAACGGTACGTGAGCGTCCTCACCAGCCAGGAGGCGTAAAGCGCGACACGTTCCGATGAGCAGGGGAGAGGCGCCCTGTCCTCTGAGAATTGATCAACGAAGTCAAAATACTTTCGTATCTGGACCGATCTCGTGGTGACCGAATTCTTTGAGTAGAATAGCTTCTCAAATCCCCGCATCTCTGCCCTCAGCTCCTCCAGTCCTGGAAAGACAGAACAGCGGAGCGTCAAAGAGGTGTGCACAGCAGATAATCCGCCCAACATCCACTCCACTAATCCTAGCGGCACTACCCTCTACGTCTAGCCTGCTGAGGGCATCACACACCACATTAACTGTGGTATTTATATAAGTTGATAAGAATGTAGAGTTCTTCTCGACTGCAAGTCAGAATAATTTTTGCAGCATGGACATAATTCCAACTGATCTGGATCTGCCTGAATTAAGGGCGGATTGGACTACCGTGCTGTCCGTTATAAATATAATCTCGGAATCCTCCCATCATGATGACCATCGTGTGGCCGCCTCCATCACAGCCCTCATCTCTTTTATGTTTATGTGGTCCCTCCCTGCCTCAGTGGGGAGCTCCACACGATGGTGTCCTATCAGCTGTCCTAACACTTCATTGTCCTCTGATTTAAAGGAAGCAGCTAACCAGTCAGTTTCATGCAAAGCACCGATTCCCCAATTCAAAGCGTCACTGTAGACCGCGGTAGTTACCGCAAACTTCCCGAGCATACCCGCCTTACCATTAAATTTTTCAGCGAATGATGCCCACCAGTTGCTATCCTCCCGAAATCCGGCATTAAGCCGTGCACGGTAGAATGGCTCGTGCAGGGTGCCTATAAGGTCATAGACCCGCCTGTAATGATGTATCGACACCATGAGTTCTGTAATGTAACTGACTTTATTTGTACTCGATCCTCATGACGTCACGCCGTGTTGTGGTGGGGGGGCGGGGCTTTCGGATACTTACATATCTTACATCTTCCCCTTTTTATAACAAGGAATAATTCACCATGTGATACACACTCCCGCCTTGATATAACATATCACATTCACTACATATAGATCTCCCCCCACCAATATTCATTATATAATATAACCATATCTTGACACCGTGACATTACTTCATTGTTAAAGGCAACTGATGACACATATCTTATCCATACGTACAAACTATTAACGCCATTATTGCCTCACATGAAACGCAACACTGCGTTAATCATTAATGATGTTCCTACCACTTCTCCGTTGCAACGATGTGACATCAGGATATACTTGTAGACAGGTACAATCATATCTTTACAACAGTAACTTCCTAATTAATACATACCTCACTTAACATGTGACTTTATGTTCGACCAGACGTTCGTACAGACGAACGATCGTGCATACGTGCCAACAGCGACCGCCTATTCTTAATCTAACAATAGTGTTCACGTTCTTCATTTGACCTATTGAACGATGTGTCACGTCATACTACGCGTGAACGCGGAAATGTCCATTCTTACTGTTATAATAACGTGACCATTCATTACTTGACCTATTGTACGTTGTACTGCGTGGCATTTATTTCAAAACGTTTCGGAGGCCGACTAATTCTACCATACCGTGTAGTGTAAGGTGAGTCTGTGTTTGTTGTTAGAAGCCTCTCCGTATTCACCTGTTCATTGACAGTTGTCTGTGGACATTTGAAAATAAATTTCCTATTCCTTCTTAACATATTACCTTTTTCATTACGTATCCTATAATCTCTCTTCCGATTGTCATCCGTGTCTGCAATATGACCTCCCTCCCATTCATTATTATGATTCTTGTACCTAATTTTGTCCCCCACTCGTAAACATGGATGTTCCCTACCTGCACGTCTGTCAAAATAGTTCTTTTGGACCTGTTGTCTACGTTCTAATTGTACTGCTTTTGATGGTTCTATCGTAGCTCTGAGCTGACTATCCAATAATGGTATACGAGACCTTAAACGTCTCGACATCAACATTTGAGCTGGGGATGCTCCCACACTCTCTAATGTTGTGTTTCTATAGTTAAGAATTGCTATGTTAATATCAGTTCCATCCCTAAAACATTTTTTTATCATGTGTTTGAATGTTTGGACATAACGTTCACTCTGGCCATTGCTTTGTGCATGCATTGGGTTTGTAAAAATTGACTCAAAGCCATAATACACAGCAAATTCACGAAATTCCCTGCTTGAAAATTGGGGACCATTGCCCGACACTACAAATCTAGGAACGCCATACCTACTAAATGTTTGCTTCAAAGCACTAATAATGGCTTTACTGGTAGTTTCTAACAATTCAATAACCTCAGGAAACTTAGAGTAATAGTCAACAATTACTATGTAATTCTTATCCTCAACATGAAACAAATCTACTCCTACTTTATTATACGGTATATAGGTTATAACGTGGCTTATCAACGGTTCTTTAGCTGGCATTTTCCGAAACTCTTGGCAAATATTACATCTTAACACCGTTTCCTCTAAAGTTCCCATTAACCCAGGCCAAAAAACTGTGTCCCTCGCTAATTGTTTGCTTTTTATGATTCCTAAATGAGCCTCATGCAATTTAGCTAACATATCTGTCCGCGTGGACTTTGGGATAACCATTTGCGATCCTCTCAACAGGACCCCTCAGACATGGTTAGTTCATCTTTAAATCTAAAAAATGTTTGAACATCTGCGTCGAGGGCTTTGCCCTCCCTAGGCCATCCATGTACCGACAAGTCAATAACTTTTTTCAATGTCGAATCCAACTTCGTTTCCCGTTTAACGGCCTGGACCACGTCAGGATCAATCCCAATGGAAGCTATCGATATGTCCCGATCGTATAGGTCATCCGGAGTCACACTCGATGTATGGGCTCTCGACAGGGTATCTGCAAAGAATAATTCCGTACCCTTCAAGTATTGTACTTCAATATTATAATTCTGCAACCTCATACGCATTCGTTGCATTCTTGCCGACAGAGAATGAATAGGTTTCATCATTATAGCAACCAAAGGTTTATGATCAGTTATGACAGTAATTTCATTACCATAAATATAATCATGAAATTTATGACAACCAAAACAAATAGCTAACAATTCTTTTTCTATTACTGCGTAACTGATTTGAGTTTTGTCCAAAGCCTTGGAAGCCATTGCTACAGGTAATTTATCTTGGAATAAAGTAGCACCTAATCCGAATTTGGACGCATCCACTTGTAGAACGATACGTTCTCTACTATTGAAGTATCTCAACACTGGTGCAGTAGTTAACAAATACTTTAACTTTCTGAACGCCACTTCCTGTTCCGAATCCCAATGCCAAGCTACATCTTTTTTTAAGACTTGTCTTAATGGTTTTGTTACATGCGCCATGTTAGGGATAAATTTATGCACATAACCCATCATCCCCAAAAAACGTTGTAATGCAGGTTTATCTGAAGGACTGGGCATAACGACAATCGCCTGTATCCTTTCTTCATTAGGTTTAATACCGTCTGAAGTTATAACATGTCCTACATAATTTACAGTTGTTTTACAAATTTTCAACTTTCTCGGGTTCAGTTTCAGTTTTACTTGAGCAGCACGCCTCAGAACCGCTGCCAATCTCAAGTTATGTTCATCAATTGTTGAACCATGTACCAAAATATCATCCATGATCACATGGACGCCAGGTAGATCCATGAGAATGTTATTCATCTCTTGGATGAAGATATCTCCCGCCGTTTTAATCCCAAACGGGAGACGGGTAAACCTGAATCTGCCCCACGGGGTGTTAAATGTACATAACTTAGAACTACAATTATCTAATTCAATTTGCCAGTACCCGCTATTTGCATCAAGTACTGAAAAATACCTGGCACCATGCAAAGTAGCTACTACCTCCTCAACAGTCCTTACAGGGTAGGGACCCCGTAAAATAGCTTTATTTAACCTTGTAGGGTCTAGACATATCCGTAATTTCCCAGGTTTACGGACAATTGTTACTGAATTAACCCAAGGAGTCGGTTCGTCCTGCTTTACTATAACTCCTAAGTCTAACATCCTTTTTAGTTCCACTTTCACGTCGTCCACAATTGCCAACGGCACTCGACGTGGAGGGTCGATTACAGGGCACACATCCTTATCAATGTAAATCTTAGCATTAACTTTGATCAGACCTAAACCTTGAAAAACATTTGAATATTGTCTTACCAATTTATTTGCGACAGTATCACCATCTATGGCGTCCATGACATCCAACCGCGCCAACAAGCCTAACTGGACACACGATTGTTTCCCCAGTATTGCACAACCGGCATCCATGACTTGAAATTTTATTTTGTGACCCTCGACATTAAGGGAGACCTCTCCATGAGGACGAATCCTATGTCCACCATATGTCACCAAGTGACACATGGATGGAATTAAACATACCTTACTGATCCTATTGTACATTTTCAACGGTAAAATATTTGCTTCTGACCCCGTATCTAATTTAAATTGTATATCTTGGCCACTGACACAAAAAGTGGTGTACCACAAATCTTTGTTATTAATGTCACTAGTACACAATGTGCCCACAAACAGGTCACCATTTAAATCCTCCTCGGGAATGTTTACTTCCTGGCGAGGAATGACGTCATCAGCAACATCAATTTCGTAAACAGCCGCATTCCTCCCTGGAGGCTGCTGCATATGGCACACCTTTACGAAATGTCCAATTTTTCGACATCCTAAGCACTCTTTCCCCCTCGCTGGACACGTCCCTTTCGCGTGAGTGTAGCCACATTGACCACACTTGTTAACAGCTCCTCGACTTGTTTGTTGTTGTTGACCTCGACCTGTTGATTGCCGTAACCAAGGAGACGTTCCTACAGCCGACCGTTGCCCTCTTGCGTATGCCGTTTTCACAGCATCGACTTGATGTACGTCCCTTTGTTTTACTTGTGCAGACTTGATCTCGCTTAATCGACATTGTTGTATATACTCCTCCAACTTGAGATCCGGCATCTGTAGCAACTTGTTTCTCAATGTATCATCATTAACACCGCATACAAGTCTATCGCACAGTAAAGATGACTCCAACTGTTCATAACAGCAGTACTGTACTCTGTGCTTCAGTTCTCTAATATATGAATCCATATTCTGTCCAGATTGATTAAACGAATTGAATTCATATCGAATGACCGTTATATTTGTTTTTCCTTCACAATATTTTGTAAATGCGTCGATTAATGGACCAATTTTGTCCTTGTCCGGACCGTCCAATGTAAACGTACGATGAATCTTTTGTGCTTCCACACCCGCCACATGCAAAAAAACACAGCACTGAATTCGTTCTGTTTTCGTCGATACACCAGCTGCTACAGCATAAATTTCATACGCCTGTAGCCAGCATCGCCAATTTATCGCCATCTTCTCGTCCAGGTTCAGATTCCCTGGTGGTTTCAATCCGTGAAGCGCCATAGTTCCTCCTTAACATCTGACACCATGTAATGATGTATCGACACCATGAGTTCTGTAATGTAACTGACTTTATTTGTACTCGATCCTCATGACGTCACGCCGTGTTGTGGTGGGGGGGCGTTCGGATACTTACATATCTTACACCGCCTACTAAAAGTTCGCCCACCCCTGATAACTTTGGCGCAGTGTGCGAGGTGTCTGGCGAGTCTCTCGAGTTCTCTACGGGTCGCCTTCCTACGACCCAAGAAGAGCAGGAGGATGTCCCGAAGCTTCTTCAATTTATCGTCAGGGAGTGTAAGTTCCAGCGACTCCGAGTTTACATCGATCCCTAAGAATCTAATTTTCTTAGCTGGTGAGAGCAATTTTTTAAAACTGATAAAAAAAACCAATCTGCACAAAATAGAGAGTACACGTTGTTGCAACCCTGTAGTTTCTTCCTCCGTACTACCCAGAATGCAGAAATCGTCTAGATAGTTAACAATTCTGCAGACCCCCTCTCTGCCTGCGCATCGGACAATGAAGTTTGAAATTCTAGAGAATATATACGGACTAGACGAGAGACCCATACAGAGTCTCCCGTCCATCATATAGGTTCCCACCGAATCACCCTCAAAAACCCAGTGAAGCCCCTGTCTTTTCCTATGCTCTGGTTTAATATGGACAGCGCAGTAAGCATCCTTGATATCAATAGTGGCTAGGTAGTCGCCCCTCTCCAGGCATTCTACCACGTCATCCAGCCCACTATATTTAAACTTTGGGGCCACCCCCTTTGTGTAATTGTTGACACTCCCACCTTTTGGTTTACTACAGTCAATGACACTTTTCCCACCGCCATCATCTTTTGGAACAACAAAGATCCCATGTATACAGACCGGAGGACTATCAACTTTCCTTAGGACTCCCTCCTCTAACTCCGCTGCTAGCCAGGTCTCTATTATATTTCTCTCCCATCTAGATTTCTTTCTCTCCCGCTGACAGCCATACGCTACCTCACAATTGTCATCAATAACATGGAACCCAAAGACCGTGCCCTGCAGGAGAAACATAGCATCTATATCAGTGTCCCCCCTACAAAATGCTTCTGCAAACAAACGACAAGGTTTTAGTTGACATGGCATAGAAAGCAATTTGTAAACGCATGCGCAAGTGCCACTCAGACAGTCAGTGTCCACCCGAAAAGTTACGTACATACTGTTCGTGTTCTCCCTTACTGACACGCACCAGCGTTTATCGCTATCACAATACACTCTTAATAGGTCCTCGTAGCCTGCCCGCGCTATCGCGGAAGACACTCCGGTCAGCTGTTCACACAATCCAGGTTTGTTTTTTACTGGTGGGTGTTCCAATCCCCCTTCCCTATGGTGTGGTGTCACCCGAGATACTCCCTGGTAGGCATCGTCCTCCAATCGCACATCCCCACCCCGTATCTCACTGCTGCTCCTCCCTGCGCATTGCTCCAATGTAGGGTAAATATTCCCCTGCTGACCTATCTCCCCTGTTGTGACTGGTTGCATGTTCATTCTCCCATTCTCACATTGTGAGCTGTTGTCAATGGTTGACGTGTACAATATTGCCTGATGTTGATCAACATCCCATATTGAAGCTCCCGTAGTCTCCACCTGCATCACTAGTTGAGGCGTGCTCCCCACACCAACAGTACCCTGTCCACTCGTGACTACTGTTGGGTCGGACACGGGTGGGCGATCAGGCAGGTGCTCCAATGTTCTAGTAGGTCAGTCCTTACAAGTGACTCTCTTGTGGCCCCTACCGCCACACTTTGAACACTTGTGTTCGTAACTGCACTCCGTCTCCTTCCTGCTGCAGCCCTGCTCGCTGTTCCAGGCATAGCAAGCCGTGTTCGGCTTGCTGCCTCGACTGCCTCGCTTCCCCTCACTGTATTTCCGTAGAACTGACTGCTTCTTCTTTATATTGTCCAGGCCATAATGAAGCACGCTTTTTCCCGTAAGGGCGCTGGAAAATGCCTCAAACCCACGTTTGACCACCAACTTACGGATGCACAAGTCATAGTCCGCATGCTCACTATCTTGATATTCACCATAGCGGGCCCGGTGTGAGAGGAAATATATGTGTTCCCACATTGCCCGGTGGTCCTGGATATACATCTCTGGAATTTCTAACACCAGGCAGCGGTTGCGCAAATAATTTCTTCACAGTTGAGTTTCTTCACATCTTTTTTTGACTCGACATGTCGCTTCAGGGACCACTTACTTCTAAGTTTTCGATCCAAACTATCCACCGACGAACTGCTGGATGAACGTTGACGTCGGTGCCGCCGCTCCCTCGATCTATTCCTTGAGCGTCCTTAGTTTGAATAGCCCGAATCCGTCGTACCGGCGGCCAACGGTTGGTCGTTGGCCAGCATCTTGCATGTTGCCCCAACCGGGCTATCTTCCCGACGTTGAGGTGAATTCGTCGTAGCCTTTCTACCGCGCCTCCCTTTCTTCTCACGTCCCGCTAGGAGACGGTCCCATTCGTCTTTTAGCTCCATTAGCTCATCCTCCAATTTTAGTTCTTCCAACTCTCGCCGCACCGCATCTCGTTGTTCCTCCAGAGTCAACTTGTCAGAAGCAGGTTCCGGCTCTGACTCCCCCGTCGTCGACTTAGACATCTTAGCGGCACTGCTTCGTGTAGTTCTGCACGTTGGTTCCGCTGTCCTCTTCTTCTTACTGCAGTAATCTACTTCGACTCCGTCGTGACTCGATCCACACACTGCGCAGAAGTCTATCGTCATAGTCCCTTTAATCGATCGGGCTTCGTTCTATTAACTATCAAGTTTTACGACTATGTAAGTAATAGTTGCAGAGCACAAAATGTGTGGTAACGATATTGTATTCCAGCGCATTGATGGTCGAGTGACATCAGTTACACCTGATTATTGCCGATCTCGAGTCTTGCCGCTGCGCTTTACAGCTAGGCTATGGCAGCCAAAACTACCATGTGTGTTATAGCTTGACCCATGGGCTTCATTTACAATACTAAGGTCCATATATTGCAGATCAGGTATATATTACTGTAAAGCCTCTAATTAAGTCAGTATTAAGTCGACTGAAATAATTGTTTTATTTGGAAATCCCAACTGTGTTAACTTAGTTCAGATGTTTTCACATTAATTATTAATGCAGCATAAAATTGCAATGTCATAGGGCAAGTGTGTCGATCGGTGCTAAGTCAGTTGTTTCTTATCACACAAGTTTATTGAAATTAAGTCGATCGAAATTACAGTTGATGATAGATACTACCCTCCAGCCCTCAAATGCCTGCATAGCGTCGAGTTAACGACACCCAAATGAACCGCCGATCGACATAATGAAATCGACACACATGAAGTATTTTTCTCAACGGTCGAAAATTCTAAATGTTTTTACGATACCGTCAGCTTTGCCGGTCGTTCCTCCATATGGACAGTTGAAATTGACTCACAAGCCCATCGCTGGCGATCGACACACAATGTAAACAAGTCTGTGTAATATTTTTCTCAACGGTCGAGATTCAAATGATTTTACGATACCGTCAGCCGTGTCGAGCGTTCCTCAATATGGCCAGGTGAAATCGACTCCCAAAACGTCGATTCGATCGTCCACCGATCGCCCACACCAATATTCCAACAGTGATGTCGTCCGCTGTCCCGGACGACAGGTAGAAGGAGAAAACACAGGTAGCCCGTTGACTGTGTTTAAACTGGCATTGACTGTGTTTAAACTGGCGCCGATGTGAGCCTAACAAGGTCTGACTGGTATATGTTCAAACCACATACACTCTGGGAGTTATCTAATGCCATGTACACACATACCGTATAGGATTCGCGCACTAAAACTCCCGATCCGCTTAAAACTGAAATCGGGCCGATTCATTTTTCGAATCGGGAATCGCAATCGTAATCCTAGCGCACACCTACCGTTTTAGCCCTAAAAATCGGGAATCGCAATCGGTAGGTGTGCTAGGGGAGTGCACACCTCACGATTTTGGGGCAGTTTTAGGTCGTATACGCTAGGTGGGTGCGGGAAAACGATCGTATACGCTAGGTGTGTACCGGGCATAAGGCCTGATGAAAACTGCGGTCCTGTGTAGTCTAGGTTTCATTCATCCCGAATGGCCCTCCTGAGATGCTAGCATGACGTAGACCAGGGGATACTTACACGGTAGGATAGACTTTCTTTGCAAAATAGAACTGTAGCACCTTCAGTCTCGTGGGTCACTAATTTAGAAATTACAAGGAAATGTTAAAAAGATTTAGTTCGCTGTAATAGAGGTATCCAAAGAAAGCATCACAAAGCCTGTGTTATCAATATCACATCCCCCAATCACTGCAAAGGTCATCAGACATGCGCGAGTTCCCATCCTGCCATAGTCTAATGAAAACAGACGTATATGATGAGGATAATAAGCACTAACATATGACGTCCTTATAATATGACCTTAGATATTGCCAGGACGTAAAGCTCCAACAACCAACCTAATGCCAAGTACACACCTACCGTATACGATAAGCGCACAAAAACTGACTGGCCGACGCGACTCAGCACGACCCGTTTCCCGACTAAAACTGACGACTGGGGGTGTACACATCTACCGACTGGGGCGCGACTGGGGCGCGCACATATACCGTCCCGATTCGCGACTGCGACCTACGCACCTGGTGTTTTTAGCGCAAACTACATTAGCATCAGCGCCTCCTAGCAGTTGGTGGGCCCCAACGCAAGATGGGGCCACGTCTTTTTCGCTCCACGCAACTGGTGGATGTGGGCCGAACTATCCTGAGCGGTTGGTGAGCACGAATTCAAAAATGGCGCCGCGCAGACCTGATCAAAAAAGAAAAATCCCTGTGGCACTTGCACTGCTTGCGATCCGTCACGTTCGACGTCGTAGGATAGGTCGGCAAGTGTGGGTTTGTCCACACATTGCTCAGCGTGACCAGCTTGGAGCATTCAACATATGATGCAAGTGGCGCCCTGTTACTGTTAGTTTCGGATTATTTTGTTGACAAATAAAACCATGTGCACTTTGCAGTTCTTTCACACCCACAAACACACACGCGCAGACACACATCAGAGGACTTATAAATTATAATGTTATATTTGCCGACTAGTGGCGCATGCGCATGTGCGTTACATGCCACCTCCATCCATAATTAGGCCAGTATAGACGCGGAACGCGTGAAGTCTGCGCATGCGCGTTTTTGCCCACTGCCGCGCAGAGAAGAAACAGCGCCATCTCGCCATATCTGTTGACATACTTCCCCTTTCGTATTGGCCATCTGTGTCGTTTGCCACGCATTTATCCTGACTTCCTTTGTCAGAATCGGCGTCAACTCCTATTCATCGGCTACTTCCGGTCCCTCTCCCCCTCCCCCCTCCCCTCCTCCGCCCTTTCACACCCAGCTCGCTCCAAACCTTATGCCCCTGTCACACTACGACGCTTCTCGCCGGCGACCCGTCAACGTGTGGTGTTTTTGGGCGATATTTGGTGAAATATCGAGACACGCTGGTGGCGCGTTATGGGCGCGTCGGTACACGTCGGTACACTTCTTTGTCGCCGGCGAGTCGCCGCCGGAAGTCGGCGCGCGTTATTGGTCGCTGAGTGTTTTGAAACCTGTCCAAAACTTCCAACGCGCGCCAACGCGCGGACAACGCGCGGGGACGAAATGGGTAAGAACGCTAGGAGGACGTTAGGCGCGCGTCGCGCTGCGTTGGACGCGCCGGCATAACGTTATGGGAATGCTAGAAAGACGGCGTACATTGTAGACGGCTCAACTGTGAGCTCTTTTTTTTTGCTTTTTTTTTTTATACTTATGTGAGCAATTTCAAAACCTCATCACCCCACTTCAATCCCAACCCCCAGCCCCTCCGCCCCGGCCCCGACCCCCACCACCCGCCACCCCCCGCCCCGCTTCCCACCATTTCATAACCGCAGCGTGGTGTATTGTGTATGATGCAGGCTGCCCCACCTCCCCACTGTCCTTCCCACACCCTCTCCCTCTCCCTACCCCCAACTCCTCCCTGTCCTCTCCCCACCCTCTCCCTCTCCCTACCCCCACCTCCCCACTGTCCTTCCTCCACCCTCTCCCTCTCCCTACCCCCCACCTCCCCACTGTCCTCTCCCCACCCTCTCCCTACCCCCACCTCCTCACTGTCCTCCCCCCCCCCCCCACACTGTCCTTCCCCCACCCTCTCCCTCTCCCTACCCCCACCTCCCCACTGTCCTTCCCCCACCCTCTCCCTCTCCCTACCCCCACCTCCCCACTGTCCCTCTCCCCCCCCTCTCCCTCTTCTAGCCCCCCTCCCCACTGTCCTTCCCCCACCCCTTCCCTCTCCCTACCCCCCCTCCCCACTGTTCTTCCCCCACCCCTCCCTCTCCCTACCCCCACCTCCCCACTGTCCTTCCCCCACCCTCTCCCTCTCCTACCCCCACCTCCCCACTGTCCTCTCCCCACCCTCTCCCCCTCTCCCCACCCCCCACTGTCCTTTCCCCACCCCTCTCCCTCTCCCTACCCCCACCTCCCCACTGTCCTTCCCCACCCTCTCCCTCTCCTACCCCCACCTCCCACTGTCCTCTCCCCACCCTCTCCCCACCCCTCCCCACTCTCCCCACTCCCTCCACCTCTCCCTACCCCCACCTCCCACTGTCCTTCCCCCACCCCCTCCCTCTCCCTACCCCCACCTCCCCACTGTCCTTCCCCACCCCCTCCCTCTCCCTACCCCACCCCCTCCTCCCCACTCCCTCTCCCCCACCCTCCCCTCCCCCCCTCCCACGTCCTCCCCCACCCCACCCTCCCCTCCCTCCCCCCCCCCACTGTCCTTCCCCCACCCTCTCCCTCTCCATACCCTCCTACCTCCCCACTGTCCTTCCCCCCACCCTCTCCCTCCCCTACCCCCACCTCCCCACTTTCCTCCCCCACCTCTCCTCCCCTATCCCCACCTCCCCCACCCTCTCCCTCTCCCTACCCCCACCTCCCCTCCCTCCCATTCCCCACCCTCTCCCTCTCCATACCGGTACCTCACCTCCCCACCGTCCTTCCCCCCACCCTCTCCCTCTCCATACCCGTACCTCACCCCCCACCGTCCTTCCCCCCACCATCTCCCTCTCCATACCATACCTCACCTCCCTCCCATCCCCACCCTCTCTCTCCCTACCCCCACCTCACCTCCCTCCCATCCCTACCCTCTCCCTCTCTCTACTCCTACCTCACCTCCATCCCATCCCCCCCTTTCTCCCTACCCCACCTCACCTCCCTCCCATCCCCCATCCTCTCTCTCCCTATCCCAACCCCAGTTCCCTCCCATCCCCCACCCTCTCCCTCTCCCTACCCCCCCCCCTATCTCCCATCCCGCACCGTCTCCCTCTCCCTTCCCCCACCTCACCTCCCTCCCACCCCACCCTTTCCCTCTCCCTACCCCCACCTCACCTCCGTCCCATCCCCCAACCTCTCTCTCCCTACCCCACCTCACCTCCCTCCCATCCCCACCCTCTCCCTCTCCATACCCATCCCTCACCTCCCTCCCATCCCCCATCCCCCACCGTCTCTCTCGCTACACCCACCTCACGTCCCTCCCACCCTCGCCTCCCTCTCCCGATCCCCACCTCACGTCCCTCCCATCCACCACATTTCCCTCCTTTGCCCCCCCCCCCCTCTGCTCCCATCCCCTCCCCTTCCCAGCTCTACTCCCCATACCCCCCATACCCCCCCGCACCCTTTCCTCCTCCCCCCTCCCACCCCCGCGGGCAATCGGCATCAGACTGGGGCCGTTTTTCTTTCCCCTCCTGATGGCTGTACAGAGATACCCAACCAAACCACGCCTTTCATTTCCGGCTATTCACAATCGAATGGGAAAAAAAATTATTTGACAAAACCTCCACCCCCCACCCCACCAACAAAAAAAACCCACCACACACACCCCGCAAAGCAACAATCCTCAGTTGTAACAGAATTTGGGCGTGGTCGCGACGGGTGCGCGCGCAATACCTGCAGATGGCCCGCCGTCGCCGGCCGCGCCCGTCGCGCACAGATACCGTGTAATTTACGTGTCACAGGCGACCGCGCAGCCGCAGACGACATTCGGCATAATGCACTCAAAGCGCGGGCCATTCGAACGAACGCCGATAAAGGACGCGCAGTTTTTGTTGTTGGTTTTTTTTGTCTATATTTTTCTTTCGTAATAGAAAAGCGGAATATAGCCCCCCCCCCTCCGACCCCCCCATCCCTCCCTCCCCGCTCCGCCCATTTGCGTCCGCAGCGTCCCCTGGTGGCGAAATCTGATGGCGTGGAGATTGCGACCTGTGCACTCTGAAGCAGATAGAGCTGACACTTCTAATCTTTTTTTCCCTCGTCCCGCCCACCTCCTTCTCATTCATGTGTGTGCGTGGGGGTGGGTTTTTCTCTTTCTCTCTCTCTTTTAATTTTTTTTTTTAGCGGGCGATCAAACTATAGTTCTATTTCAGATAAGCGTCTATCCTAATGAGGAAAGCAGCGAATCAAAATGCCAAAAAGAATTTGGACATTAAAATGCATAGGCGCGAGGCTAATTTGATATTCATGCTGGAGTATATTTATGTACAGACGTGTCAGTTCGACCAGTTGTGGCGCATGCGTGTTATGCCAGGTACACACATAGCGTATAGGATTCGCGCACTAAAACTCCCGATCCGCTTAAAACTGAAATCGGGCCGATTCATTTTTCGAATCGGGAATCGCAATCGTAATCCTAGCGCACACCTACCGTTTTAGCCCTAAAAATCGGGAATCGCAATCGGTAGGTGTGCTAGGGGAGTGCACACCTCACGATTTTGGGGCAGTTTTAGGTCGTATACGCTAGGTGGGTGCGGGAAAACGATCGTATACGCTAGGTGTGTACCAGGCATTACAATGGGTGATATCAGTGTGTATCCTGAATGCACACACACACACACAAACATTCACATGGACACGCATATCAAAATGAATATGTCATGTATCATCCAATATAAGACTATAAATAATGGAAATGAGCACACATGTCAAATTGTGTAAGTGCTGTTTAACCCAAATATATAATTCTAAGTAATGAACATAGGCATTATATCAAACTATATATGTGATGTATCATCAAATATAAATTTCCTCCAGTGTGTGACGCGACGGGGGCGCCCGTCCGGCAATTTACCCGACAGCTGGGAGGGGGGGGGGGGCACTCCATCAAAGCGCAAGAGGAAATATAGGATGTGCATTTTACCCTTGTATTTATGTACCCAGCGGCGAGCCGCTGGGATTTAAAAAGACGCAGCGCGGAGGAAGATGCGCCGGGCGCCTGCCGCCCCTGGGAGCGGTCCAACCGGCGCGGAGCCGGGCCGGCCGGCGCGCGGCGAGGCACGACGGTGCGCAACCGTCCGTGTACGGCCATTATGATATGCGGCGGGGGGAGGGCAAACGGTCCCTCTCTCCCCGCCAACGCTCCCAAACGGCTCCACCACTTCACTCAGCAGTGGGGCGCGCATTCCCAGCTCAACACGGTCAGGACGCTGCTCTGCCCGTAGCTGCGCATTTCGCATCTCACGCCATCATGAGCGGAGAACGAGTTGACCTCTCCCACCCATCCCTCTCAGGACATAGGGGGGGGCGGGGGGGACGCCTGAGCGCGCGGGGGGAGGGCACGCCGCCCACACCGGCGGGCCGGCGCGCCACCCTCTTCCCCCGGCAGGGAAACGGGTGCAATGCCCACGAATATTACCTTTTACCTATTGAATTTACATGGCCGCGCAATTGGCCGGTCTACACCATTGACTTTAACTGGCCCGCGCAATTTGTTTTACATACAACCAGCACCATTTCTCTGACTTTATCTCACCGGCGCAATTTGGCGTGCATTGCATTGTTACTGCTTGTGTGATTTAAATCCATTGCTCCTCGCTCTGCGCCCATTTGGGCAGCGCGCGCCTGCTGCACAGGTTTGATATTTTGCTTTAATTTCATCCTGTAGTCAGACTTTAATAAAAAGTCTTTTAATCCCTCCGAGCGTCCTGTGTTCTTTCTAAACTCGTATAATGCGTTATGCATCATATAAATAATGAAGATGGACATACTGATCAAATTATGTAAGTGATGTATAACCTCATAAAAAATATAAGTATTGGAAATAGATATGATATCAAGCTATATATGTTATGTATCAGCATAATGTATAATGAAAATGGACATACTAATCATATTTTGTACGTGGTGTATAACCGAGACATACAAATATAAATAAATAACATCTGCATGACATCAAGATATGTATGTGATGTATTAATATTAGTAATACTATTATCAGATATATGAATATGAATAATGAAAATGGACGCACTAATCAAATTATGTATGCGATGTATAGCTCAGATATACAGATATAAATGAGTCCGACTCACGAAAATAGGCCAATTGGTGGTTAATTTAAGATGTCGGCATTGCAATTCTTTAATTTCATATTAAATTAAATTCTTTGTTTCATATTAAATTATCCTAGAAACAAATAAGGTTGTTGTATTTTCTCTACCTTTTCATTCAGGATAAATTTAAGGACTTTCCATCACCTCTGTCAATGCTAAACTATAATTATGCCGTTCGACGCCGACATTCAATGCTAGATGCCGACAACTTTCCCCAATTGGCATATTTCCGTGAGTAGGACTCAAATAATGAAATTCGGCATTATATCAAAATAAGTATGTGATGTATTACCAGATATATGAATATGAATAATGGAAATGGGCACACTAATTAAATTATGTATGTGATGGATAACTCAGATATACAGATATAAATAATGAAAATCGGCATGATATCAAAATATATATGTGATGTAGCATAAAATATACAAATATAAGTAATTCACTCAACGAGACAAACAACACAAGGCGAATATGGATTTAAATAAAACAAGTATATTTATTTAAAGAAAATAAGTCCGTAACTTCCAGGAAGTTGAGCGACCAAGTATGACTGAGCGTGTTCGGCGCCAGGGCCAATCTTAACTAGTGCAATTATGAGCAGTCATCAGTAATCGAAGGCAGCAAAAGTCAGTAAGCGACATGACAGAATCTCAGTTCCGTAGTAATAACAGAAATAACAAGTATAATGTAACAGTAATCGTAAATAGATTAACAAGATAACGACTTAATGTAACGACCAGCGCTCAACCCTTGGGTGGGTGGGTGGGTGGGAGAGCGAACCTGCTGCTTCGACGGCCGGGTGAGAAGTGAGTACTACGCGTGTCGCGATACAGCAAGAAAACTACTCGACCTGGTTGCCTCGTTGAGCAAATTACTCATGTTAGCCTCGCCAACATGACAAATGAAAACAGACACACTAATCAAGTGATGTTAGTGGTGTTCAACCCAATACACAAATATGAATAATGAAATGGACGTGATTAAAAAATATATATGTGATGAATACCAAACTATATGCATAGAAACAATGGAAATTGGCACGCATATCCAAATATATAGTGATGTCTAACCCAATATGCAAATATATATAATGGAAATGTGCAGGTATATCATGCTATAAAGTTAGACTACGCTCTGGAAGACAAAAGTCAACATGGGTATGGGTTGATCAGTTTTAATACTAGTCCTTGGCTAGGATAACTGCCTAACCGGTTACAAAGCTTGAAAACCCGGTGCAAACTGGCCGAATAGCGGGGCGCAGGGCATGAACACGCGGTGGCGCTGCAGTAGCAGGCGGAGGGATCGATCCCATCAGGCCATATTAGGCCAAACCACATTAATTTCCATTGTACACGCAAACAATTTACTGGGCAGTAATAAATCGCACAATAAACAAAGATAAGCCGCTCCACCTTTTTATACATTGATAAGTGATTATCCTATTTATATAAATGATGTATAGCCAATTATATGATTATTAATAATGTAAATTGACACATCTGTATCAAAACATATGTGATATTTAACCCAGTACACATATATATATATATATATATATATAAATGAAATTTGGCAACCTTTTCATATGATACAGGCTCGAAGGGAACCTTTCAGATAATAAATGTAGACGGAGCGAACTAACTACCAAAGCTTGAATCATATAATTCTATACATAAAAGTGTGGCATCATAATTATGATATAAACCGTAGGTGCAAAGAGCGAACCACATAATAAACCATTGATAAGGATTACATTTAAGAGAACAACATGTTGAGAGCAATCTCAGGCTGAGTACAGACCGTAATTAGATGAAAATTGGTTATTTACTTCAACTATCTCCTAAGTTTGACCATTTTATATCAACTCTACTTCAAACTAAAGGAAGGTAGATTATAGCGATCAACCTAATATATTCATCTGAGAAAATGACAGAAACTCACAGTCATCGGATAATGCAGCTTTAATGTAATCCATTAAAGCTGCATAGTCCGATAAAAGCATCAAATTTTCAAAACCCCAAACACTTACCAGTGCTCACCTAGACTTAATCCTACATTGGAAGTTAGATATTGGTGCACATATTATTAAAGTTGCATAGACCGATGCTTTTGATTTTTTGCTATTTTCTGAGATAAATATATTATACTAATCGTTTAAAACTACTTTACTTTAGTTTGAAGTAACTTTAATTTTAAATGGCTAAGTTTGGATATATTTGACGTCAAAGCATGCCAAAATAATTTTGGCAAACATGCCAAAATTCTGACACCATAGACTTCAGTAGTACCAGTTTCTATTAATTGACTCATTATGCCCTTCGATGCAGCAATAAATGTTTAATAAGTGCAGCAGTATCTCAGTTGAATATGTAGAATCAAATGTAGATAAGTGTATTGGTTTTGAAAATTTGATGTTTTCATCGGACTATGCAACTTTAATACTGTCTTCAAATATTTGGAAGTATGTAATGAGATGTTGTTTTGAGAAAGAGGTTGATGCGGAACAAGCAGGTAGCTATTGCTATTGATAATTGTCGATGTTGGTTCCAACATGGGTAATCGAACAAGGCGGAGTCGGATACCTATTCAATGGCCACTGGCGCCACCTGTACTTGAACCGTAACATTAAATATATAGATTGACGTCTACCACGCCTAGCGTTTTTTTTGTAAACTATGCCGAGTAACCACACAGAGCTGGCGGACATGCATATGTAAATTAGATACGACATCAACAGCCGAAATCTATTACAAAGTTACGAAAACTTGACGTAGTTGTGATGTTTCGGGCCGGCCAAGCTGCTATATCAAGCGCGCAAAACCCTAACTCTGCCACTATGACTTGGCAGTGGATGGTGACGGACCTTTTACTCTGCCATCCCGCCGACCCTACAATAAGAGACTAGAACTATAGGGTTAAAGCATCCTGGGGCCTTCTCTCATGATACTCAAGCATGTACGATTGCCATTTTTGTTCATTAAAAAAGTCCAAATATATACCATTTATCCGTGTTCGCGTTGTTCAATTACAGTGATGAATGCATCCTAAAATAGGAACAGATTGAACAAAGGCCGATTCATGTAATCACTATGCTATTTAACTTTGACATCACTTGTCCTCTGGCAATATCTAAAAAGCTTGCATACATGAATACATACTGGGGCATATCGGATTCAATGTAAAAAAACGCACACTACACTTGCTGCTTTGCTTTGACAATGTATCTTGTATAAGTATGACAATTACAGTGACGATATATGAACAAATTTGGTAAATGGAGTCATTATTAAATAACTTTGACATCACTTGTCCTGGGGCCATATTTATATATGCATGTGAAATGCTTACAAATATGTATACATTCAGGGACATATCTGATTCTAGGTAATGATTTCAATTGCAGATTTGTTGTAACAATGCATTTAGCATAAGTATGAACTTTAATTTAATGCAGGATTGGTTGCTCGGCCGGGACATCACCCCTTGGGGAAGCCATACAGTGACCTTACTACATGTCTGTGGTCACATAAAACTTAAATCAAATCATATGCTCTGTATAGCCCAATATATACATATAGATAATGAAAATAGGTATGCATATCAAATATGTAAGTAATTCGCTACACTCGGCTGTAATGAAAGAGAACAGGACAGAAAAGAAACAGAAGCAGCAACTGGATTAAATAAAGTATTTAATAAAAAACAAGTCGGACCTTGGCAGGTGTTCAAAGATGTATCAGGCAGCGACAGAGGCCAGTAATCATATGCTGACTGGAATGCATAACCAGGAAGTTCAGTCCAATGCAGAGATGGTAGTACACGTCGGGGATCAGCGCTCACCCCCCCCCCCCCCCCCCCCCCCCCCCCCCCGAGAAAGAGGGTGGTGGGTGGGGAAACGGTGTGCAGTGTAGCAGTGTCAGAAGCAAAGTGAGTGAGAGCGGAGAGGGCGATTTAGCAGGAAAGGTAAACAGACAGCAGCCTCGTGAGCAAATTACTCATGTTAGCCTCGGGCCAACATGCACAATGTACAACTTATAATATGACTACAAATAATCGAAATGAGACCGGGCGCGGTGGCCGAATCGGTAGAGCGCAGGCCTCGTGTGCGGGAGATCAGGCATTCGGTTCTCGGTTGAATGAACCCAATGACTTGTAAAATTGATACTTGTCACTACCTAGCCTGGCACTCGGCATTAATAGGATAAGCCAAGGACTGGTTTGTGCAGTGTCACGAAAATATGACTGAGTGGAATATGAGTGGGTTATGGTGCTGGCGGCCTGATTTCGGAGTGGAGCAGCACTATAAAGTCGCCATGAGTGCGCACTGTCACAAGTCGATACCCATCGTGATATGACCTTAGGCTGTCAGGACGTAAAACTTCAACAACCAACCAACCAATCACCCAGAAATCGAATCAAGCCCCCTCCCACTAAATAGGTCACAAAGGTAAGCATCGTACCAACACAGACACCAAAGTAAAGCTACATGGTATACTTGAGCGATTACATTTCGCTACATTATAATTTGTGTGTTGTACAGTTAATTTGACATCTTTGAAAGTAACATAGCGACTGCATAAATGTTCTCAAATGCACTACACGGCCCTGCACGATGATCCCCTCCCCACCTCTACCCCACCCCACCCTACTATAGCGTTGTGGCCTTGTGAGTGTGCGGCTGTGTATATTCACCACCAGTATGAGGTGGGCATGGGGGACAAGGTCAGTTTGTCTGTTACTGTTAGTTAGTTGATTGATTGATTGGTGATTTCTTTACGCCCTGTCGGCAGTTTAGGCCATATTCAGAGCAACGCATGAGTGTGTTGGTTGGTTGTTGGAGTTTTACGTCCTGGCAACATCTAAGGGTCATAGCAGGACGGGCACCGACTTGTGACAGTGCGCGCTCATGGCGACTTCATAGTGCTGCCCATCTGCACCATTTCAGATTTTCGTGGAAATTTCAATGCAAACATACTTTTCATGAAACAGAAGTGACAGAAAACAAAACCCACTACCTTTTCACCAAGAATATGGCCATTGATATATATATATATATGTACATATATAATATATATATAGAATATATATAGAATATATATATATATAGAATATATATATATATAGAGAATATATATATGAAGGTAACACGTTTTCAAACGCATTAATAGTGTATCCGAAATCATGAATCCCCATATCATTCAACACTTTCCGCTTCTCCTCACAACTAATTTTATTTTCTTAACTGCTTAAAAATAACTCCCCCAAAAAACCCCAGACAAACCCCATATAGTACAACTGTCGCATCTAGTTTCTATGCCATGGGAAAAACAAAGGGGGCGGGCGGGGGATTGTTCTTTGAGTGATGATGTCCTAGTAGTGAAAGAAAAAATAGCTCCAAGCTTACAACCGCTGTTTTCCAATAAGATTATTTTATTTACCCAGGAATATCGATGGTGGATGCACAGTTCCTTCTCTCTCGTAACCTCTTCTCCCTTCCAGTCATATCAGACTGCGGCAAACCTTTGATGTATCCTTCAAAGGCTTGCTCTGCGTTCCTTTTCTGGGAAATATGGCTTTTCTTTTTCTTCTTCTACAGCCGTTAACTATTTTTTTTAAAGGGATTCTTTTTATTCCTTTTTTTGTGTGTGGCGGTGGGTGGGTGGGGAGGGAGATGATGACTGGGAGGTTGGTTGGAATAATCCTGTGGGAGGTGAGATGCATCGTTATCTGACCTGTGGAGTGGAGTTGGGTGTGGGTGTGGGTGTGGGTGTGGGTGTGGGTGTGTGGGGGTGCGAGTGTGTGGGTGTGTGGGTGTGGATGTGTGGATGTGTGGGGGTGGTTGTGTGGGTGTGAGTATGAGTGTGGGTGTGAGTGTGTGGGTGTGTGAGTGTGTGGGTGTGTGGGTGTGTGGGTGTATGGTTGTCTGTGTGTGGGTGGGTGTTTGGGTGTGTGTGTGTGGTGTGTGTGTGTGTGGGTGCTTGGGTGTGTGTGTGGTGTGTGTGGGTGTGTGGGTGTGTGGTTGGTGTGTGGGTGTGTGGGTGTGTGGGTTGATTGATTGATTGGTGGTTGCTTTATGCCAAGTCGGCAGCATAGGCCATATTCACGGCGAGAAATGTTTGTTTTCTGTTCAAACCATCGCTTTTACATGTAAAGGCAGACAATCAATTATGTGCCAATAGATACTCATTAAATTAGAAAGCTCACAATCATATATTTGTGGTCAAGGGAAACAAATTCCCATAGAAAAAGAAAAGTTTTATTAATAATTGATAGATCTATTTAGTAAACTATATGAGGTGGTATAGTCCAGCTGCCCTCAAAAAGGCTAAAATGTTTTCCTGTTTTGCCTTAGTAAAAAGGTCATGCATACTGTCTGCAATGTAGAACTGTTGGCGCAGTGGGTGTGTACGTGTGTGGGTGTTTGGGTGTGGGTGTGGTGGGTGTGGGTGTGTGGGTGTGTGAGTGTGGGTGTGGGTGTGGTGTGGGTGTGGTGTGGGTGTGTGGGTGTGGGTGTGTGTGACTGTGAGTGTGGGTATGTGGGTGTGGGTGTGTGGGTGTGGGTGTGAGTGTGGGTGTGGGTGTGTGGGTCTGGGTGTGGGTGTGATGGTGGAAGTGGGAGTGAGGGTGAAGTGGGTATGGAGTTGGGTTGAGGTAGTGGTGGGAATGGGGCCATGGACAGGTTCGAGGTGGTGTTGGGAGTAGAAGTGGTGGTGGAGGGGGAGTGCGGTTGGAGTGACAGTACGAACGGTAGAGGTGAAGCCAGGTGGGGTGGAGTGGGGGTTATGGGTGAGGGTGGGGGTGGGATGGAGTGGGAGTGAAGGTGGGGTGGAAAGGGGTTAGGATTGAGGGTGTGGGTGGGGGTGTGATGGAGTGGGAGTGAAGGTGGGGTGCAGTGGGAGTTAGGAGTGGGGTGGGGGGTGGGAGTGAGGGTGGGAATTGGGTGAGAGTGAGGTGGGGTGGAGTGGAGTGGGAGTCGGGATGGGGTGTAGTGGGAGTGGGGTGAGGGGGTGGAGGGTGGGGTGAGGTAGGGTGGAGTGTGAGTGGAGTGAAGGGGAGGGAGAGTGGGGTTTGGGTTTGGGGTTGGGGTTAGGGGTTGGGGTTGGGGTGGGGGTGGAGTGGAGTGGGAGTGGGGTGGGGGTGTGGTGGAGTGGAAGTGTGGGTGTGGGTGGGAGTGGGGTGGGAGTGGGAGGGAGTGTAGGGATCTCGGGGTGTGGGAGGCTAGTGGGAGTGGGAGTGGGAGTGGGAGGGATTGTAAGAGTGTCGGTGGGGTGGGGTGGGAGTAGGAGTGTTGGGGTGGGCGGGGCTGGGAGTGGGAGATTGGAGTTGGATGAAAAGTAGGAGTGGGGATGAGGTGGGGGTTGAGTGGAAGTGGGGGTGGGGTGGAGTGGTGGTGGGAGCTCGAGGGAGTGTAGGAGAGTCGGGTTGGTGGGAGTTGGAGTTGGAGTTGGAGTTGGAGTGGGAGTGGGAGGGAGTGTAGGAGTGTCGGTTGGGTGGGAGTGGGAGTGAGAGTGGGAGTCGGAGTGGGGTGGAGATGAGGGTGGGGTGGGGGTGGATATGAGGGCGGGGTGGGTGGAGATGAGGGCGGGGCGAGGTGGAGATGAGGGCGGGGTGGGGTTGGAGATGAGCGCGGGGTGGAGGTGGATATGAGCGCGGGGTGGGTGGAGATGAGGGCGGGGTGGGGGTGGAGATGAGGGCGGGGTGGGGGTGGAGATGAGGGCGGGGTGCGGTGGAGATGAGGGCGGGGCGAGGTGGAGATGAGGGCGGGGTGGGGTGGAGATGAGGGCAGGGTGGGGTGGATATGAGGGCGGGGTGGGTGGAGATGAGGGCGGGGCGAGGTGGAGATGAGGGCGGGGTGGGGGTGGAGATGAGGGCGGGGTGGGAGTGGATATGAGGGCGCGGTGGGTGGAGATGAGGGCGGGGTGGGGGTGGAGATGAGGGCGGGGTAGGGTGGAGACGAGGGCGGGGTGGGGTGAGCGCGTAATGACACGGACGGTAGGGTTACAAAGATGAGCCTGGCCAGTCTCGCCCGGCCGCTGACCACTACTCAGATGTCCGCGCGTCACACTGACCCCGCCCTACTGACCTGCGCAACACCAGCTGCTGCTACACTGACCACTCACCGACTGCAACAGCAAACACAGCCCGGCTATGGCTGGTGAATAACCAGTCACCATCACAGGATGCTGGGTGATTAGGGTGAGTTTTTGTTGTTGTTGTTATTTATTTATTTTAGGCTATAATTGCCGATTTTGGGTGTAGATTGCCAGATGCCATGTCTGGACTGGTTGGTAACTGATTTATTTAGGGGCTGAATTTGGCTGCTCCTGCTGAGATTGACACCGATGTTCTAGGACCATGGTGCAGAGCGCGTGGTTGGGGTGGGTGGGTGAGTGGATGGGAGGGGGTAGTGGTGGGAGGATGGATGGATGAGATTGGGAGAAGGTGGGATGAGTGGGGGGGGGGGGGAATGAGAGAGAGGAGGGAGAGAGAGGGGTGGGTGTGGATGAGGGAGAGGAAGGGGTCAGAGAAGAGGGATGGAGGGCCGGGGCCTGGGAGGAGGGAGATAAGACGGGGTGGGGAGGAGGGAGAGAAGAGGGGGTGTGGAGGAGGGAGAGAGGGAAGGGGTGGGAGAGGAGGGGGAGAGGGACAGGGCGGGGGAGAGAGAGAGGGAAGGGGCGGGGGAGGAGGGAGGGAAGGGGTGGGGAGGAGGGAGAGTGGTCAGCGGGGAGGGGGGGGGGGGAGGGCGGGGGAGGAGGGAGAGAGGGGGCCGGGGGAGGAGGGAGAGAGGGAAGGAGTGGGGAGGAGGGGCGGATTTAAGCTAGCGTGGTGTGCATGATGATACCTTTCCTCCTCCCTCCTCCCTCCTCCCTCCTCCCCCCTCCCCTGGCTCCCCTCCTCTCTCCTCCCTCTGTAGCCTGTGTTCGTGTAATTCTCCTCTGTAGTGGACGGCCGTGCCGGAGGTGGTAACAGTGTCCGGACACTATAAGCACCCCACTAACTATCAGCCGCAGTACTTCGCACCTTTCACCCCCCCCCCCCCTCCCTGCACACCCACTCCCACCCCACCCACTCTGCCACTCCCACTCCACCTCATCCCGACTCTCACTCCCACTCCACCCCCATCTCCCAACCCCTCTCCCACACTCACACATGCCCATCGAAGATGAACGGGTATCGGGCATGCGCAGAGCGGAGCAGAACGGAGCAGTGCAGAGACAGGCCGCCAACGACACAAGAAGCCGCGATCACCGCCGGGCGTCCTGGGCCGGCGTTTGATCCGTTTCCGATTGGCGCGCTCTGATGTCGTCACCAACGAACAACGAGGCTGCAACTGAAGAAATGACGTCTGCTGGACCGGAAGTCCACCCGCCGGCCTTCTCGAGCGGGAAAACACGCGGCAAATGATCAACAGCCGGCGCCAGAGAGACACACAAGAGAAAAGTTTTGTTGACGACAAGTTACGTCTTGCGTCTGACTCGCCCTTCCCGCCCTTTTCCTCTCAGAACCTTCCACTCTCATCCACTGCCGCCCTCCACCCCTCTTCTCTATCCCTCCCTCCATCCCACTCACCCACCCACCCACCCATCTCCCTCCCGGCCACCGCCCCCTTCTGAACACATAATTACCCGGCGCGCACCGCGCTCTCCAACCTCCGCCGCGGGGCCTCCTTTCATCCGGGCAACTCGAGGGGCTGTATCAAAGTCGGGCGCCATGTTTTTGCGCGTTTACGAACACACTCGGCGGGCGTGTGTGACGACTGATTTCGAAACGCCCCGCGTCCAACAGCGACCACTTGCGCCACTGCCGGGGCCCGAATTAAGGATTCGGTAAGAACAAGTAACAGGGCCGCTCGGTGTGTGTGTGTGTGTGTGTGTGTGGGTGGGTGATAGGGAAGCCGGCCGGGCGCGCCGGCGTCCGAGTGCCCTACAATGGCCGCGCATGCGTGAAGCCCGACGAGCCGATCAAAGCGCGGCCGGCTCCTCGTCCGGGCGCCGCCGGTAAGGTACCTCCTTGGAGGGCTACATCGCAGTCTTGTTTGGCGCATCAAAAGACAAGAAGAAAAAAGCGAGACGGTGGAGGAAGACACGGTGGGTGGGGGAGGGAGGCGGGGGTGAGTGTGTGTGTGTGTGTGTGGGGGGGGGGGGGGGGGTTGCCCTCAGAAGTGGCGCTGCTGTGCCTTAATTGAAACAACTGCGAGGTTTGATGTTTGTAATTGTGTGCAAATGAATGTGAGCCAAGCGACAGCCCTCCTTCTCCACCCACCTCTCTCTCTCTCCGCGTCCCTCCCCACCCCACCCACCACATCAACTTTTTGTGTGGATACCAGTTAAAAAAAGAATATATGTATATATATATATTTATGTATATGCTGTTTAAAAAAAAGATATATGCATATACAAAAATCTGTTGAAAAAAATGTCATCTTCTTCAAAGGTAACAAGGGATTTTGATTCCCCCCTCTCAGTCCCCTACCCCCACCCCACCCCCGCTCCACACACACACACACACACTCGGCGCATGCCTTCCTCACCCCCTTCCCTTATCCCTCTCTGCTACCCTACACCCAGCGTTCTTTCTTTTAACCTTTTTCTCTTTCCCTTCTTCTCTTTTCCCCTCGCCTTCGCTTTGCCACTCCGTCTTGTTTTCTCACTCTCTTTGTCTCTCTACGTCTCTCTTCTTTTTTCTGTTTCTCTCTGTGTCTCTGCGCCTCTGTGTCTCTCTGCTTCTCTCTGAGTCTCTCTGTATCTCTCTGCATCTGTCTGCATCTCTCTCATCTCTCTCATCTCTCTGCATCTGTATGTGTCTGTCTGCATCTCTCTGCGTCTTTCTGCATCTCTCTGTCTCTCTCTGAGTCTTTCTGCATCTATCTCCGTCTCTCTGTGTCTCTGAATCTATCTGTGTCTCTCTTGGTATGCGTCTCTCTGCATCTCTCTGCGCCTCTCTGTGTCTGTCTGCATCTCTATGTGTCTCTCTGTGTCTCTCTGCGTCTCGCTGCGTCTCTTTTGGTATGTGTCTCTCTGCGTCTCTCTTGGACTGCATCTCTCTGTGTATCTCTGCATCTCTCTGCGTCTTTCTGCATCTCTCTGTGGTTCTCTGTGTCTCTATGCATCTCTTTTGGTCTGGGTCTCTCTCTGCATCTCTCTTGGTCAGCGTCTCTCTGCGTCTCTCTGTATCTCTCTGTGTCTTTCTGTACCTGTCTGCATCTTTCTGCGTCTCTCCGAGTTTCTCTACGTCTCTCTGCGTCTCTCCACGTCTCTCTGCACCGTTGTGCGTTTCTCTGCACCTCGCTGTATTTCTGTGTCTCTCTTGGTCTGCGTCTCTGCGAGTCTCTATGTGCCTCTCTGCGTCACTCTGTGTCTCTCTGTGTCTCTCAGCGTCTCTTTGTGTCTCTCTGTGTCTCTCTGTCTCTGTCTGTCATTGTCTCTCTCTTTGTCCATGTCGGTTTCTGTATATCTCTGTCTAACTCTCTTTTTCACTCCTCTCACTTCACTGTTTCTATCAATTTCTTTTTGTATCTGCTCCGTTTGTTTCTCTGTCTTTCGCCCTTTGCCAGTGCGCCCGTCAGTTTCTTACTGTCTCTCCCCATCGATGTTTTTCTGTCTCTTTAACTGTATCTATCTGTCACTCTCTATTTCTCCCCGTCTGTGTATTCTCTCTGTCTATCCATCTCGGTCTCTCTGACTTTGTTTCTTTCTCCATACAACACTTATGAAAGGGCAGGCACTTCCATTTTACACCCCACTTCATTCATGAAAACACATCGCGAATCATCATCATCATCATCATCATGCTGTCAGTCGCGATGCGACAAAGACTTCTTTCATTACTTGACTGCCGCTCTCCTGTGCGGTTGTACATTTCATGAAAGCTGCCTGCAAAAGTGTTGAAGTGCTGCTGGCTTTTGCAAGTTACCAGCGGCACTCTCTCGGGGAGCAAATAGAGGTTTCACACTGGCAAGAACATGTCAAGACAGGCGCAAAACTATTTGTCCCTGCAGTGGCTGGCCGGGAGATGTTGGGAGTTCCATACATCAACCGCCCTTAATGCTGGCACAGTGAAATGGTTTTCTGTTTAGGGTTTGCTCCCTTAGCCTTTGGTTCTGTCAAGAACCTGTACCACAAGGCAGTGGTTTACAACTCTGCAGGGCAGGGGCATCAAACTCCCTGAGGTGTTGCAATACCTGCAATACCTGCATACATCGCGAATAAAGACATACAATTCACCTATCGCAGGAACTATTCACACGGCTAGCAAACAGCTAACATGATTACTATAAAATAAGTAGATTCACACGTGAGAGACAAGTAGAACATTGGCCATTGTAGTGGTGGCGATGGGTAGGCGTCGGGGTGCGGAGGCGTGGGGGCGTGGGGGCGTGGGGGCGTGGGGGAGTGTGGGCGTGGGGGCGTGGGGGCGTGGGGGGCGGAGGTTAGCTTGGCATCCCTAACTGGTGAGTGTCCATGGATAAGGACGAGACCTGGATGTTCAGGTTGGTTGGTTGTTGGAGTTTTACGTCCAGTCAACATCTAAGGTCATATCAAGACAGGTACTGATTTGTGACAGTGTGCAGTTATGGCAGCTTTATATAGTGATGCTCCCACTGGGGGACCAGGCCACCAGCACCATGACCTGATATCCCACTAAGTCACATTATCCTGACACCAAGCCAATCAGTCCTTGCCCTATCCTAGTAATGCTGAGCGCCTGGCTAGAAAGTGACACATATCAATTTTGTAAGTCATAGGTTTGACTCGTCCGGGAATGGAACTCCAGACCTTCCACACGGGAGACCTGCGCTCTAGCGATTTGGCCACCGCGTCCGGTTGGATGTCTTGGACCAGTAGGAGCTCCCGTGTTCTGTCTACACAACAGACCATCACCAGTCCTCTGACGTCAGTGGCCGGAACTAATGTTGTGGGTACCAGCTGACTATGCCCAATGTTCTGTGAATAAAGTATCATAGAGGATTTTCATCACCAACCTGCCCCATTGATATGAATGACAAGACCTACTGTTGTATGTAGCAGCTCACGGTGCGGGATGTTCTGTTGACAATGTCTTATACTTTCATACAGGATTTTCATCACCAACCTGCCCCATTGATATGAATGGTAAGACCTAGTATTGCAGGTAGCAGCTCATGGTGCGTGATGTTCTGTTGACAATGTCTTATACTGCTATAGAGGATTTTCATCACCAACCTGTCCCATTGATATGACTGACAAGACCTACTGTTGTAGGTAGCAGCTCACGGTGCGGGATGTTCTGTCGACAATGTCTTATACTGTCATAGAGGATTTTCATCACCAACCTGCCCCATTGATATGAATGACAAGACCTAGTGTTGTAGGTAGCAGCTCATGGTGCGCGATGTTCTGTTGACAATGTCTTATACTGTCATAGAGGATTTTCATCACCAACCCGCCCCATTGATATGAATGACAAGACCTAGTGTTGTAGGTAGCAGCTCATGGTGCGGGATGTTCTGTTGACAATGTCTTATACTGTCATAGAGGATTTTCATCACCAACCTGCCCCATTGATATGAATGACAAGACCTAGTGTTGTAGGTAGCAGCTCATGGTGCGCGATGTTCTGTTGACAATGTCTTATACTGTCATAGAGGATTTTCATCACCAACCCGCCCCATTGATATGAATGACAAGACCTAGTGTTGTAGGTAGCAGCTCATGGTGCGCGATGTTCTGTTGACAATGTCTTATACTGCTATAGAGGATTTTCATCACCAACCTGCCCCATTGATATGAATGGTAAGACCTAGTATTGCAGGTAGCAGCTCATGGTGCGTGATGTTCTGTTGACAATGTCTTATACTTTCATAGAGGATTTTCATCACCAACCTGCCCCATTGATATGACTGACAAGACCTACTGTTGTAGGTAGCAGCTCATGGTGCGCGATGTTCTGTTGATAATGTCTTATACTGTTATAGAGGATTTTCATCACCAACCTGCCCCATTGATATGAATGACAAGACCTAGTGTTGTAGGTAGCAGCTCATGGTGCGCGATGTTCTGTTGACAATGTCTTATACTGCTATAGAGGATTTTCATCACCAACCTGTCCCATTGATATGAATGGTAAGACCTAGTATTGTAGGTAGCAGCTCACGGTGCGGGATGTTCTGTTGACAATGTCTTATACTGCCATAGAGGATTTTCATCACCAACCTGCCCCATTGATATGAATGACAAGACCTAGTATTGCAGGTAGCAGCTCATGGTGCGGGATGTTCTGTTGACAATGTCTTATACTGTCATAGAGGATTTTCATCACCAACCTGCCCCATTGATATGAATGACAAGACCTAGTATTGCAGGTAGCAGCTCATGGTGCGGGATGTTCTGTCGCCAATGTCTTATACTGTCATAGAGGATTTTCATCACCAACCTGCCCCATTGATATGAATGACAAGACCTAGTATTGCAGGTAGCAGCTCATGGTGCGGGATGTTCTGTCGACAATGTCTTATACTGTCATAGAGGATTTTCATCACCAACCTGCCCCATTGATATGAATGACAAGACCTAGTATTGCAGGTAGCAGCTCATGGTGCGGGATGTTCTGTCGACAATGTCTTATACTGTCATAGAGGATTTTCATCACCAATCTGCCCCATTGATATGAATGACAAGACCTACTGTTGTATGTAGCAGCTCATGGTGCGGGATGTTCTGTCGACAATGTCTTATACTGTCATAGAGGATTTTCATCACCAATCTGCCCCATTGATATGAATGGTAAGACCGAGTGTTGTAGGGAGCAGCTCACTGCGCATCCTCTGTGGTAAAGGTCTATTATGGTGTACACTATCCATGTATACCCCATAGCCTTCGAATGTGTGCCACTTCCGTATACTTCTCACATCGCTCACTCAAGCTGTTTGTTGTTTGTTTGTTGTTGTTTTACGTCCTACGACATCTAAGGTCATATCAGGACGGGTACCGACTTGTAGCAGTGCGCACTCATGGCGACTTTATAGTGCTGCCCCACTGGGAGACCAGGCAACCAGCATCATGGCCTGATATCCCACTCAGTCACATTATCCTGACATTGAGCCAAACCAGTCCTTGCGGTATCCTAATAATGCCGAGCGGCTGGCTAGAAAGCGACAAGTGGTAATTTTTAAGTCATTGGTTTGACTGACATGGGTTCGAACCCACGATCCCATGGTCTACCAACAGGGGAGATGGACGCTCTAACTCATTAAGCCATCCCGCCTGGTGATCACTCAAGCAGACGCAGAACTCACTCGGTGCTACCTGCCAGCTTTATGATTATGACCAGGAACAGACAGACCTGCTAGGAAGCGAAAAGTATCAATTTTAAAGTAATTGGTTTGACTCGTCCAGGGTTCGAACTGTCCCACAACCTACCAAAACGAGGGACGGACCGTCAACTCATTCGGCCATGCCGTCCGTCTGCCTTGTTTAAAGCTGCATAGTCCAAAGAAAACATCAAATTTTCAAACCCAAAGCAGTTATCTAGATTTGATTCTACACATCTACCTTACATACTGGTGCATTTATTAAACATTTTCGCCACATACAAGGGCACATAGAGTCAAGTTAATAGAACCTGTTACTGCAGAAGCCTCTGGTGTCAGAGTTTTGGTGTGCTTGCCAAAATTAATTTTGATTGTTTGCATTTTAAATTCAAATATATATAAAGTTAGCCATTTAAAATAAAAGTTAGTTCAAACTAAAGTAAGGTAGATTATGACCATGGAATTAATATATTTATCTCAGAAAATGACTGAAACTCAAAACCATCAGACAATGCAACTTTAAACGTGATTTAATTAAAGCTGCATAGTCCAATGAAGCATCAACTTTTCAAAACCAAAACAATTATCTGGAATTGATTCTACATATCTAACTTAGATACTGATGCATGTATTAAGCATTTGTTGCCACATAGCAGGGAATACTGAGGCAGTTTAATAGAACCCGTTACTGCTAAAGCCTATGGCCCCAGAGTTTTGGCAAGCTTGCCAAAACTAATTTGACATGCTTGTACTTCAAATATCTCAAAACATAACTGTTTAAAATAAACAGGACTTGAAGCTAAAGTAAGGTCGATTATAACGGTCAGGTTAATCTATTTATCTCAGAAGAATTACAGAAGCTCAACACCATCGGACTATGCAACTTTAACTACATTACATTTGACACAATGCATACCTGACTGAGCGTATTGTCAATGGGTATGCTTGTATGGGGATGCCCACTTGAGTAGAGTGTCAGCTACCCATTTAATATATCATTGGATTCGAACCCCTGCAGTTCTATCACTGGCACTATCAGAAGGGGAGAAGTAAGCGGTGGGAGGGGAGAATGAGAAGGGGAGACGGAAGGTGGGGGTGGGGGAAGAAGGGAAATGGAGAGTCAAATCAATGACTTGAAAATATTATTCTTATTGCTATCTAACCTATCACTCAACATTACTAGGATAGAGCAGGGCGACATGGAATCAGGAAGGTGCATATACAAAAAAATCTTGCTGCTTATCGGAAAGAGTAGCCTATGTGGAACCAGCGGGCTTCCTGCAAAGAAATATGTCAGAATGACCATATGTTTGACGTCCAGTAGCTGGTGATAAAAAATCTCTAGAGGCGTCGTTAAATAAAACAAGCTTTACTTTTTTACTTTTTGAGGAAGATCAATGTTCCTGCGATTGAAATTTACCTAATTCTTTGCTGCTTTATCAATGAATGTAGCAAAAGAACAGCGATGTTCCCATCACCAAGCCTCATGAGTGTGGTTTTAGAGTATGTGTGTTTTGTGTGAGTTGAAATTTCTTTTTTACCCCCTACATTCACACACAAAGCCATGCGACGTGTAGATCGACTGACATCTTTGCAATGCTTGTTTTTGTGTGTTGCTTTTCCCCCGTTTCCAGTGTCTGAATTTAACCCGGAATATGCCATCAGAACGGATTCATTATCAATTATGTGGAAAGTGAAGATTTCATTCAAAAAGTCTCGTCATTGGATGGGTGGTTATTTTTCACCTTTATCATGTCATTTTATTTATTTATTAATTATTTAGGCAATACTATTATTGAGTGGTTCTGCAGTCCATTGTGTAATGTGGGTAACGCCCACAACCGTTACAGTGAATACTATTATAGTATTAATAGTAACACAGTGATGGGAACTGTTGTGACTGTCGTAGTGACGATCAGTAAGGCAGTTATCGTGACAGTCACGGTGACAATCATGATGACAGTTGTTGTGATTGTAACAGCGACAGAGATAGTAATAGTAACAGTGGCAGTAATAATATCAATGAAAATAACTACAAAAAGAACACTGACAGAAACAATCACAGAAACGGTGACAGTGACATAACAGTGACCGTATCAGTTACAGTACCAGTGACAGTAACAGTGACAATAATAGTGACAGTAACAATAACAGTGACAGTAGCAGTAACAATGACAGTAGCAATAACAATGACAGTAGCAATAACAATGACAGTAACTGCAACACTAACACTGACAGAAAAACAGTGACATAAACGATGACAGTGACATAAGAGTGACAGTATCAGTTACAGTACCAGTGACAGTAACAGTGACAATAATAGTGACAATAACAATAACAGTGACAGTTGCAATAACAATGACAGTAGCAATACCAATGACAGTAGCAATAACAATGACAGTAACTGCAACAATAACATTGACAGAAACAATAACAGAAACAATGACAGTGACATAACAGTGACAGTACCAATTACAGCAACGATTAGAGTAATACTGGCAGTTACAGTGAGAGCAACAATGACAGCAATAATAACAGTAGCAGTGATAGAAGCAGTAACAGTGATAGTAGCAATAGCAGTAATGGTGACATTTACAACAGTGGCAATAATTGTGGCAGTAATAGTGACAGCAATAGTACTAATAACCCTGACAGTAACATTAATAGTAAGAGTGACAGTAACTATAAGAGTGACGGTGATAGTGACCGCAACACTGACGTTGACAGTGACAGTAACAGTGGCACTAACAATGACATCAACAGTGACCATGGCAGTAACAGTGACATTAACAGTGACAACAACAGTGACAGTAACAGCGGCAGTAAGGGCAGTAATAACCGCAATAATAGCGGTAGTAACAGTTACAGTGACAGTAACAGTGACGGTAATAGTGACAGTGACAGTGACAGTAGCAGTGACAGTGACAGTAATAGTGAAAGTGACAGTAGCAGTAGCAGTGACAGTAACAGTAACAGTACCAATGACTGCAACAGTAAAAGTACAAGTGACAGTATCAGTGATAGTATCAGTGATAGTGACAGTAACAGTGACAGTGCTATTAACAGTGACAGTAATATTGACAAAAACAGCAACAGAAGCAGTAGCAAAGACAATAATAGTCACAGTTACCGAAACAGTAGCAGGGACAATAACAATGACAGTGGTAGTGGCAAACACAGGAAAGTGATAGTGGCAGTCATAATGGCACTAATGCGTCGTTACTGCCGCCATTAACAGTGACAGTAACATTGACAGTAGCAGTAGCAGAAACACTGACAGCGACAGTCACAATGGCACTAACGGCGGCAGTAATGGCGCCATTAACAGCGACAACAACATTGACAGTAGCAGTGACATAAACAGTGACAGCGACAGTCAGAATGACAGCAACACGAGCAGTGACATTCACCATGGCATGACAGTCAACATGACAGTCACCATGACAGTCACCCAACACGGACCAAGCCGCAAGTAGTCTTAGGCATGCCGGCGTTTCACAACCTGCCAGTTTAAATTAGAGATCTGCTTAACATCTGCCTCTATTCCTCCTAAAAAAAATGGCAGTCCTTTGTAACATGTTTTGAAAACTAAAAGTATTTAAAACAACAGTCCTAGTAAGACTTCTTTTGTCTAACTTCTGCTTTCCCTCTTTCTTCTACAGTTGTGAATGTGTAAAATGGCGGTGGTCATATTAACCCATGGTTTAAGGGAAAAAAACACCCAAAAACCTCCCTCCACAAAAAAAAGCATAACTCTCTCTTTTTTGTGGTAAATGTTTTATTCATGAAATAAAAGATTTATTCCAATGAATCAAATAATTGCTTTAAAAGAATGTTCCGTTAAACCTTCTAACAAAGCCCTATCAGACTCAGTTACAATGCTCAACAGAATGCCTCCCTAGAAAGTGTCAAGCTCATAGGTCACGAAATAATCCCATGAGTGCATAAACTTTTCCAAATCAAAGTACTTACTTAGATTTTATTCGCCATATCTAAGTTTGACACTAGTGTCATAGGTCACGAAATAAACTGACGAAAGCATAAACTTTTCGAAACCAAAGTACTTACTTAGATTTTATTCTACATACCCAACTTTGACACTAGTGCACTTATTAAACATGCATTGCTGCATATAACTTATAAGGAATACTAAATCAATTCTCACTTGTACACCTTAAACATACCCAACTTGAGCTTAAAGTTAATATATACTACAGTATATAATTACTATCTCATATGTAATTTTAACAACTATTCCGTATGTAAGTCTTGAAATAGATAATATTGTATTTGCTGATGGTAATGTCAGACTATATATTCATATATAGAGAGAGGGTGAAAGACAGAAAGAGAGAGAGAGTTTGCTGACTAAATACTTTATTCAATGAATAAACTATATTTACAACAAAACTGCAGAGTTGTAAACCACCTACCTCGGAAGTACTATATCAAGTGATGGACCCATTGATGCTGAAATACAGAGGAGGATGGCCAAGGCTAGCGCATCTTTCGGCCGACTACACAAGAGACTCTGGAACAACCACCATGTGTCCATGCGGGTCAAAGGCAAGATCTACCATGCAATCGTGCTATCCACCCTACTATACGGAGCCGAGGCCTGGACAGTGTACAGACAACAGGTGAAGAAGCTGCACGCCTTCATGATGCAACATCTGTGTTCAATCATGAGGCTAACCTGGAAGGACAAAGTGACAAATAAGGAAATACTTGAATGGACGGGGCTGCCCTCTATGGAAGATCTTCTGATCAAAAAGAATCTCCGGTGGACTGGGACACCTCATGAGGATGTCATCAGACAGGCTACCAAAGCAGATCCTCTACTCTCCACTGTCTTCTGGTTACAGAAAGAGAGGGTGCCCTTGTCTCTGGTTCAAGGATACCATCAAGAGAAACCTGAAGCTGAGAGACATTAAGACCGACTCATGGACATCACTCTCACAGCAAAGAGTGAAATGGAGAGTGGCAGTCAAGTAATGAAAGCAGTCTTTGTCGCATTGCGACCGACAGCATGATGATGATCACAACAAAACTGTTACCGGCATGTGATGAGGGTCATGGTCTTCCCTCACTTGTAGCCTAAACTTTATTCGAACTCAAGCATCAATATCGCCAATGTGTGATATCAACCACGATGTTCCTTCACTTGTATCATACATTTAATCCACACTATTTAAACTCATGTATATCAATATCACCCATGTGTGAAAAATTATTGTGTTCTCTCACTCGCATCCAAAATTGAATCCCCTCTCTTCAAATTCCTGCATATATATCACCCATGTGTACCCCCCCCCGCCCCCCATTTGTACTTAAAATGGAATGCACACTATTTAAAATCATGTCTCAATATCACCTATGTGTCATTAGTCATGATGTTCTCCCATTTGTACCCAACATTGAATCCTTACTATTCAAACTCCTGCATCAAAATCACCCTTGAGTGATAACGTTAACAGTCAAGGTGTTCGCCAAGCACCTTCGCCACTGGGCGCGGTGGCTGAATAAGTAGAGCACCGGCCTCGCGTGCGGAAGGAAGGTCGAGAGTTCGGTTCCCAGTCGAGTCAAATCAATGACTTATCAAATTGATACTTGTCGCTTCTTGGCATGCCACTCGGCATTACTAGGATAGGGCAAGAACTGGTTAGCTCAGTGTCAGGATAATGTGACTGAGTGGGATATCGGGTCATGGAGCCGGCGGCCTGATTTCCCATTGGGGCAGCACTATAAAAGTCACCAGGAGTGTACACTGTTACAAGTCGGTACCTGTCCTGATATGACCTTAGATGTTGCTAGGATGTAAAACTCCAACAACCAACCAACCAACCTTGGGCATTGCGCGTCAGTCGTTAATGCACTACACTCTCTACATTCTCAGCGTGATGCAAATGGCGGCCCTAAGTGCCACCGCAGTAAATAAAACAGACACTTGAGATAACACATCATTGGACGCCAGCGGTAAAGGTGTCACATTATTGCTCATTTATTCATCCAAATTCCACCTAACTTCACACAATCCCTTATTTCACACCAAGCTGGCAACTGTAGCCAGGCACTCAACAGTATTAGGATACGGCAAGGACTGGCTGGCTCAATGTCAGGATAATGTGACTGAGTGGGATATCAGTTCATGGTGCTATAAAGTCAGCATGAGTGTGCACTGTCACAAATCGGTACCAGTCCTGATAATAGTGATAATACCTTACACTTTTCCAGGAGGTCAAACTCCAACAACCAACCAACCAACTACTCCTGATCTTAGAGTAAACAGTAAGTACCCCGACCTACTCTTTTGCCAGTTCCATGCCATCAATCCAATTCAATTATGTATCCATCCATATCCTGCCATTCACATTCCAGCTAACCCCACCTCATCCCAACAGATGCCCTTCCCCTTCCCCAACCACTCCTTTCTCCACACCACCTCGCCATTGTATCCTAAATACACTCCTAGTCCTACTACTCCTATTCCGCCATACCATTCCACCCGGCCTGGTTGCCCGTCCCGCCCCTTCACCCCCCCCGCGCCCCGCCCCGCCCCCGCCTCCTCCCCGCCCACCCGTCTCCCCCCCGCTTCCCTCTCCGCATTCCCTTCCCGTCCACCCTCTCTTCCCTTCTCTCCTCCCTCATCCTCTCCTTCCCCTCTCCGCTTTGCCATTTCCTCTTTTCCCCACTCCCTAAATCCCCCCCCCCCTTCCTTCTCTCCTCCTCCTCCTCTATTTCTCTTCTCCCCTCTTCACCGTTCTGTTCCCGCTCCTCTTCACCACATGTTTTCCTCTCCTCTCTTCCCCGCCTCCATTCTCCCTCCCCACACCTCCCCTTCTATCCTTCCCGCTCTTCCTCCCCAACTGCCAAACTCTCAAATCCTCCCCCACCCCTTCTCTTCCCCCTCCCATCTCTACCGCCCCCTTGTTCTCCTTCTCACTACCTCCTCTCCTCTCTTCCCCCTTCTTCCTCCGATTTGCCCTTCCCTTCCCTTTCTCCCCCTCGTCTCCCCACCCTGTACTTCCCCCTCCCATCTCTGCCTTCCCCTTCCTCTCCGCTTCACCTCTTCCTCTCCTCTCCTCCTCACTCCCCCTTCCTCTCCTCTCCCCCTCTTCCTCACTCCACCTTCCTCTCCTCTCCTTTCCTCCTCACTCCCCTTCCTCTCCTCTCCTCTCCTCTACTCCCCTCTCATCTCATCTCCTCTCATCTACTCTCCTCTCCTCCTCACCCCCTCCTCTCCTCTCCTCTTCTCTACTCCCCTCTCATCTCATCTACCCTCCTCTCCTCTCCTCTCCTCTCTCCTCTTTTCTCCTCTCCCCCCCCCCCCCCCACACACACCATTACAAAATACTCCCACCCCATACCCTTCCTATCCACCCACCCTCTATGACACCCACTCGCCCAACTTTTGATTGTATCGGATGTGTGGATTGTGCGCATGCGTCGGGGCGATCCCCGGTCTGGGCCGACATTGAATACAAGCGCCCCGGATCCTTAGGTGACATAAAGACCTGGTGGGGCGGGCGGGCGGGAGGGCGGGCAGGGCGGGGCGGGCAGGGCGCGGCGCGGGTGTTGATGATCTACTTTCCCAGCGGCGGGGCCCCGGGTTGTTCTTTTTCGGCGCCCGGTTCTCACAATCGTGAGACAGCTTCCGGCGAGGCGGGCTATAGAGTTCCGGCGGCGGTTCTCACGCCCTCTAGCGGGCGGGAACAGAGGCGCGCTCTGGTGGTTGGGTGAGAGGGTTGGGGGCGGTTTTCCCTGACCATGGCAGACAGTGGTGGTGGTGGGGGTGGGGGGGTAGCGGGGAGGGGACCTGCTGGGAGACGGTGCCTCGGCAGCCCCCCCCCCCCCCCCCCCCCCGGCGAGTCCTTACATTAACCCCAACGGGGCTCGGTGACAAGCCGGCCCCCGCCTTCGGGGAACACCGCGCCCCCGCCCCCTTCTCCCGGCCCCCCGTGAAAGCCATCCCCGACCGTCGCCATCCCCGTCCCCGGGCGCGCGCTGGCCGACTGACGCGAGTAAGCGACCGTCTGCACGGCCCCCGGCGCGCCGGCGCAGCCCCCCGCCGGCCCTGCTTAACCCCGGCCGGGCCTAATTGGCTTCGTTGGTGGCCGGCGACGTGGGAAGAAGATAGCTTACGATGCGATCACACCAAGACAATCCAAAAGTCTGCATGATCCGAGACTGAGCCGGTTGCCATCGCCGGGAACTAGAGGGCGGATGGTGCGCCGGGCGCTTGGTTACGGTGTGCTCTGTGCCGCGCATGCGTGGAGCGTGTGCGCGTGGGTGTGTGCGCGCGTGAGTCTGCGCGTACAAGACGTGTTCATTACGGGGCGGACATGCTGTTTGCGCCCGGCGCGCGGCGCCTCCATCCCCGGGCGGCGTGTGGGGACAGGCCCGCCGCCTGCCCGGCGTGCCGCCCGTCCCGCCCCGGACACGCCGTCCCCGACTAGCTGCCGGGCGTCAGGTGCCCGGCCACCGGTGGGTTGAAGGGGGAGGAGTTGGGGGGGGGGGGCGTGGGAGAAATGGAGTTGGGGGATAGGGGAGTGGTATGGAAGTGAGGAAAGGGGGGAGGAAAGGGGAGAAGGTGAGGGGAACGGAGAGAGGGAGGGGGAGGAGAGGGGGAGGGAGGAGAGAGGGAGGTTTGTTTGTTTGTTGTTGTTTTACGTCCTAGCAACATCTAAGGTCATATCAGGATGGGTACCGACTTGTGACAGTGCGCACTCATGGTGACTTTATAGTGCTGTCTCACTGGGAAACCAGGCCACCGGCACCATGACCTGGTATCCCACTCAGTCACATTATCCTGACACTGAGCACACCAGTCCTTGCCCTGTCCTTATAATGCCGAGCGCCTGGCTAGGAAGTGACAAGCACCAATTTTCAAGTCATTGGTTTGACTCGACCATGGTTTGAATTATTTTCAACAGGAGAGGGGAGGGCAAGGAGGGAAAGGAGGGGAAGGGGGAGGAAGGAAGGGGGAGAGGTAATTGAGGGGAGGGGAAAGGGGGAGTGGGGAAGGGAAAGGGAAGATGGATCAGAGAACATGGGCAATGAAGAGAAGGGGGGAGAGGAAGGAAGGAGGAGAGGTAATAGAGGGGAGGTGAGAACGGAGAGTAGAGACGAAGGGGGGAAGGGAGGATGACATGCAAAAGGAGAGGGAAGGGGACAAAATGGAAATGGAGCAGAGAGGAGAAGGAAGAGAGGATGTGGAAGGGGGAGGAGGAGAGGATATGGGAAGACGGGAGGGGGGGGAGACGGGAGGGCGAGGAGGGAGACGGGAGGGAGGGGGGACGGGAGGGGGAGGGAGGGGAGACGGGAGGGGGAGGAGGGAGACGGGAGGAGGGAGAGGGGAGGGGGGGAGACGGAGGGGAGGAGGGAGACGGGAGGAGCGAGACGGGAGGGGGGAGACGGGAGGGGGGAGACGGGAGGGGGGAGACGGGAGGGGGGAGACGGGAGGGGGAGGGGTAGACGGGAGGGGGAGGAGGGAGACGGGAGGGGGAGGGGTAGACGGGAGGGGGAGGAGGGAGACGGTGGGAGGGGGTGGGCGCCACTTGTGGGCATCAGTCCCTACACGTGGATGCTAAGTCTGTTTCTGTTTTACTGCAGGCGCATTACCTGGCAGTACGTGTTGCTGGCTTCTGATGTCCTATCCCCCACACATATATTGGCCATCCACCCCCCCCCCCCCGCCCACACACCCACCCACCATCCACCACCTCCATCCACCAATACCACTCCCCCCGATACACAGACACGCAGGCGCTCCCATCACCACAGATACCACACACTGGTCACTTAGTCACAGTGTGCCGAGTGACACAGACAACAAATACAAATTCTGAGGTGTTTTGATGAACTGGACCCAGCTGGTCCTTATCTCGAAATCGTACCCCCAAAAAAGTGTTAAAATGATAATAATCCTTTTTTCTTTTTTTTAACCATAAGTTAATATTTTGTTGCTGCCATTTTCAACTGCTCTATCGTTAGTAAAACTACTGTTGTGAGATATATAATACAAATAAATAATTTCAAGTGACGTTTATTTTAAATCGCTAACCTTTGATGTATCTTAAGTGTTTACATGCAAAATTAATGTTGGCAAACATGCCCAAACTCTAACACCGTAGGCTTCTGCCATTAAGAGGTTCTTACATTGACCAGACGGGATGGCTGGATGAGTTAGAGCGTCCGTCTCCCGTGCTGGTAGATCGTGGGGTCGTGGGTTCGAACCCTGGTCGAGTCAAACCAATGACTTAAAAATTGATACTTGTCGCTTCCTAGCCAGGCGCTCGGTATTATTAGGACAGGGCAAGGACTGGTGTGCTCAGTATCAGGATAATGTGACTGAGTGGGATACCAGGTCATGGTGCCAGCAGCCTGGTTTCCCAGTGGGACAGCACCATAAAGTCACCATGAGTGCGCACTGTCACAAATCGGTATCCGTCCTGATATGACCTTAGATGTTGCTAGGACGTAAAACAACAACAAACAAACAAACTTACATTGCCACAGCATACCCTTCTATGTGGGGACAAATGCTCAATAAGTGCATCAGTATCTAACTTTTTTCTAAGTTAGATATGTAGAATCAAATCTAAATAATTGTTTTGGTTTTGAAAATTTGTTGCTTCATCGGAGTATGCAGCTTTAGGTCATGCATTTACAGCACACTTACTTACTGAGTCATGCATTCATTGACTCACTGACTCCATTGCATAAAGGATTCACTGCACACTGACTCAGTGACTCACTAAGTCATGCATTCACTGACTCACTGACTCATTAAGCTGCACATTCACTTCACACTGAATCACCAAGTCACTGACTCACTAAATCATGCATTCACTGACTCACTGACTCACTGACTCATTAAGCCGCACATTCACTTCACACTGACTCAGTAAGTCACTGACTCACTAAGTCATGCATTCACTGACTCAGTGACTCAGTTATATAAAGGATTCACTGCGTACTGAATCACTGACTCATTAAGTCATGCATGCACTAATGCACTGACGCATTACTCATTGACTTATTAAATCATGCATTCATTGACTTACTGACTACATTACATAAAGGATTCACTGCGCACTGGTTCACTGACTCACTATACGCCATGCATTCACTGACTCACTCACTCATTGACTCACTGACTCACTGACCCATTAACTCATGCATTCACTGACTCATTGACTCATTAAGTCACGCATTCACTGACTCACCACCCAATGACTACTCACTGATGTTAGGGATACGTGTGCTTTATCTGCCGAGACATTGGGAATGTGTTTGATCTTCTCGGCCGCCGGTAGATGGCACCACTGTTGCGGTTCACCTTCTCGCCACTAGGGACTCTAGCTTCTCCAAGGAACGCGGCTCCTTTGTCAACTCACGACGATGCGAGGCTAATCTATAGCTTACCCTAATATAGGTTGGTTGGTTGTTGGAGTTTTATATCCTGACAACATCTACGGTGATATCAGGATGGCTACCGACTTGTGACTCAGTCACATTATCCTGACACTGAGACAACCAGTCCTTACCCTTTCCTAATAATGCCATACACCTGGCTAGGAAGCGACAAGTATACATTCTTTAGTCATTAATAGGACCTTTAGAAGGGCGTGCACAAATTACATCATGCTTATTTTTTACCATTTTCAGAGACAATGAACAATAGGAGAGATGGAAAAGGCTGAGCCAAAATGTGTTGTTGCTATAGCACTGGGCATGTCAGGGACAGTGAACAATAAGAGAGATGGAAAAGGCTGAGCCAAAATTTGTTGTTGCTATGTCACTCGCCATTTCAGAGACAGTGAATGAAAAGAGAGATGGAAAAGGCTGAGCCAACGTGTGTTGTTGCTATATCACTGGCCATGTCAGAGACAGTGAACAATAGGAGAGATGGAAAAGGCTGAGTCAAAATGTGTTGTTGCAATATTGCTGGCCATGTCAGAGAATAAAGAGAGAGAAGGACAAGACTGAATCATATTGTGTCATTGCTATTTTACTGGAAATGTCAAAGACAGTCAACAATAAAAAAAGATTTAAAAAGGACAAGACAGGGCCAAAGTGTGTTATTGCTATATTGCTGGCCGTGTCAGAGACAGTGAACAATAAAGAGAGATACAAAAGACTGAACCAATGTGCATTATTGATATATTGTTAGCCAGGTCAACGACATTGAAGAATATAGAGAAAGGACAAGACTGGACCAAAATGTGTTATTATTAATATTATATTACTAGCCATGTCAGAGACAGTCAACAATAAAAAAAAAATTACAAGACTGGACCGAAATATTAATATTATATTACTGGCTGTCTCAGAGACAGTCAACAATAAAGAGAAAGGACAAGACTGAACCAACATGTATTATTATTAATATTATATTACTGGCCGTGTCAGAGCCAGTCAAAAATAAAGAAAAAATGACAAGACTGGACCAAAAATGTATTATTATTAATATTATATTACTGGCTGTCTCAGAGCCAGTCAACAATAAAGAGAAAGGACAAGACTGAACTAAAATGTATTATTATATAATATTATATTACTGGCCGTGTCAGAGCCAGTCAACAATAAAGAAAAAGGGCAATACTGGACCAAAATGTATTATTATATAATATTATATTACTGGCCGTCTCAGAGACAGTCAACAATAAAGAAAAAGGGCAATACTGGACCAAAATGTATTATTACTATATTACGAGCCATGTCTAAGAGAGTGAACAATAAAAAGAGATAGGAAGTCTGAACCAAAGTGTATTACTGATAGATATATCCAGGCCGCGGCCACCCACTTGAGTTAGTTTACCTTCCATACCGCATGGCTAATGCCTCCCTCTGGCTGCATTTACTCCACCACGGGACCTGTGTATAATATTTCTGCATGAGGATTTGTGTGTGCCTATATGCCGGCGACAATTGACTGTTCATCACCCCGGGTTCACGCGGTACACGACTGTGTGCGTTGTATTTAGGGCCCAGCCAGGCTGACACATTTCCCTGTCTGTAATAACCTGAGATCAACCTCTCCGTGTGGTTTGTGTGAGCCAGGTATCAATCACCCCGCCCCCTTCTTCTCCTTCCCCTCCTCTCTCCTTTTCTACCAGACGGGATGGCCGAATGAGTAGAGCATCCGTCTCCTGTTTTGGGAGATCAGGAGATCCGAACCCATGAGTTCGTGGGTTCGAATCCTGGTCGAGTCAAACCAATGACGTAAAAATTTATACTTGTCGCTTCCTAGCCTGGCGCTCGGCATTATTAGGATATGGCAAGGACTGGTTGGCTCAGTGTGAGGAAAATGTGACTGAGTGGGATGTCACTTGTCAGGTCATGGTGCTGGTGGCCTAGTTTCCCAGTGAGGCAACACTATAAAGTCGCCAGGAGTGCGCACTGTAACAAGTCGGTAGCAGTCCGGATATGACCGTAAATGTTGCTAGGACGTAAAATAATAATAAACAAACAAACTGTCCTTTTCTACTCCTTCCCCATCTCCTCCTGCTTTGTCTTTTTCTACTCTTCCTTATCTCCTTGCCCTCCATCGCCTTCTCCCCCTTCTCCTTCTCCTCCTCCTCCTCCCCTCCTCATCCTTCTCCCCCTTCTCCACCTTCTCCCCCTTCTCCCCCTTCTCCTCGTTCTCCACCTTCTCCTTCTCCTTCTCATCCCGCACCCCTTGTCCTCCTTCTCCTCCTTCTCCCTCTTCTCCTCCTTCTCCTCCTTCTCAATCTCCTCCTTCTCCCCCTTCTTCTCCTTCTCCTCCTTCTCCTCCTCCTCCTTCTTTTGCTTCTCCTCCTTGGCCTCTCCTCCTTCTGTCATTCTCCTTCTGCTCCTACTTCTCCTCCTTCTCCTCCTTCTCCTCCTTCACTTCCTTCTCCTCCTTCTCCTCCTTCACCTTCTTCTCCCCCTTCTCCCCTTCCTCCTCCTTCTGCTTCTCCCCCTTCTCCTCCTTCTCCTCCTTGTCCTCCTTCTCCTCCTTCTCCTCCTTCTCCTTCTCCTCCTTCTCATTCTCCCTCTTGTCTTCCTCCATTTCCCCATTCATCGCCTTCGCATCCTCATTCTCTTCACTTTTCTCCTTCTCCTTTTCTTTCTTTTTCTCTCACCCCCTTCTCCTCCTCATCCTTCGCCGCCTTCTCGTCGGTGTTTCCTTCTTCTCCTTCTCCCCCTTCTCCTTCATCTCCCTATTCTTCTTATCTTCCTCCTACTCTTCCACCTTCCCTTCGTTCTTCTCGTTCTTCTCCTCCTCCTTGTTCTTCTTCTCCTTCTTTTCCTATTCCTTCTCCCTCAACTCCTTCTCCTCTTCCTCTGCCCATTCGTGTCCTTCTTTCTATTTATCCATCTCTTCCTCCTCCTAGTTCTACTGTGTTCATACCCTCCTTCTTCTCAAACTGCTCGCAATTCTCATTCGCTTCCATCTCTACTTTATCTCCATCCATTCCCCTTTGATCCTTCTCCCCCCATCTCCGTTCCTCCTCTCTTCCTCTTTCTCCTTCTCCACTTCATTCTTCTTCTTCTTCTTCTTCTTCTTCTTCTCTGCCTCATGTTGGTAGACCATGGGATTGTGGGTTCGAATCCTTGTCGAGTCAAACCAATGACTTCAAAATTGATACTTGTCGATTCCTAGCCAGGCGCTCGGTATTATTAGGATAGGGCAAGGACTGGTTGGCTCAGTGTCAGGATAATGTGACTGAGTGGGATATCAGGTCATGGTGCTGGTGGCCTGGTCTCCCAGTGGGGCAGCACTATAAAGTCGCCATGAGTGCGCACTGTCACAAGTTGGTACCCGTCCGGATATGACCTTAGATGTTGCTAGGACGTAAAACAACAACAAACAAACAATCTTCTGCTCCTCCTCCTCCTCCCCCCTTTTCTCTTCTCCTCTTTCTCCTTCCCTTACCTCCTCACCTCCCAATTCTTCTCCGTCTCTCCACTTTCCCTTCTCCCGACCTTATCTCCTCCTTCTTCCACCGGGCGCCATGACCGAATCGCTAGTGCGTGGGCCTCGCATGCGGAAGATGGGGAGTTCGGTTCCCGGTCGAACCAAACCAATGACTTTAAAATTGATACTTATCACACACTAGCCTGCTGCTCAGCATTAATAAGATAGGGCAAGGACTGGTTAGCTCATTGGCAGGATAATGTGCCTAAGTAGGATATTGGGTCATGGTCCCGGCGGCCTGATTTCCGGGTGGGGCAGCACTATAAAGTCACCATGAGTGCACACTGTCACAAGTCAGTACCCATCCTGGTATAACCATAGATGTTGCTAGGATGTAAAACTCCAACAACCGACCAACGAATCCTCCTTCTTCTCCGCCCTCCTTCTCCCCCCCCCCCCCCCCCACCTTCTCCGCTGAGATCACCCATCTTTCTCCAAGCAGCGTGTGCATGCAAAACAGCACCATTGGCCATTCCCACCAGGTCTCACATGTTAATAATAATAATAATATAATTTTTCATAACCCAATCACTGACAACCCCTGCACCACCAACATGACCCATGCTTAACAGGATAACCGGCATGTATCCAGTAGAATCAATTAGAATACTATTTAGCGGACAATAATAAGTGGATTGTTAGTAAGTGGGTATCAGACACTAGACTGTGACGGCGGCGCGGGGTGGGGTGGGGTGGGGTGGGGTGGGGTGGGGTGGGGTAGTTGTTGACCATGCCAGATCGCCTCACCTGCACAAACAAGCAAACTCCGTCGGAAATGGACTAACAGAAAACCAGGTGTGCGTTTTGTCCCCCCCCCCCCCCTCACCATGTCCTGCTTTCCGCTCTCACCTACCCGAATACGGCCTCTGCATCCTCAAGGCAAGTCCTCCCGCTTACTGTGTGTGTCGGCTCACAGCACACTCGTGTTGCATGCGCTTATATTTTACATTGAAACCCAACCAAGGAGGATATATATTGTTAGCCATATATATAACATACATATATATAATATCATATAAATTTGTATCATATTATATATATATATACACATATATAATATATATATATAATTCACCAACGAGACACCAAGACAACACATTTATATAATATTATTTGGACAGATTTAATAATTCAATCTGCTCAAGTTACAACAATGCTGAATCTCGGATACTAGGAGGCACAGGGCCAGACATGTTAGGTTATTGCTCACGAGGAATGAGCTGCAAGTCGTGCGTGATCAGTCGTGTAATACAATGCTTGTCGGCGACAGAGGCCTCTTGAGTAATATAGTTCAAACAGAGTCAGTATCATCATAGATCAAGTTAAAGTCGGAACATCGTAGTTTGACACTGAAGGCTGAAATAAAACATGTTAACAATATAGATCATGACTTAAAACGTACCAGCTCCCGAACAGCGCTCAAACCCCCGTCAAGTGGTTAGCTTGGGGTGGGTGGGAGGGTGAAATTACTTGTTGCCGGCTCGGGGTTCGGTGGTCGAGTGACGAGAGTGCGGCTTGAACCAGGATCCACCTGGCGTCTCGTTGGCGAATTACAGATGTTAGCGGGCCAACATCCCCAATTCACCAACGAGACACCAAGACAACACATTTATATAATATTATTTGGACAGATTTAATAATTCAATCTGCTCAAGTTACAACAATGCTGAATCTCGGATACTAGGAGGCACAGGGCCAGACATGTTAGGTTATTGCTCACGAGGAATGAGCTGCAAGTCGTGCGTGATCAGTCGTGTAATACAATGCTTGTCGGCGACAGAGGCCTCTTGAGTAATATAGTTCAAACAGAGTCAGTATCATCATAGATCAAGTTAAAGTCGGAACATCGTAGTTTGACACTGAAGGCTGAAATAAAACATGTTAACAATATAGATCATGACTTAAAACATACCAGCTCCCGAACAGCGCTCAAACCAATAAAGTTCCGAGCGCTGCGGGAGCTGCGGAGATATGAAACGCTTTCAGGTAGGAGTGGACCGCCGAGCTGCGCCAGGTCCCCGCCGCCATTATCTGGTCCAATGTTAGGCCAGAACCCTGACAGGCCTGAGCCGCCCCTCGCCTGAGTCCATGCAACGTCAGCCCCTTGTCGACCCCGAAGGCCGTGTAGGACGCTACTCTGAGGGCTCTGGTAAGAGTCGACAGAGTGAGCTGGGTACCTGCTGGCAAGAGGAACGCTGGGGACTCCGGCAGCGGGGTCACCACTCGGATGTAGTTAGCCCAAGCAGTCACAGGGCAGCAGAGGGAACCCGGCATGGCCGGCAGTCGGAATACTACCAGGGGGTCAGAGGCGGACCTCGTTTTGGACGATCTCAGGGTTACTGTGAGTGAACCCCTCCGAAGTCGGATATCATTACCCTTGAGTACATGCTGAGAGCTAGATGCTCCAGAGGAGAGGTTGGCGAGGTTCGACTGCCTAATCAGTGTGAAATAGGCGATCAGGAGGGCAACAATGATCACATGAGGCCTAGGGGACATGTTTGCTAGTGCCACTATAATGGCCTTGAACTCTCGGGGGGTAACAGGGGTCGCTCTAGTGACTACATGTTTTGATACTTTAAAAATACCCCTCTTAAAGGTTCTGAGCTCCGGCGCTTCGAACGCCGAGGCATCACCTGCGGTGCCTAGCACCCACACTTTGACAGAACTGAAATAATTCAGGACCGCGCCTAGGGATTTCAGCCTGTCCGACAACAACAATAGGAACGAAAGAAGATCATAAGTAGACGGGGAGCTCGCGAGTAACTTGTGCTTGTTACAGAAGTCAAGGTAGATTCTCACATGCGTGGCCTTATTCTGCCACGTTCGTGGAGCCAGGGCGCAGGAGTAGAGATTAAGGAGCCGATTGTGGTGACTCAGTGCGTATCCTGGAAGATAGAGGCAAAAGAATTACTATCTTCCAGCGAGAGTAGTTAGATGTTACATGATAATAGATCAAGTGAGACATGAACGTTTACTTCAACAAGATTTCGATCAGCACACATTTTTCGTGCTTTAACAGAAGCTACAGTGGAATGGGGGGATCTACTCAATGCATCTGCTAGTAGTAACTCATTACCGGGCTTATGAAGGACTTCGATATCGCAGTTTTTATGAGCGGCGATCAGCCATAGCTGTCGCGCACACGCACAGAGCACTTTCTCTTTACCTTTACCTGACTCTAGGACTTGTTGTGATGACAGACTATCAGTGTTCACCTTGATCAAATAGTCATGTGGTTCTGGTGGCAATAAATGTGAGACAGCATGTACTAAATTAAGGGCTTCTAGTTGAGTTATGGCTAGTTCTCTTTGCAATAGCTCTTCATCATAGGCCGACTTATAGAACGCTACTTTGGAGAAGGCGCCTCCCGCCTTTAAGGTGGAGTCGCATTCTATCACCCAGTCGGTTTGGGGGGCTTGTGGGATCAATTGCTTACCGTTATATGCACTTGCGAAACATTGAAACCATTCGAGGTCCCTCAGCATGTCCTTATCGAACGCGTATTGACCTGTATATGGGGCTTTCCTTAATGCTTCGAGGACTCTATTCGAAAACCTGACTGCCGGTTTCCTAGAGCAAGTACGTTTATTTTCCCAAAGTCGACATTCATCTAATACGTCTTGTAACTTATCTTGTGGCAGGGTAACTGTTATGTTCACGGAGTCAATCAGAAAGCCTAACCATATGATAGAGGTAGAAGGGGGGGTACACTTTTCGATAGCTAGATTGAGGCCAAGCTGTGATGTCAAAGTTATAAATTCAGCATAGGCAGAAGAAGCCTTTGTTTCAGTGTTCTCAATGCCTATAAAGTCATCTAAATAGCATAGGGAAAAAATATCTTGGTTACGTAGAAGCCAGACTACGGCTCTGGTAGTGCGTGCACATGCTAGTGCGGATGTTCTGCAGCCAAAGGGAGGCGCTAGGTCTATATAGAATTTACCATTGATGGAGATACCTAACAGCGGGAGGGAGAGCGGGCAGACTCTCAGCTGACGATAGGCGCGCGCCAGATCGCCGCCCCACATCCAAGCACCCGTGCCTAACGTCGTCAATCTATCAGTAAGGGTTGAGACTGAGGGAAGGGAAAAATTAAAGGGCTTGCCTAGATAATAGCCCTTGACTATGCCCGCGTTAACGCTCCTCCCTTTAGGAAAGCTTAAGTCGATGATTATTCTTTTCTGTAGTGAATTCTTTTTTGGTCGTGTCATCATTGGACTTATTTGACACCAGGGTTCAAAGGGCAGATCCTGAAATGGGCCTAGAAGCGCACCCAACGATAATTCTTTATCTACAAATGCAGAAATGTGCTGAATATCATCAGAGGAGATTGAATGGTTCTTATACGTGGGCGTAGGTACTGAAGTGGAGGAGTAATCAATAGGCCAGCCAAACTCTAAATGTTCTACTAGTAAAACATCTGGATAGTTAAGGAGAACGGCTCGCCATTTTGGAATATTTAGGCCAGAGGGTAATGGTATCTTTGCTCCCATAAAGTTGGGAAGACCAGTAGAACGAACTTCATTATAGGTGTGACTATAGGAAGAGCTAATGGAAGCCCATGATAAGTTACAGGTAAGGGGCCAGAAGTCAACTAGTGAATCCCTAAACTCTAATGGTGAGGGAGGGGGGGTAAATGTCGGAGACTGAACTGCCGGGAGGGCCGCTAATACCACTTCAATAGGGGCATCGAACCAGTTAGTTGTTAGTGGTGGAAAAGAAAGATCATTATTTGCATTTAACGGGAGATTTAACATAGTTACAGGTTTCACGGTCGTAGACTCATACCGATTATTATATTTCACTTTCTCAGGTTTAGAACTGATTTGATGATTAGGACTCAGACATTCAGCTTCTATCAGTCCCGTCGAGTTACGGTTATCAGTGCATTGTGGGTCAGAGAGATTATTACTCGAGGGTTGCTTAGTTACTAGCGATAAGGGTGCCGTAAGTGGAAACTCGGGCGACATGTTATCAATACGAGGCTCGTTAAAATTACTATGTATTACATTAGACGAAATAGCAATAGAATTAGCAGGGCGAGAGATATTATTATAACTTACAGCAGTGCCTGCCGCCTCTGCGGCCTTCTTGTCTAGAAATTTCCTTTTTTTTTAGACAATCCTGCTCCCTATGTTGAAGCACTCGCTTAAATTTGTAGGCGCACCATGTGCAGATATGGGGGGCCCGATCAGGAACAGTACCATGCGACATATTGAACCCACACTCCTTGCCCCAATTCCAATTATAGCAGGGCTTGCCGTCAGTGTCTCTAGAGTATTCTTCTCGTTGATTAACGGCGCAGCGGTTCCGGTTTGGCCACTAGCTGTAGATTGAATGGGCGCACGAGCGGTATTGGCTGGGGTATACCGAGACTCAGACCCATATTGGCCAGCCCCACGAGATTGAAGCACCCGCACCGCCTCTGTCGACACGTCACGTTGAACGTCCTTGATCGCAATAGGATCTAGCCACCCCTCTTTAAGGCGCCCGTCTGCTACCATCTGAAAGGTCCTTTCGGACCACCGGCGGCAGGTGGGCCAATCCCACGTTATCGCCATTCTTGCTAAATCTTCCTCGTGTTGGAATACTGCCGACACCCAAGGTCGAGGAAAGTCAGGTTGAGCCAGCATTAGTCTAAGGGCAAAGAAATATTCGGCCCAGGTTGCCTCACCTACGCCTATCTTCTTACATGAGTCACCCCTTGTTATAAAGTTATGTGGGTAGAATTTCGTACCTGGGGGTTTGTGGAGCGCATGTGTTGAGTTGATCAGGAAATCTGTGGTTATCGGGGGTTGAGGCTGCGGTTGATGGCAGTGCGGTGCACCCGGAGCCGCCGTCGGTGTCACGGCAGCCGGCTGAGGCGCGGCCGGCAGACGGGAGGCAGGAGGGGGGTGCGACGATGAGTCAAGTCGTGAGACGGCAGGAGGAACCCTCTCGGGCACGCGATGTCCAGGAGTTGGAGAGAAGGTCGAGAATCGGACCGTGGGGTTGAGGCGAGCACCGGAGGCGAGTAGGGACCCGGTACTTGAGAGTGTCCACTCGGTTTGTCGGCGAGTTGCTCCAAGGCAAGCAGTCTGGCTTCCAAGCCGGAGAGACTACCGGTAGCTGACCGAGGGGTTTGCGGCGGATCCACCGCGATTGACGAACCATCTGAGCTTGAGTCATCTGAGGAGGAATGAGGACGACACGAGGAGATCTGTGTGCGTGGTCTCAAACCTCTCCGAGACACACCGGACGTACCAGGTGGCCGGCCGCAGCGTTTCCTAGTAGGAGGCATAGTTATAGAGCTAGAGGTTGAGTTGAAATTACTTGTTGCCGGCTCGGGGTTCGGTGGTCGAGTGACGAGAGCGCGGCTTGAACCAGGATCCACCTGGCGTCTCGTTGGCGAATTACAGATGTTAGCGGGCCAACATCCCCAATATATATATATATATATATATATACTTATATAATTTATATATATGGGTCACTCTCCTGGAAACTGGCCAGCATGGGATCGGATTTTAAAACATCAATAAACAAACTTCCTACTTATGCTTTTCCTTATGCTTTTCATATTCATGTTCAGATTTGATGTAAGAAATAAGGGAAATAAAATAAACTGTGTGCAACTTTGGTCCTTTTAGTTATGAAGTGTTTTTGTAAAAATAAAACCGATTTTACAGGCAGCCATTTGTAACATGACATATGGGACATGGTGGAATCCTTACTAACATCTTGCATTGCATTGATATATCAAAGAAAGCAGTTCCCAAATCAAAAAGGAAGTATTTATTAACATGTTTGCATGCATAAATTAATAAATATTATTTGATGTCTTCAGAAATAACATTACAAATTTGGGTCACATATGTAACCAGTGGTGTCTGGATACCACACAAATATTGTACACTACTTATTCAGTGAATAAAGCATGCCTTGGAATTACTTTTTTTTATTATCAATATAAGCCCTACATATTTCTGTATAATATGCCATGATTAATATGCTTCTAAGTATGAAATTATTTAATTCTGCTTAGATTTTTATTAAGCAGACTATGTGGTGTCCTAAACATGTGTTATATCTGAGCAACACATGTTATACTGCTGTAAGACATAGCGTAATCATGGACTACACCTTTATTTTTATCTCATCAATTTATATTTTACATAGATGTAAGGGGGAGATTTCCAGCTTTCATTTGCAACCAACAAATGTTAAAAATTCAAATATTAGATTTGATCTGTATTATATATATATATATATACATATATATATATAAGACAGTCTCATGAAAATAGGCCAATTGGTGCATGGGGGAAAGATTTCGGCATCGACCATTGGATGTCGGCGTCGAATGGCATACTTATAGTTTAGCATTGACAGAGGTGTTCAAAAGTTCTTGAATTCATCCGGAATGTAAAGGTACAGAAAATACAACAATGCTCTTTGTTTCTGGGTTAATTTAATATGAAACAAAGAAATGCACTACACTTTAACTATTGCGATGCCGACATCTGTTAAAGATGTCGGCATCGACCATTGGATGTTGGTGTCGAACGGCATACCTATAGTTTATCATTGACAGAGGTGTTCGAAAGTTCTTAAATTGATCCTGAATGTAAAGGTAGAGAAAATACAACAACCCTATTTGTTTCTGGAATAATGTAATATGAAACAAAGAAATGCACTACACTTTAACTATTGTGATGCCGACATCTGTTAAATTGACCAAAATCACTCTTTGAAAATAGAGGTCATTTAGACAAATATATGGATGAACCCTTTTTTTATGGCTTTCCCTCAATGTGTACAGTCCACAAGATTTTGTAAGGAAATCTCCAAAAATGCAACCTCCTTTTCTTTAACACTACAACACCAAAATGGAAATGTTACCTTATTTTTTCTTCTTTTTTAGGCAACATATAAGAATCCCTATTTTTAAGATTTAAAATTATTTTTAACCATGGTTTTCACAGCATTTTTCCTTACAACCGTTCCCATGCAGGAAACTTGAATCAAGAGTATTTTGGAGATGCATTCCCACTCTTTTGTGCATTTTGTTATTAAAACCACCAATTGGCCCATTTTCGTGAGACAGACTCATATATATACATACATTATATATTGTGGTTGGTTGGTTATTGGAGTTTTACGTCCTGGCAACATCTAAGTTCATGACGGGTACCGACTTGTGACAGTGCACACTCATGGCGACTTTATAGTGCCGCCCCACTGGAAGACCAGGCCGACCGCACCATGCCCTGATATCCCATTCCGTCCTATTATCCTGACACTGAGCTAATCAGTCCTTGCCCTATGCTAATAATGCCCTTCCTGGCTAGGAAGAAGACAAGTGTCCATTTTTAAGTCATTAATTTGACTCGAACAGGGTTCGAACCTGTGGATTCGCATCCCACAATCTACCAAAGCGGGAGACGGACACTCAACTTATTCGGCCATCCCGTCTGGTCATATATTATGTATTATATATTCATCATCATCATGCTGTCGGTCGCGATGCGACAAAGACTGCTTTCATTACTTGACTGCCACTCTCCATTTAGCTCTCTGCTGTGAGAGTTGCCCCATGAGTCGGTCTTAATGTCTCTCAACTTCAGGTTTCTCTTGATGGTATCCCTGAACCGGAGACGGGGGCGCCCTCTCTTTCTGTAGCCAGAAGACAGTTGAGAATAAAGGATCTGCTTTGGTAGCCTGTCTGATGACATCCTCATGAGGTGATTCTTTTTGATCAGAAGATCTTCCATAGAGGGCAGACCCATCTGTTCGAGTATTTCCTTATTCGTCACTTTGTCCTTCCAGGTTAGCCTCATGATTGAATGCAGATGTCGCATCATGAAGGCATGCAGCTTTTTCACCTGCCGTCTGTACACTGTCCAGGTCTCGGCTCCGTATAGTAGGGTGGATAGCACGATTGCGGGGTAGATCTTACCTTTGACCCGAATGGACACATGGTGGTTGTTCCAGAGTCTCTGGCGTAGTCGGCCGAAAGATGCGCTAGCCTTGGCCATCCTCCTCTGTATCTCAGCATCAATGCGTCCATCACTTGATATAGTGCTTCCGAGATAGGTGAATTCCGGAACAGAGTTCAGCTTGTTTCCGTCAACCATGATCTCCTCCTCTCGGGTTCTTGTAGAGTTGGGTTGGTACAGCACCTCCGTCTTCTTGATGTTAATTTTCAGGCCAAACTTCTTTGATGCATCGGAGAAAGCGTCCTCTATTTTCTGGGTCTGTTCAGCAGAGTGGGCAACCAGTGCACTGTCATCTGCGAATAGTAGCTCTCTCACTATTATATATTACATATGATATATTGTGCATTATACATTACGCACGGTTATTATGCATTAATCATTATACAATAAAACATTATACATCATAACCCATATGTCATGCTTCATGCTTCATGCATCACATGTCATACATCATACATCAGACATCATACATTATACACCATACGTCGTGAATCATGCAGCATGCATCATGCATCATACATAATACATCATACACTATAATCATACATCATGCATCATGTGTCATGCATCACACATCATACCCAGACGCGCATGGACCATGGGAGGGAACACATTGGAGCTCCTACACCAAGACGGACACTGACCAGCTGCCCCCTGCTGCCACCCTGACTCAGGGGTGACTCCTCAGCCAGGCACCGGCCTTGGCCACCACCAGCTCACCACCACTGAGCACCTCACCATCACCTTGACCACCACCACAAAAACCACCACTGAACACCACCACTTAACACCATCATCACCAGCATTGAACACCACCACTGAACACCACCACTAAACACCACCACTTACATCATCAACAACACCATCACCTTCATCACCACCACTAAACACCATCATCACCTCCACTGAACACCACCACCACCGAACACCATCACCATCATCACCACCACTGAACACCACCACCACCACTGATGAACATCACCATAACTGAACACCATCACCACCACCACTAACACCATCATCATCACCACCAACACCATCATCACCACAACTGAACACCACAATGATGACTGCTGAACACCATCATCACCACCACTGAACATCATCACCACCACTGAACACTATCGCTGCCACCACCATTGAACACCACTAACCACCCTCACCACCACCACTTAACACCAATACCACCAGCCACACACATCTACTACCTCCACTTCTCCTCCAATGTCCCCCACCTCCTCAGTAAGCCTTACCATCTTACCCACTCTCCACTCTAAACTCTCCCCTTCACTCCCTCTGCACTTCCCCCTCTCACCTCCCTCCCCACACCTCACTTCTCCCATTACTTATCTCTCCTACTCTAACTCTCACCACTCCCCCTCCTTACTCACCAGTGCCCTTCCCTCCGGGCACCCCCTTGGCCAACAAGAGGAATCGCTGTATGTCTACCATGTCTGAGATGAAGCCTCTTCCTTGGCCTGACACTACAGGAGTCACCACCCGTTCCTTGACCAGAGCTCTCCCCACCCCTTCCAATTCCACAAGTCCTGCTACTACTAACCATAACTCTAACCTCGCTGATGCTTCTGATTCCACACCTGCAACTCCGATGCTGCCACACGACAAGGACTTCACCTCCTTCACCAACCTGAATGGCCCTTATGATGCAGACACCACTCTCCCCACCACTCGTATGAAGGACCACTATGTTGCCAGGCACCATTGGACCCCCAAGTCTAACCTTACCGACCCCAGCTGTGTCACTCCTCCAACCAGTGGACTCAGTGGCCTAGATGCACTACCTCGCAGCCCCGCTTCTGCCAAGCCCATTCCACGAAGCCCTCCCACACCACCATGGAAGATCGTATACAACATGTATACAACATTTACAACCCTGTCAACACTACTTATACTCTAAACCATATCTTCCAGGCCCTCGGCAATGGCACAGATCACCAAGTTGTCATGGGAGACTTTAAAACGCAGCTTCCTGGGAGCTCACAGCATTATACTCAGACCACCATGCAGCTCTCCTCCGCACCAATGCACCCAAAGTCACCAACCTCCCACCATCACCCAGATTCAACCTAGACCACGCAGACTGGGCGACCTTCAACCTTCGTCTTAACCACACTGGCCACACCACCTCTAATGCAATGCATAGAGTAAAAAGATTCTGCAACAAACTCCTCTACAAGCTCCGCACGAACCCCAACTGAGGCACTGAGAATCTCGTTAAAATACTCACCAGTTGGGCCAAAGATGTCGAGTTTGCTGAATCGGACAGGAAGTGGAAACTCTGGTGTACCAAAATAAACTCTCACACCACCTGCAGACAACTCTGGTGCAAACTGAACAGCATCCAGGGGAGACTCGCCACCCACCCACTCTACGCAAACACCCTGGCCAACTTGCAGCAGAACACAGCAAACATTCATGGAGAGAACAGACCCTGCAATCAGACCCTGCAATTACGCCCACCAAAAAGTGCTCACCAGGAACTCCGCCTGGACAGCTGAGCTCATAGACATATCAATAGCCACAACGTCCACCCATAATCTTGACAACCACCTGACCAGGGCTGAGCTCGACCACGCCCTAGGCACCACCACAAAGAAGACAACCCCAGGAGCCGACAGAGTCCCTAACACTTCTGGGACCAAGTTATCTGCCACTAACAGGGAAACTCTCCTCCCCCTCCTCGACAATATCTTCTACAACGCGGACATACCCCAATCTTGGAAGGATGCTGATATCATCCCCATCCCCAAGAAAACCCTAGGGGAAGTCAGACCCATCTCCCTTCTCCAATCCCTTGGGAAAGTTAGTGAAAGAATCATCCTCGCCCGTCTCCAGATGGTCACAGAAGACGCTACCACTGGCCTACCAGAGGAGATCATCAGCCAAGGACAAGCCACCCAGCATGCTGTCGCCACCCTCATCGTGAGCATTTCCTATGGCCTCGGTAATGGACCCAGGACAGCAACCATCTTCCTTGACCTCGAAAAATCCTTTGAGCTTATCGACCACAATGTGGTACTGACATCAATGGCTGATCTTGACATCGCCGGCCGGCCTATTGCGTACATCCGAAATTACCTCCAGACCAGGCGGGCCAGGGTACGTGTCCAAGGCACCTCTTCTCCCTACCTCCAACTAAGAAATGGTGTACCCCAGGGTGCAGTGCTCAGCCCCCTCCTCTTCAATGCAGTGATGGCATCTCTCATGAGGAGGCTTAAACAAGACCTAGCCACCTGAGAGATCACAGACACAACCATAGTCTGCTACACAGATGACATCGCCATCACCTGCTCCCATGCGATCAATGCACAGGATCTGGCTAAGCAGGTGCTCCACCTGGTAGGAAATGCCTGCCGGGACGTTGGACTAAAAATCTCCCCCACCAAGACCAAGATCATGCACATGTTCAGAGGTCAACCACTTCACCCCTTTACCTAGATGGATGCCCTATCGACTACCTAGGTATCCGTCTAGACCGAGACCTTAACATGAGAGCCCTCCACCACCTGGCCACCAGAATGACCAACAGACTCATCCTCATGAAGAGGATCTCTGGCTTATCCTGGGGTGCACCGGATGGTGTACTCGCACTGTTCTATCGCCAGGCAGGCCACTCCCTCTTCGACTAAGCCGCGACCACACTCACTGTCACAGTCCTCGGGATTGACAACCCCCAAACTCGACTACCCAAGAATAAGATCTTCCTGAATGAGTTCCGGTAACTTGAGAACATCCACCACCGGGCTGCCAGGCTTGTCCTCCTTGTTGCGAGCACCACCAGGATTGAGATCCTCCTCCTTGAATCTGGCCTCCCTCCCCTCCACCTCCGAGGTAAACAACTTCTCACCACCCAACTCACAAGAACCATCTCCTCAGGCCTTTCATCAACAATCCACAGAGCCGTGGCCTACGTCCGAGATGGGAGCCGCAGTCACCCTCATATCTCCTACCGCCTCAAGGACACCATCACCACCTTCAAGGACTCCCATGGACTTCACATTGCAGACTCCGCCCTGAGCCCTCACAAGCCACCATGGTTTTCTATTCCAGTGGAAACACGAACCACCAACCTAGTTGCTGCCAAGGCGGTTTACACCACCCTATAACTCCACTCCCCGGCTCTCGAGGTCATACCTCAGGTGAAGGTGGCCTTCCAACTCGCTAAGACGGTCTACACCGATGGCTCCCTTAACCCAACATCAGGTAGAGCCGGAGCTAGAATCTTCATCCCCTTCTCTAACACAAAGAACACCACCAGGGTGTCAGACATTGCTTCCACTCTCGATACTGAGCTCGCCCCCATTCACTTAGCCCTCGAAGACCTCCACAACTCAAGTGCCATCATCATTACCGACTCTCTGAATGCCATCAAGGAGATCTCCCACCCAAATGCCCGACACTCCCTTGCCGATGTGATCCAGATTATAATCTCGGCCAGACATCAGGCACGCCTCAACACAGTTCTGCTATGGGTCCCCTCCCATATAGGACTCTATGGTAATGACCAGGCCGACTGTGCCACTCTAGCTGGTGCCAACCGAGCAGACATGGAGACAGCCATCCCTCCCTCCATCACCAAACTGACCGCCGCCGCTTCTCGAGCCACCACCAAACTCTGGGAATGCGCCACACTGAAGGAACAAGTACAGAACCCTTATTCAATAAGCTGGCTCTGGTACACCCTGGTCAGTCGGCCTTCCTGCTTCTACCCAAGTCGCTGTCAACTGCTTCAGGACTGGCTACCGCCGTTGGATTGATGTCCCCAACCTCCAGCGCTGTCCCTGCGGCACTAAGATTTTCAATGTGACCCACACACTCGCCTCATGTGGCGCCGTCGACAGATCTGCCATCAGTGACTTCATGGAGGACTCTGACCGCCAATTCAGCGACAATAGGGCCGCTCTGGCATACACCATACATTATACATCATGCATCATACATCATACACCATAATCATCATACATAGTAATAGCTATATCTTACTGCCCGGCCCAACAGCGGGAAACAAAACAAATGAACAGGGCCGTGGGTAAGTAGTATGTAAACGGGAATTAACAGCAGGCAAAAAGGGGGTTTAAAAAAGGCCCCTTTATAGACCTATTTCATATGACGTCAGCATAGGTATTTAGGTCAGTATGCGCACAGATTGGCTGCAGAACAACATCCGGTCACACTGCAAACTTAATGGCAGTGAGCAATCTTGATACAGAAAAGTGAAATATCTCTAAGACCACACGACCTAGAAACAAACTGATTGGAACACATAGAGAAAACACATTCAACAAACAGATTATATTAAATTTATAAGGTTAGAGTTCTGCATTTCTATTAATTTAGAATAAAATAGATGTTTTGCACTGCACGTACCGGCAAACTCAATGCATTGTCAATGGCTGTGAGCAATCTTCATATAGAAAAAGTGAAATATCTCTCAAACCAGACTACCTAGAAACAAACTGATTGGATACATATAGAAAACATATTTAACAAACAGATTATATTAAATTTATAAGGCTAGTGTTCTGCATTTCTATAAATTTTGAATAAAATAGACGTTTTGTACTGTGGGTACCCGCAAACTCAATGGCAGTGTGCATTCATTCTATAGCCAAGGTGCGCGCCCATATACAATGTTTATAAACATTGAAAGGGGTCTATAGTTGTGACGGCGTTAAACAGCGCAACACTGCACAACACGACGCAAGCCAACGCTCCCATTTAGACTATACATTGATGCTTGATGGTGCAACATGGCGCAAGCGTTGGCCAGAGTTCAACTATGTTGAACTTTCAAGGCCAGAGCTTCCACACGTCACGCACTCTCCACCATTTTGCGGCATCACACGTCACTAACCGGCATAAAGTTGATGGCGTCATACGCCATCAAAACTATAAATGGGCCTTTAATAAGAAAACTATATTTAAGAATGGGGCCTCTAAAAACAGGCACTGTTAAAGGTGTATAATCCGCTGGTTTCGAATTTCTAACATTTACTTATTGACGGGGGGGGGGGGGGGGTGTCGGGGTGGGACGGGGACGGGTGAGGGGTGGGAGGGCTTGGGGTGTAGGAGTGGGGGTGGGTGAGGATTTGGGGTGTAGGAATAGGGTGGGGAAGGGCTGGGTAAGAGTAGAGGTGGGTGATGGGGTGGGGTGTAGGAGTGGGGTGGGTGAGGGGGTGTAGTGTAGGGGTAGGATGGTGCACGGGTGCGAGGTGAGTGGGTGAGGGGGTGAGGGGTGAGGGGTGAGGGGGTGAGGGGGTGAATGGTAAGGGGGTGAGGGTTGGGGTGCTGGGGTGGAGTTGTGTGAGGGGTCGGGTGTAGGAGTGGAGATGGGTGGGAGTGGGGGCGTAGGAGTGGGGTGAGAGGATGAGGGGATAGGGTGTGAGGGTGGGAGGGTGTTAGGGGGTGAGGGGGTGAGGGTGTAGGGTGGAGTTGTGTGAGGGGTGAGGGTGTAGGAGTGGAGGTGGGTGGGAGTGGGGGCGTAGGAGTGGGGGTGGGTGAGGGCTGGTGTGGGGGGGAGGGGTGAGAGGGTGAGGGGGTGTGGGGGTGAGGGGGTGAGGGGATGGGTGAGAAGGGCTAGGTGTCCGTGCTGTGATTCACTGACGGCGACAATGAGATGAGAACACAAACTGATTAATCCTCCAGTGGAGGTGCAACTTGGTGGTTTGTAATTGTAGGCCTCCAACCTGGACTGAAACCCACCAACTTAGCGGCCGAGTAAGGAGAGGTCAGCAGTCGGCTTGTGGTGAGATGTCCTCCCCATCTCTCGCGGGTCACCACACTGTGTTAAAAAACCCATTAGTGATCATTTGTTTATTCTGCTCATAACGGCTATGTGTTAATGTGTTATGAGTGTGGGGGTCTGAATGTGTATGTGTGTCTGTGTGGTGTCTGGCGAAGGATCAGTTTGAGACCGGTGTCCCCAGTTCCGCTGGTCGCTGAGGAAGGACCGAAGGACCGAAGCTCCGAAAGAGCCCACCAGGTCGCAGCTTCAGCTCTCACATTGGAAGCTGCGGGGAGGTGGGGTGGATGGAGAATACAGATACACAAAGCGGTATTTCATCTAACGCAAAGACCAGGCGGGATGGCCAAATGAGTTGAGCGTCCGGCTCCCATTTTGACAGATCGTGGGATTCGAAGCCTGGTCTAGTCAAACCGATGACTTAAAAATTGATACTTGTTGCTTCCTATCCAGGCACTCGGCATTATTAGCACAGGGCAAGGACTGGTTGGCTCAGTGTACATATGATGTGACACTTACCTAGATTTGAGTCTGCGTATTTAACTTAGGTACTTGTGCATTTATTCGGCATCAGTTTTCTGTTTCTGCATACAATGGAATACCGAGTCATGTTAATGGAACCTGCTACTGCTTAAGTCCATGGTGTCAAAGTTTTGACGTGCTTGCCAAAATTATTTTGTGCATATTTGCACTTTTAATATATCTCAAAAGATAGTCATTGAAATAAAAGCTGCTTCACAGTTAAGAAAGGTAGATTATAACAATCAATTTAATATATTTATCTCAGAAAAATGACAGACCTTCAAAACCATCGTGCGTGTTTTGGTTTTGGTTTTGGTTTGAAGCTGTTATGCTTTCATCGGCTTGTTCTACCTTTAATGCCGGCGTAGATACGGAAGGGAAAGGACGAATGATATAAAAAATATTTTCTGAAGCAGCTTCCGGAAGTAGATAGTGATATGCATGCGCGCCATTGTAAGCCCACTTCCGGTTATATCCCAGTTCGATGTGACCATATATAAACCATTAAAAAGCAGTAACACATTAACAAAAAATTAAGAACTCAAAGTAATGACAAATCCAGTAAATTAATAAAGAAAAGCAAAACAAAGCCACAACAACAAAATAAACAAAATTATTTAAAGGGAAAAAGTAATAGAAGAAAAAAAGAAAGAAAGGAAAAAAAGGAAAAAAAAAGCAAACTGATGAAGAAAAAAAAAGGAGTCAAAGAAGAAGCAACAAAAGAAAGAAGCACACAAAAACAGAAGAAGACGGTTAGTTGCAGACAGGCCGCCCCCCCCCCCCTTTTCGTTTCCTTCTCATTTTTCTTTCATAGACTGAAACCTTTCCCTTTCAATATAAAACGGAATTATATTGTCCCCACAATGACGCGGCGATGCCGGCTGGGGAGGCAGTGTGTGCGCAAACAAAGGAAAGTGTGTCGCGAATGATAATTAATACAATAGGCGGCCGGCAGGGGATGGCGTGGCGCTCTGTCTCCGGAGGGGTTTGTCTGTCTGACAGTGTGAGCTGTGAGGGAGGAGTGGGGGAGAAGGGGTGGGGTGGAGTGTGTGTGTGGGGGGGGGGGGGCGCTTACTTCTGGTTTGAATCGGGTGGCTTTATTATACTGTGACGGCATTGTAATGATTGATGGAAGGTGTTAACTGGCCTGCGTTGGTCTTTTCGGGCGCGCGTTGCTGATGGGCTCTGGCGGCAATGCTGTGGTGTGTGAGTGTGTGTGTGGGTGGGGGGTAGTGTGTGTGTATGGGGGGTGAGGTGTGGACATGGTGCATTGTATTAGGGCTGGACAATAGATACGCTGGGCATGATGGGACGTTGTCATCGCGCTCTACTTCCGGTTTCAGGTGTGTGTGTGGGGAGGGAGGGGGAGAGAGGAGGAAGGGGGTGGGGGTTGGGGTTGGGGGAGGTGGCATGAAGGGAGACGGCTTGCAATCACGAAACAATATGTTTCTCGTTTGCGCGCAAGGCTGTGAGAAGACTGAGAGTGCGGGAGGGTGGGTGTGTGTGGGTGGGGGACGGCTATGGGGGAGGGGGATAGGGGGAGTAGAGGGGGAGGGATGACAATAGTCGCGGATGACTGGAGAGGGCTCATGTGACCGGGCCGAGGGGGCGGGGCGCGGCGGGTGGCCGGGTGGCGGGCGGCGGGCTGGGCGTCGCGGCAGGCGGCGGGCGGGACGAGCGGCGCGGCGCGGCGGGTGGCGCGGGCGGGAGGCGGAGAGGTGCCGGGCGCCCGCCACGTGCCGGCCCTCAGTGGGCCAGCGGCGCGCACCGGACCCCGGGGCGCCCGGGGCGGGCGGGGCGGGCGGGGCGGGCGGGACGTAGGGACAGCGCCGCCCGCCAAACACTCACAATCCGCACATACTGGCGGCGGGTGCAGGCGCAGGTCGGGCGAAACCCGGCCTCGATTCACCTGATAAACATGTCACTCGCAGTTCTCTAAGCGAGGCGCGCCCCCTTGACAGTCCCGTCCTGGCCGACCGCCTGCTTTTGCATGTCTCATTTTTTTTCTTCTTAAAAAAAAAAAAGGAAAAAAGTTGGTTAAAAAAAAATCTTATCATTCTTATTATTCCAAACAAGTCTCGGAGGCCGACCAACAAAGCCATGAAGTCCAGCCGGCCACATGACAACCCCCCACCACCACCCATCACCCCCACCACCACCACCCACCCTCACGACCACCCACCACCCACCACCCACCACCACCACCCACCACCAACCTCCCTCCTCCACCTCACCTCCGTCCACCCACTCTCTCTCCACGTTCCCGTCCTGATATGACATCAGATGTTGCCAGGACGTAAAACTCCAACAACCAACGGCTCCACATTCAGCCCTCCACAGCCCCACAAACAAATATATATATATAATGAAATATATATGAAGAGTTCAGGCGCAAAACCACGTGAACGCCAATCCAAAAATGGAAATAAACATTGGAATCGAACCTTCAACAAGTTTAAAAAGAATTGTTCCCCTTGTTCATTGCTACAAAACCATGTGTTCATTTTACATATGCAATCAGTGAGAATTAAAATTATTTTCAATTACACATTTGTTATTGAAGCTACATTTCTGGATTGGCGCTTACTTGGTTTTGCGCGTGAACTCTTCATATATATATAATTAAAAATTACAATTTCATCTACTGCTGCTTAAACTTCAAAGTAGTTGCATAATCCGATGCTTTTGAGTTTCTGCCATTTTCTGTGATAAATAATTATATTGAGGTTGATCGTTATAATCTATCGCCATTACTTTAAGTTGATTTGAAATAGTTAACTTTGGAGATATTTGAAATAAAACAGGCCAAAATAATTATGGAAAGCATGTCAAAATTCTAACATCATAATCTTCAGCTGTAGCAGATTCTAATATTAAATTGAGACCAGATGGAATGGCCGAATGAGTTAGAACGTCCGTCTCCCGTATTGGTAGACCATGGGATTGTGGGTCCAAAACCTGGTTGAGTGAAACCAATTACTTAAAAATTGATACTTGTTACTTCCTAGCCAGGCGCTCGGCATTCTTAGGATATGGCAAGGACTGGTTGGCTCAGTGTCAGGATAATGTGACTGAGTGGGATATCAGGTCATGGTGCTGGTGGCCTGGTCTCTATAAAGCACTATAAAGTCACCATGAGTGCGCACTGTCACAAGGCAGTACCCGTCCTGATATGACTTTAGATGTTGCTAGGACATAAAACAACAACAAACAAATGATTAAATTGGCTTCGTATCCCCTTCTATGCAACAATACATGTTCTATGCGGCTCTAAGTGCAAAGTCAAAACCAAATAAAGGTTCCATTTTCAAACCCAGTATTACATGCGGTGTTGGGTATGGGGTGTGGGGATAGGGAACGGAGGAATAAGTGCAGTATTTAAAAAGGTAAATGTTCCCATTCTGTCAATTAACATAGAAAGAAAATCGCGCTAAATAAATAAATTTGTATTCAGTTGTAGACGAAAAAAATACAACTTTTTAAATGGTTGATTGATCGGTGATGATTTAAATAAAAATTGAAATATGACCTATCATCCGATATAAATATAGTTTGGGAATAATATTTTATCTCTAATACAAACACCATAATTCAAAACCAGACACAGATAATTACTTTTTTGGGCAAATAAATTTATTAATCAGGCTTAATAAATTTTCACACAGCCTTATATTTCTATCGCTATAGAACATAACTCATTGAAGCTCCTCTCAATAGTACAATTGAGACTATTAGCTTTTAACTACTCTAACTTCGGAGGTGGTACAACCTGGTAAGACAATATGATTACTGTTAATCATTACTTATGTGCAAGTCAATAATTAATTGTTATATCATAATATTCATATGATAGTTATTCTTGAATACAGGATTCTTTGAAGATACTTGAAAATGAAGACATGAGACAGGAGCTAAGGGTGGATCACGGTCACGCAGTCAACTCCCATCCGGCACACACACACATTTGCACTTGCAGTACACACATCATCATTCAACATAGGGAAATAAAAGGGACCATTAGATCTCAGCCCTATCATAGTTAAGGATGTAAAAATGGGTGGGTGGGATGGTCAAATTATGTATTGAATGCCAATGATCCGTCATCGTCGATGGCCAGGCAGGGAATGGATTAGCCTTTGGATCTACTACCAGAAGTCAACTTCGATTGTAGCGACGCATGCTACGACGGTATCTATGGTATTCATAATATCAAGCCCGTAGTCAGGGTTTTGAATTACGCATGTTACCAGCAACATGTACAATTCAAAACCAGACACAGATAATTACTTTTTTGGGCTAATAAATTTATTAATCAGGCTTAATAAATTTTCACACAGCCTTATATTTCTATCACTATAGAACATAAGTCATTGAAGCTCCTCTCAATAGTACAATTGAGACTATTAGCTTTTAACTACTCTAACTTCGCAGGTGGTACAACCTGGTAAGACAATATGATTACTGTTAATCATTACTTATGTGCAAGTCAATAATTAATTGTTATATCATAATATTCATATGATAGTTATTCTTGAATGCAGGATTCTTTGAAGATACTTGAAAATGAAGACATGAGACAGGAGCTAAGGGTGGATCACGGTCACGCAGTCAACTCCCATCCGGCACACACACACATTTGCACTTGCAGTACACACATCATCATTCAACATAGGGAAATAAAAGGGACCATTAGATCTCAGCCAAATTGGAACACGAGAGCTGATGGTCCTTGCCTAAATAGGTTTTTTAATTTACATAATTAACAACACTGCTTGATATCGATCTTCCCAGTGTTCTTATGCAGTCCAATGATGTCCCACACTCTCGCATATTCTTGAGCTTCCCCTCGGTGTAGGCTATGGCATGTGACCAACAGCCACCAGGGTAGTCCAGCATATTGCAATGCCATTCGCAAGCATTTGGTGAATAGACGACGACCTGTCAGAGGTGCCCCGTTCGACATCATGAATGCTGGGGCGCCCTCATGCACCGGAAACTGGTGACTGAACTTAGTCCATGCATTCAGAAGACAGAGTTGAGAACTGGGTACCCAGGGTAGTTCAATTTTGTAGACCTCCTCAGGCCTGCAAGTGGTTTTAGTGCTCCTGGCTGTTATCATCAGGTGTGTTTTGTGTGCCTTGATGTCACCTCCGATCAGCATATGACCGTCATCCCCCAATACCTCGGAATAAAACAAATTTGACTGTCTTAATAAACATAGGAAACCTATTAATAAAGCAGCAATCAACATCAACCCTTCATCACCAAATTCCTCTGAATTTTAAAATCATTGTTTTACTATGCTCAGTTTTCAAAGGGAATGCCCTATTGTACCCTCTTATTATGCCATGTTCCCTATGATAGTCCTGCTGTAAAATACACGCTAGGCCTGTTCACTACTGCGCGATTATTTTCTGCAAGTTGATAAAGCCAAAAAACTAAATTATCAACGAGCAGCAATGAAAGGAGTAAATCAAGGACGTCACCAGTATGAGAAACATGCATTTCTGTTAACAGTTTTCTACAACCTAATCCATCAGCGATCAAGTCAAATTTATTATCAAAGTACAACATACAGAGTGCAACTGCCAGGATGAGGGCCCTTCATGCGGCATGGGGTATCACCTGCACCCCACAATTATTCAATGTAGCAACATGCCAAAGTGAGGAGATAACGAGTTCAATGCTACTACTAAATTTATCACTTCCAATTGAGCTATGTGAAAATGATTGCTTAGGAAAGCATGAGATCATAACCTGGAGAAAATTGATTATTACGAAAGCCCCTAAGTTCAAACTGTATAATCCAAAACAAATCTTCCTCATGACATGTGCGGAGACAGCCAGAAGCAGCCATAATGCAAGTACCAGTGAAACTTGAAGGCCATCCAAATTTTAAATAATGTGCTATCTTTTCTCCTATAATTTATTAAACGTTCTGTCCATCTATCCATAAGCACGGGACCTCAGCTGCCAAGTAGTTTGGGATGCCAGTAGCCCTTCCTTCAGCACATATCTCCTGATAACTTAAGAAATAACTACAGTCAGATGTTAAATTTGGCCAAGATTTAAGTATATAGCTTTGACCTGCCATTGGCATTTTCTCACAAAACAGCATTTCAGTTAATGGTCCACCATCTGACACGCAGCCTGAAAGTCAACAATTCATTTTCACGCTCATCTAGAATGATAACAATGAATTTCTTGTAACTGTGGTGAACGGTGTAACATGTAACCCAACTCCATGTGAACAATTACATCTATTGTTAAATCCATAACGGGCACGATTATACCTTCAGATCCACCCATGCTAAAAACTAAACAGTTTTTTTGAGCCAGCAGGGGCTCCCAGGCAGTGGAACTACAGCCAGAGCCGGTGTTCTTGTCAACACAATGAGGACTCTATTAAAGTCAGAAGGGATACTATTAGTGATAGGGTTCATATCATGAAACTCAACAACACTTAAGTAATATAGACTGTCGATAGGAACAACATGACTGGGTAACACAGGCAAGAAGGATGCAAATGAACTAAGAGGGAAAGTATTAATGAACTAGTACCAGGACTAGATTTTAGCAGAGTAAGGAGGCACAGGGCCAACCAGGTCGGGAAAACCACAGTTCCCACTGGAGATAGTGTAACCACAATGCTGACAAGCATTAATGATGCAGTATGTGATGTGCAGCCATAGCCATGGAGGGCCAACCAGAGCGGGAAAACAACAGTTCCCACCGGTGGCAGTGCCACCACAATGCCGACAAGCATTAATGATGGAGTCCTTGATGAGCAGCCCTAGCCATGGAGGGCGAAATGTTGTATCGCCCCCAGGCAGTGGAACGACAGCCAGAGCCGGCGGTCTCGACAACAGAATGAGGACTAGTAAAGTCCGAAGGAATACTAATAGCGGCAGGGTCTATATCATGCAACACAGCAACACTTAAATTATTTAGACAGTCTATAAGAACAACTTGACGAGGAACACAGGTAATAAGCATGGATATGAACCAAGAGGGAAAGTATTAAATAAACTAGTAGCATGACCAGTTAGGACTTTCTGGAGGCACAGGGGCCAACCAGGGTGGGAAAACAACAGCTCCCACCGGTGGTAGTGTAACCACGATGCTGACAAGCATTAATGACGGAGTGTGTGATGTGAAGCCCTAGCCGTGGAGGGCGAACCAGCGCGGGAAAACAACAGCTCCCACCGGTTGATGCGTAACCACAATGCTGACAAGCATGAATGATGGAGTGTGTGATGTGCAGCCGTAGCCGTGGAGGGCGAACCAGGGGTGGGAAAACAACAGTTCCCACTGGTTGATGCGTAACCACAATGCTGACAAGCATGAATGATGGCGTGTGTGATGTGAAGCCCTAGCCGCGGAGGGCAAACCAGGGGGGCAAAAACAACAGTTCCCACCGGTTGATGCGTAACCACAATGCTGACAAGCATGAATGATGGAATGTGTGATGTGCAGCCCTAGCCGTGGAGGGCCAACCAGGTTGGGAAAACAACAGTTCCCACCGGTGGCAGTGCCACCATAATGCGGACGAGCATTACCGACCAACACCATCTGAAATATATAGCCATCATTCAATACAAAATAACCATAACGATAAATAAAATAAGCAGTTGGAAGATAAACCAACGAAAAACGGCCGATAGAAATCAATCACATGGTCACATTACATCACATTAATGTAAAACCATCCGACATCTACAAATAGAACTAACTACATAAAGTTAAACTTCAATTTTGGAATAAAAAGTAACATCAACAGCAAAAATACAAAGGCTTCAAAGAACAGACAACGAAAAACGACCGAGATAGAACGATCCCCTGGTCCCCATTCGGTCTAGGCTTCCTCACATATTTTGTTAGTACGCACCAGATTAAGCCTATCAAATATAGTTAATGACGCGTCAAACAACGCAAGTCATCTCCCCAAAATGCTCCATCCACTAATATTCACCTTACACATGATGCATGTAAATCCAGACTCAAAATACAAAAACTAACCTGTCACCAGATAAATGGTAATTGTGCCCAAAACTGATCGGTAACCAGCCCATTTGTAGCCATTTGAGCCATTAATATAAACACAATTTATCGCAATGGAACATATACCAACGGAAAGAATGTGTAGGTGTAAAAGAAATAAGGAGTATTATCACAATTCTACTAATATTTAATTACAAGGATAATCAGGCCAGCTATTGGTGGTTCAGCTATGGCCATGACCAAACATAGATTTAATTATAGAATAATTCAACATAATTCATGTACAGAATAATTCAAGTACCGTCATATTACTTGCCTACTTGCATAATGTTACTTTACAATTTAAATGCCTAGCACAGTAGAATGCATATAATATATGATTTTAATAAAGGAGTAGTGAAATACACCCGAAATGCACATGCTTAAATAAATACCAGTCAACAGTAATTGTGGAACTAAAAGTAAAATCAAGCTATAATATTTAAATTTTGTGAATAAACACAAAACAAATAACAGCAGCAAACAGCAGTAGTTAATAGTACATTACAATTACTTTATATGAGTTGAACCATTACCATAAATACATACCATAAATACATCAGGTTACTTAACTTTTAGATATATAATATGAACATTCCAAGATATGCATCCAAACATTTCTAAATAAACAGTGTTGCATTTGTTGGTTCACTATGCCTATGGTAGGAAGTTACTATAACATGCATGGATAATACAGTGCAATACAGATAATATATGAGTTCAATAAATAAATGGTAAGATAACATTCGAAATGTATCTATATTAATGGATATATACAAAAGTCAACAGTAGGTTTGGAACTAAAAGCAACATTAATAGCTTAATAATGCCAGAAATATGAAGTTTAAACATAACACGGCGAAAAACGGCCGAATAGCACCGATCTCGTCGTCATATTACTGCAGTATTAAACTAAAACAATTCGAAATACATGAATATGAATGAATATAAAACAAATAACTGGTAATTTTGGATTAAAAGTAACACTAATGGCAAAATAATGCGAAAAAGACGAAATAAAGAAACATGACGAAAACGGCCGAATAAAAGCGATCTCTTTGATGTCAGTATTCCTTGATATAAACCTAAAACCATTGAAACGTCATAACATGAATAAATATAGAACAAATAACTATTAATATTGGATTTAAAATAACATGAATGGCAAAATAAGGCCGAAAATACGAAATAAAGAAACACGACGAAAACGGCCGAATAATATCGACATCGTCGTCATATTCCTTTAACATAAACCAAAAACGATTCGGAATGCATAAACATGAATGAATATAACAGAAATAAATCAAATGTGGGTTAAAAGTAACGAGTCATAAATGCTACCCGCTGCCAGATACCCTCCAATCGTCTATCAGGCTCTCAGCAACTGTGCGCGAATTGTTGATGACAACTGCATTTCCCTCATGCGCAAATTCCTCTCTCAGGCCCGCAATTTACGAGCCGAGTTTATACTCGCAAACAAAAACACTCAAAAAGCATTAATATGACGAAATAAATACAAATATACCTTAGTTTTGGATTAACTTGCACCAGGAGTGTCAAAATACGACATTTTATAGCAAAATGATGAAAACAACCGCGAGAGGCCAATATCGCCATACCCTGGGTTCATCATGATATTTGGTTTACTACAAACAGAAAGTCCTCCCGAAATGCAGTAATTAGGCCAAAAAGTGTCAAAACAAGCCCCAATTTTGAACTAAAATACCATTAGTGTAAGAATAAAGGCATTAAAATAGAAAACCAACGGAAATGATCGTGAAGACCGATTTTATGGTCTTCACGCCCTACCCTGTGCATGGTTCCTCCAACAACAAATTTACGTATTGAATGCCAACGATCCGTCATCGTCGATGGCCAGGCAGGGAATGGATTAGCCTTTGAATCTACTACCAGAAGTCAACTTCGATTGTAGCGACGCATGCTACGACGGTATCTATGGTATTCATAATATCAAGCCCGTAGTCAGGGTTTTGAATTACGCATGTTACCAGCAACATGTACAATTACCTTCTTTTATTAGAGACAATGTGTATTTCTTCAATAGTAAAGCTGCATAATCTGATGAAATAATAAAATTTCGCAAACCTCAGCACTCACCTAGATTTGATCCTACGTAGATACGTGCGCGTTCACAATCCACCACTCACTACCCACCACTCATCACTCACTACTCACCACCCACCACTCATCACATACCACTCACTACCTCCACCCCCACTCACCACTCACCACCTACCACTCACTACCCACCACACACCACTCATCACTCACCACCCATAACCTACCACTCGCTACCCACCACTCACCACCCACCCCTCACCACCTACTACTCACCACCTACCACCCACCACTCACTACTCACCACTCACTATTCACCACCCACCACTCACCACCACTCACCACCACTCACCACTCATCACCCATCACTCACTATTCAACCTCACTACTCAGCACCCACCATTCACTACCCACAACCCACCTCTCACCACTCAAACTCACCACCCCACTCACCACTCACCACTCAAGACTCAAGAATCAACCTCACCACTCACCACTCACCAGTCACCATCCACCACTCACCACTCACCACTTATCACTCACCACCCACCTCTCACCACTCACCATCCACCCACCACTCACCACTCACCATTCACTATGCAGGACTCAGCACTCACCACTCAAACTCATCACTCATCACTCAACATTCAGCAGTCAGCACGCAACACTCAGCACTCAGCACTCACTACCCACCACTCACCACCCACCACTCATCACCCACCACTCACCACCCACAACCTACCACTCACCACCCACCACTCACCATTCACCACCCACCTCTCACCACTCACCATCGAACACTCACCACCCACCACTCACCATTCACCACCCACCTATCACCACTCACGACTCACCACCCACCTCTCACCACTCACCACTCACTACCCACCACTCACCACTCATCACCCACCACTCACCACCCACAACCTACCACTCACCACCCACCACTCATCACTCATCACTCACCACTCACTACCCACCAATCACCACCCATCACTCACCACCCACAACCTACCTCTCACTACCAACCACTCACCACCCACCACTCACCACTTATCACTCACCACCTACCATTCACCACTCACCACTAATCACTCACCACCCACCTCTCACCACTTACCACTCACTACCCACCACTCACCAATCACTACTCACCACTCACTACCCACCACTCACCACCCACCACTCATTACTCACCACTTATCACTCACCACTCACCATTCACCACTAATCACTCAGCACCCACCTCTCACCACTCACTATGCACCACTCACCATTCACCACCCACCTCTCACTACCCACCAATAACCACTCTCTACCCAGCACTCACCAGTCACCACCCACCACTAAACACTCACCACTTATCACTCACCACTCATCACTCATCACTCACCACCCACCTCTCACCACTCACCACTCACTACCCACCACTCACCATTCACCACCCACCTCTCACTACCCACCACTCCCCACTCACCACTCACCACCCACCACTCATCACTCACCACCGACAACCTACCACTCACCACCCACCACTCACCCACCACCCACCACTCACCACCCACCTCTCACCACTCACCCCTCACCGCCGTACATATCGCGAGCACGGTAAACATAATGTACAATTGCCGGCTGAGCAACTGGTGCTACCAATGTCACCTACGCATCGACACCCACACGCGCACACCCACACACTCACACACCCACACACCCACACACCCACACACCCACACACCCACATCTTTATCACCACACCATCCACCCCCATCCCATCCCCATCAGCCCCCACCCCACTCCTGCATAACCCCTACCACCGGTCCACACTATAGCCCCCCCCCCCCCTCCACCCACACACCCTACACGCATACCCTACACACATCCCACGTCGACACAACCACTCCCACGCGCATGCGCGCACACGCGTCCCCTCCCGCCCCACTGTCGTGGCGACCTGCATCCCACGAGCGTCTCGGGTGCGTGGTAAAGGGGGGGGGGGGTGTGATTGGGGAGGCGGTGTTAGAGGGGGGGGGGGGGCGTGGAGAAAGGGGAGGTGGTTGGAAGGACGAGGGGGCAGCGAGGTGAGGGGGTGAGGAAGGAAGGTCGAGAGGTGGTGAGGCGGCGATAGGAGCGGCGAGGGGCGGGATGAAGGGCGGGGTGAAGGGCGGGGTGAGGGCGGGGTGAGGGCGGGGTGAGGGCGGGGTGAGGGCGGGTGAGGGCGGGGTGATGGCGGGGTGATATGAGGGGCTGGGTGAGGGCCTGTGTGATGGGTGGGGTGAGGTGCGGTGAGGGATGAAGAGGGTGAGGGGCGAGGTGGGACGAGGGGCGCGGTGAAATGAGGTGGGGAGATGGCAGTGGGGAGAGGTGGGGCGAGGGCCAGGAGAGGGGTGGGGTGATGGGTGGGGTGATATGAGGGGCTGGGTGAGGTGAGGGGCGGTGTGAGGGTGGGGTGAGGTGCGGTGAGGGTTGAGGAGGGTGAGGGGCGCGGTGGGACGAGGGGCGGGATGAGGTGAGGTGGGGAGGTGGCGGTGGGGAGAGGTGGGGCGATGGGCGGGGAGAGGGGCGGGGTGAGAGATGAGGAGGGTGAGGGGTGGAGTGGGGTAAGGGGTGGAGTGAGGTGCTAGGTGGGGTGTGGAGTGAGGTGAGGGGTGGCGTGAGGGCAATGTGAGGTGAGATGGGGAGGTGGTGGTTGAGAGAGGGGGGGGGGGGCGGTAAAGGGTGGACGTGAGGGCAGGGTGCTGTGACAGTGTGAGGGCGTGGTGAGGGCCGGGATGAGATGAGGGATGTGGAGGGTGAGGGGCGAGGTGTGATGGACGGCCGGCCAAGGGGCGGGGTGAGTTGAGGGGCCGGTTGAGGGGAGGGGTGAGGTGAGGGGGCGGTGGGATTAGTCGAGGGCGGGGTGGGGCAGTGCGGTACCGGGTACAGGAGGAGGTGGAGGGTGAAGCGAGGGGCGGGATGAGGCGAGGGCGGGGTGGGGCATTGCGGTACCGGGTACAGGAGGAGGGGGAGAGCGGTAGTGCGTGCAGGAGGGGGGTCAGGGCGGAGGGAGGGGCGGGGTGAGGGGCGGGGTGAGGGGCGGGGTGAGGTGAGGGGTGATGGGTGGGGTGAAGGGCGGCGGGGTGAGGGGCGGTAGGGTGAGGGGCGGCGCGGTGAGGGGCGGCGCGGTGAGGTGCGGCGGGGTGGGGGGCTGCGGGGTGGGGGGCTGCGGGTGAGGGGTGGCGCGGTGAGGGGCGGGGGGGGGGGGTGACGCCGCCAACAAGACCTGTCGGCAGGCAGTGCCATCTAATCAAAGCCTACTCACCCTGCTGTCAACGCAAAGGCAAACATTTATGGGACAACGGAAGGCCGCAGTCATACGATCGACCATCCCATAATGAGAAAACACGGGTGGCTGCCGGTCGGGGCGGGGGGCAGGGGAGGCCGGGCGAATGGGTGCGGTCGGGGGGAGGGGGGGGGACTAGTTTATTTTTGCTCTCTTTTTTGTTGTTGTTGAAGAGAGATGCACACGCTTACGGGTGGGGGAAGGGGGGGGGGGGTGAAATTGGCTGGTTATCGGTGAGGTGAGGCTCTGTGTGTATATTTGGGGTCTCTGCGGCCATTGACTACCATATTGGCGCGAAATAGCGCCACTATGTTTATTTATTATTTAGACTAAATTAGAGTTGCATAGGCTAGTGGTTTTGAATTTCTGTCTTTTTCTGAGATAGATATATTATTATTAGGTTGAGCATTTATAATCTACTTTACTTTAGTTTGATGTAACTTGTATTTGTAACTTGTAACTTGTATTGAAGAAGATTTATACTGCATATCATGGATAAGTCTGAATAGACTTGTTTTCACCATTAGACAGTTTGTCGATAGAAAGCCCGAGCCTACACTTTTACCGACCCAAGGGATTTTTAACCTCCCACACCACATAGACATGGTATGAGAGCAACCAGCCTTTGATGCCGCTGTAAGTTATACACGGCGGTAGAAATCCAAAGTGACAGAGGTGGAGGCACGGGGAATCGAACCACCGACCTTCAGATTAGGAGTCCGACCTAGAAAAAAGTCAGAAACTCTCACCACTCTGCCACAGAGAACTCTGCAGATATTTGAAGTGAAAACATGTTAAATTAATTTTGGCAAGCACACAAAATGTCTGACACCATAGGCATCTGCAGTAATATGTTCTATTCAATTGCCTCAGCATTCCCTTCTGTGTGGCGACAAATGTTCAATAAGTAAACTGGTATCTAATTTCGATATGTAGAATCAAATGGTTTTGAAAATGTAAGATAGGGCAAGGAGCAGTGGGATGAGGAAGACCAATTGATTGCGAGTGAAATTTCCCTTGCTTAAAGCTGCATAGTCCGATGAAATATCAAATTTTCAAAATCAAACCAATTATCTAGAATTGATTTGACATATCTACCTTAGATACTGAGGCACTTATTAAACATTCATTTCTGCGTAGAAGGCAATACTGAGTCAATTTAACAGAACCAGTTACTGCAGAAGTCTATGGTGTCAGATTTTTGGCAAGCTTGCCAAAACTAATTTTCCATGTTTGCACTCAAAATATCTAAAATGTTTACCATTTAAAATATAAATAACTTTGAACTAATGTAAAATAGATACTAGTGATCGATCTAATATATTTATCCCAGAAAAAATACAGAAATTCAAAACAATCGGACTATGCAACTTTAATCAACTAATGTGCAAAAGAGGGACACAGAAGTGTGCAGTTTCACAAGTCAGTAATAGTCCTGATATGACCAGACGGGATGGCCGAATGAGTTGAACGTCCGTCTTCTGTTTTGCTAGATTGTGAGATTCGAACCCACGGGTTCGAACCTTGGTCGAATCAAACCAATGACTTAAAAATTGATAATTGTCGCTTCCTGGCCGGGTGCTCGGCATTATTAGGATAGGGCAAGGACTGGTTGGCTCAGTGTCTGGATAATGTAACTGAGTGGTATATTACTATTAATATTAGGTCATGGTGCCGATGGCGTGATCTCCCAGTTGGGCAGTACTATAAAGTCGCTATGAGTGTGCACTGTCACCACTCACCACTCACCACTCATCACTCACCACCCACCTCTCACCACTCACCACTCATACCCATCCTCAGTACCCATCCTTATATAACCTTAGATGTAACCAGGATGTAAAACCCCAACAACCACCCAACCTGATAAGTGATATGACCTCAGATCTTGCTCAGCCTTAAAACCCCAACAAACAAGAGGCGCCACGCACTGGTAGCCTGTGGGTGTGCGGGCGTTATTTTGCAGTGCTACGGTATGTGTGTGAAAGGCGGTGAATGTGGGACACTTTATGATTGGGTGGGATGTGAAGTGAGGGGAATGAAGCCTGAAGGTGTGTGGCCAGACTCAGCGATGCTACAGGCAGGAAGAGGAGGTGGGGATTCACTTGGAAGAAATAGGATCACTCTCGAGAAATAGCGCTCTCAGATGTTTGAATATATATATATATATATACATGAGTATATCTATGCATGTGCTATATATACATATATATATATATATATGGATAGTGATAAAACCGTTATCGTGTGTAGTAAGATCTGGAATCTCCCCGGGGGGGTCCCGGCATGCACACTCACCTCATGTGCATGGCTTGACACCCCACTCGCTCAGAAGTTTCAGGACATGACGGACGTGTTTCCCGCCTTCCCCGCCTTCCCCGCCTTCCCCGCCTTCCCCGCCTTCCCCGCCTTCCCCACCTTCCCCGCCTTCCCCACCTTCCCCGCCTTCCCTGCCTTCCCCGCCTTCCCCGCCTTCCCCGCCTTCCCCGCCTTCCCCGCCTTCCCCGCCTTCGCTGCCATGTAGCGTCCTCGCTCGCTCACATGCCACCTGCCGCCAGATTCTGTGCAGCCTGCACGGAATCTCATCACAGCCCCGTTGGTGATCACTGCACCCGTGTAGCTGGAATATGGATGACCAGCGCCAGACCAGGCCGTCCAACAAGGAGAGGGTGCGCAGCATGGAGTCTCGTGGCGATAGCATGAGGGCGTCCCTGAGCCTAGAGACGTTCATGGAGGAACAGCCGCATGGAGAGCAGTCCGGCACGGAGAAGGAACTGCATAAGAAGCTGGCTACAGTTCAGGCACGGATGCGTGAGAGCAATCTACAATGCCAGCTGGATGAGATCGAGGCGATGATGGGAGTCATGAGCATCACAGACCATGGTAGTGGAGCCGCCCACGACAAGAGCGTGACAAGTCGTCATGGCCGCGACAACGGCGGTACACGCCACCACAGCGCGGCGGCAAGGCGACTCGAGGACACGGGACTCAGTGGAGTCAGAGCAATTGGAGGATGACGCAATAGAGGCCAAACACCGGTCTCGCCAGAGGAGGAAGGGATCGTCCCGCCGCCGCCACCGCAGGTCCCAGAGCAGCAGCAGCCAGTCAAGGAGTTCAAGCAGGGAAAGGTGCATCCACCGTAAGTACAGCCTTGAGAACTTCTCTGACAAGGATCATAAAGACATGAGCCTGCACGACATCATGCTCGCTAATTTGAAGTGGGCGGTAGAATCCAAAACCATGACTCCCGCGGAATCCCACCCGAGCAAGGCCTACCAGGGCTATGATAAAGACGTCCGCCGTATAGCTGTCAATAAGGGGATGTGTGCCTTTCTGGGCGGTAATATGGATGTGTCCATGGAGCACTTTGCAGCGGAGAAGCGGGCCCACCAGACATCAGCAAGGTCGGGGCATCACCAGGCCAGGTGCAGGGTGGTCCAATGTAAAGGGCTGTGTGATGCATGGAACAGTGCAGGGATTGCAGCAAGGGATCCAACTGTGAGGATCACCACAAATGCCGCCACTGCTGGAACCCGGCCCACAGGGATGCGGAATGCAAGGACCGGGGCTTGGGTGCCTTCAAGCTGGCCAGGTGTTAGCAGCCAGCAGCTGGCCCCCAGGGCAGCTGGCACAACCTCGGGCTGGAGCCAGCAGTCGGGCCGACCGGCAGTGGCCGGTCAGCCTAACCCATGACAATATTAACACTCGCTGCACCAGTGACCCTCACAGCATTGATGTTACATTTCAGCCTGACTACAACAATTCTGGCACTGGGCATATCACCAATACCGGCGTCCACAGTAGAAAAATCAGTTCCATTAGCGCTGTCTCTCCCTTCCAGCCTCATGTTAATAATACACTGAGTTCAGAGTGCATTGCTGCTGGTGTTGACATGACAGATCAAATGAAAATTGATACCTGTGTTTCTGATTGTGTTGATGTTTATGATAAAATTACATGCTGTCATGATGATTGTCCTGACGTTAATTATTACTCTATTGCTGATTATTTTGTTGGTTGTGCTAGTCGCGATAGCGGGGTCCATCGCCAATTTTTATGCCAGTGTGTCGGACCGTCATGACCATAGCATTATAAGTAAACGCTACCCTAATGCAGACAACTGTCCCGATGGTAATTGTTGGCTTGATGCCTATGATAATGTTGGTTTAACGCTAGGCAATAATGCCAGTATTGATGCTTGTGCCTGATCAAGTTAAACACTACTCTGATGTTGTTGACTTTCCCGATGTTAATTGTTGCTCTGATGGCCATGATAATGTTTAGTTAATGGCCACTCAACCCCATACCAGTAGAATAGTCAGCGATGCCACTAATTCAGTCTGCAAAGCTATGTGTAGTAGTGGGGGGGAGGGCATTGATAGTCCCGATGGAGGTGACGTGACCGATGCAGGTGAAAAATCTGGTTCCTATCCCATTCCCCACAAAAAAAACGGCACTTGCGGAAAAAAATAGCAGGGTTCCCTTTCCCACCCACCAGCCAGTTCAGGCAGTGGAGCCGAATAGCAATGACGCTGTTAATCCCAACCCCATGACCGATGCCGGGGTGAGCCCTGGCTCAGTTTTAATAGTAGCGGGAAGGTGGGCACCCTCTACCATGTGGTGGCAACCAATCTGGATGACTAGATCGTTGAATTCAAAGTCTATGACACCTGTGTTAGGGGTGTTTGCAGTTGCACCCATCATATTAACAATACAGTCACCCAGCTCCTCCCTTGCCGTTTCTTTGTGAAAGCTTTCCTGAGAGACGACAATGACCCTGATTGGGATTACATCATGAGAGGGGTGATATTCGGTTCGTAAATAACAGCGGCTGCGAAACCGCCTATAGGAGGCGCAACTATGGGTCAAGGACTGGCGAGTTCATCCACGTTGTGATGTCAGCCAAGCTCCAGCGTGAAATTGATGCTGCCATATTGACTATCAGGGATACCCCGGAGATATCTACACACCCTATAGGCATGGTACCTAAGCCAGATTCAATAAGCTTCAGGACGATAATCGATTGTAGCACCCCCAGTGAGAGTTGTGACAATATATTTACAGACCAATGTGCCAGAAAATTTGCCTACAGAAGCAACACTGACGTAATGGACAAAATGCTCCAGGGGGACTTTATGTCAGTGGTGACGCCTACAGAGCAGTCAATATCCACCCTTCCAGTGCCTGCCGCCAGGGACTCTCATGGCAATTTAGTAAGGGTGTAACCACTTTCTTAAGGGACAACAGGCTGTGTATGGGGCTCAGTTCCAGCCCCTTTGTTTTTTCAAAACTTTCAGATTTTATTGTATGTTGAATGGTTCGCAGGGGCCACAACAGAGCCATAAATTACCTGGACGATTTTTGTACCCTTACTGATTCATTTGCTAATGGCGCCACGCCCGGGCAGACCTCGTAGCAGTCTTACGCTTGCGGCGTTTCTTTGTCAGCGTTAAAAAGCTCACTTCCCCCAATAATGTGTGCAGGTTTTTAGCTATTTTGATTGACTCAAACAAAATGAACCTGAGCCTGCCTGATGATAAATTGCAGAAACTACTAGCCTGTATCCGTGGTTCATACAACAGGAGGTGCATGACCTGCATCAAAATTAAGCAGGTGGCAGGCCTAGTGTCACACTGCGCCAAAGTTGTGAGAGGGGGTCAAACCTTTGCGCACTGCATTTACAACCTCTGTGGCTCAGTTTGGTGCCCCGACCAGAAAATCCACCTAAACCAGGATTTCAAAGCCGACCTTTGCTGGTGGCTGAAGTTCACCTCCACTTTTAACGCCTCAGCTAACTTCTGCCCTGCCATTCCCAGAACCTCAGCACATACAGTGACCCAAGCCGCTCCGGCTTCACGGCATTCCATGTGGGCGACTGGCTTGGCGGGGGGGGGGGGGGGGGGGGGGGGGGGGTGAGCGGATGCTGGTAAGGGGTGGTCACAGCTGGGACATCACAGGGACCAGCTGTTTGAGAACTGTTTTGACAGTAACAATGAGCTTGCCCACATAAACTCCCTCAAGTTCTGGCCTATTATCTGCACAGTGAACTGCTGGGCCCACAGCTGGGCTGACCGGAACATAGTAATGGTAACCGATACTACCACAGTGATGCATGCACTTAACTCTGGTAAATCAAAGAATGTGCAAATAATGAAATGGTTATACTTGATGTTTTGGTTAGTGGTCAGGTTCAATTTCGACATCTCGTCACTTTAAATTAAAAGTAAAGATAACACCATATGTGACAGCCTCTCACGGCTGAATGAACACGATGCGAAAGCATGCCTGGTAGAGGCGATAGGCCCGGGCCACATCTGCTGCAGCCATATCTTTCATTAATACTCTTGATTACAGACACAGGGGCTCTCGAGAAGGACTCTGACTCACTGATGGGCCAGCATCTAGCCCCTTCAACCAGGCTTTGCGCTAACTCTAGGCTAAGAAAATACCTGAAATTTTGTGAATCGTACAACCGCCAGCCATCCCCATTTGAGTCTTGGCAGATCTGCCTATATATAACCTGGCTAGCCAAGTCTATGCACTACGCCTCTATTAGGTTGTACCTAAGCTCACTCAATCTCCACCTCAAATCATATTGCGGCCCGGCAGTGGACTATGATGACTTTAATGTCTACCGTTGTCTGGCGGGTGCGTGCTGCTCCTTGGGCAACACCCCACACCAGGCAGTGCCTCTCCTCCCAGCACAGCTATCGGCCATGTTGACCTGACTGTCGGATGCACCAGGGCACACCTCCTTCCGGGCGGCCATCTTTACATTGTTCCGGGGCCTACTAAGGAAAGCCCACATTACCCAGTCCGACGCATCCCTTCTGCAGGAGGATTTCACTTTCCACCCCCTGGGGCATGTCCCTCAGGATCAGGAAGTCAAAGACAATCCAGTTTGCTGAAAAGACACTAGACATCCTGATCTCCAGGGTCTCTCACCCCCTGCTATGTGCAGTCCGGGCGGTGGAGCTCCACTTTGCCCAGCTCCCGGCTAAGCCCCATGATCAGGCCTTTCGCAAGCCTTCCCCCTCTGGGTTTTCACCATTGGAGTAACCACACTACTCGGCGGTACTCAAACACCTATGCCGTCTTTCCAGTTTGAACCCGGACCTCTTTTCAAGCCATTTGCTCAGGAGGGGCGGGCGACCTACCTACTGATGGCTGGAAGTTCCATACAGGAGATCAAGACCAGAGGTGACTGGGTGATTGATTGCGTATACCTATACCTGTGGGTCCCTCTCCAGGACCGCATTGCTGACGATCTCAGGGTAGCCAACCTATTAGCCTCGGTTGGCTCCCATGCTCAGCCCTCGCTCGGCCTGTCTCCCTCATTCTAGGAAGTTTTTTACTTTTGAGTTGGGTTCTTTGGGTCTTTTTATACCTCCAACTCATATCGCACAACTTGTTCATACAGATGAACCTCGATCCAACGGACTAATAGGGGGGAGCAGTTGTCCGTTAAAGCTGTTTGTCCATTGCAGCGACACAATTTTCCGGGGGCTCTACCCCACGCACATTCACCTTTACCGATCGCTGTTGCACGTACCACTTGAACACAGCTTCCTCAAGCTCTTTACTCTGGGGATCTTTCATATGCCTACGTACATGAATGACCCCCTTCTTATCCTTACTAGAGTCAACATTAAACTTTACAGCATATTTTCTAAGCTTGTCCTTAGCCTTACGGATATCACTCGGGAGTTTTAAACGTTCGGACAAGATATTCACTCTAGCGGATTGTGTCCATTGGATCCGGGATCCGGTGCATTGGTGTCCGTTAGATCGAGGTTCATCTGTATATGTTTGCATCTTGTTATATACTATCTTCTATGTTATATAGATACTTCCTTCACTAACGGAATAATTATTATATGTCTCCAGCGGCTCGCCGCTGGAATTTAAATGCGCACACGAGGGGCAGCGCACCGGGCGACAGCCCGAGCTGCTCCACCTGTCATCCCGATAAGGCGGGGGGAGGCGGCGCCCCCTTGAGGTCGGCCGGGGCGGCGCGGGGCGCTCCGCGGCGGCGAAGTGCGACTGCGCGCTAATGACCGTGACGCCCATTAAGATAGGCGGGGGGAGGCCTCTGCCGCGCCCCGTCTGCGCCGCCCAGCTGCAGCCACTCGGCAGCCCGCGCGCACCCGAATCAGACGCCTACAGCTGCTCAGCCTCAGCGCCATCTCAGCCTCTCTGCCCTCCCTCCAGCCGGCGCGCGTCCATCATGGCGGAGGTACATACACACCGATAACCAGGCCGCCGCCGCGATTATCAACCGCGGCACCGCGAAGGACCCCCTGGTTATGACTTATCTCCGCCAGGTGTACTACGCCTCCGTCGCTTACAACTTCAAGCTCCGCGCAGTCTATTACCCGGGAATCTCCAATGTCGTGGCCGACGCGGCGAGCCGACTCATGCTGCGCGGGGGGCCTGTGCGCCTCCAGGCGGCGCTGGCGCACACCATTACGGACGACCGCCGCGCCATGCCCCCCCGGGCCGCCCACAGCCTCACTCGGCATTTGGCACGCCCCGCGGTAGGATGGACGCGGTAGCTCTCGACCGCGAAGTCGCGTATTACCAACGCAGCGCCTACGCCCCCAACACCAGACGGGCTTACGCCACGCACAGAACCGCCTACCTGCGTTTCTGCACCGCGGTAGGTTCCCTGCCCGTCCCCGCCTCTTCCACCCTCCTCTGCCGTTATGCGGCGCACCTGGCGCGCCGCATGCAATACAGCTCGATTCGGCAGTATTTGAACATAGTGCGCGTGCTGCACAGGGAATGGGACCTCCCTAACCCCCTGGAGGGCGACTACCGCCTGCTCACCACCCTCCGCGGCATCCGGCGCGAGCGCGGCGACGCCGCGCACCGGAAAGCCCCCATCACCGCGGACATGCTGCTCGCCTTACTGCGGCACCTCAACATGGCGAATCCCGCCCACGCGGCGGTCTGGGCCGCGGCACTGGCCATGTTCTACTGGCTCCTGCGGCGGTCCAACCTTATGCCCAACACAGCCGGCGCTTTCGACGCCGCACGGCACCTGCGCCGCTCGGACGCGTGTTTCACGCGCGCGGGTGTCAACCTGACTGTGCGCTGGTCTAAGACGAACCAGTACCGTGGCCCCGCGCGTGTGATCCCACTGCGCTTGTGCGCAGGTGCGCACACTCATTGCTTGTTTGTTCACCTGTATAGTCGGACTTCAATAAAAAGTCCTTTTACTCCCCCCGTGTGTTGGCGTCCATTTAAATATATATATACATATTCCTATATATTCCAAGGCAGGGACAACCCGCATATATATATGTAAAATAAAACCTCTCTAACCTCTCACGGATCTCCACAGATCGACCACTCCCTTATATCGATCGCTTTATTTGTAATGATTAAAAAACTCCCTAAACCGACCACCTCCCTAATGGACCATTTAAAGTCGGCCCCATGGTCAGTCGATTTAGAGAGGTTTTACTATATATATATATATATATACTTTCCCCAGATATCTTTTGCGAGCAGCCATCGGACTCCACTAACCTTACCCCTCTCACGACCTCCACCTGCGCGCACATACACACACACGCCACCCTCCACCAACTTCATCCACCAGGCGGCGACATGTTGTCATGGCGTCCACGGAAGCTGCGTCAACAGCATGCGCACGGGCAGATTGGCAACGGAAACTCTACGCCAGACGTAATTACGGGCGTTCATTGGTAGCAGGATCAACAAGTCAAAGCACTGACGTCTGCCGTGAGCTGCATGGCAGAACCGGGCCGGGAAGGGGGGGGGGGGCCGGGGGCCGGGGGCCGGGGGCCGGGGGCCGGGGGCCGGGAGCCGGGGGCCGGGGGCCGGGGGGAGGATGTGGGGGGAGGCGGAGGGAGCGAGGGGTAGCAGGGGGAGGCGGAAGGAGGCGTGGGTACATGTCGAAGAGCACTCCCATTCTCTCTTCCTCAACCCACCCCTTCTCCTTTCTCTCTCTTCTCTCTCTCTTCTCTCACTTCTCTCTCTCTCTCTGTCTCTCTCTCTCTTCTCTCTCTGTATATATATACATATTTATCTATCGGATATCTTGTCCACATGAGCTCCATAAAGAAGGTATGGGAATATGTGCAAGGATGGTTATATCTTGCATTATATCTATATATATATATATATATATATATATATATATATATATATATATATAAATTTACGGTACACAAATATCATTACGGAGAGACAATGAGTTGGGTGTGTAATTTAATCACTGCCTCAGGGATTAATAACCCTAGCCCTAGAAAAAAGAAAAGAAATCCTCCAGTGTGTGTGGCACGAGAGGGGGGGGGGCTGCCCACCAATTACCCTAACAGCTGGGAGGGGGGGGGGGCACCACCAATGTGCCAAGGAGGAATAGATATATACAGTATATGTTCCCCTTACATTTATACTCGTATAATGCATTATACATCACATAAATTTGTGGTAAACAAATAACATGAAGAAGAGAGAATGAGTTGGGTGTGTAATTTAATCACTGGCTCAGGGATTAATAGCCAAGATCCCGCAGGATCCCCCAACCAACTAATACACAGGACTGTCCATAGTCTCAGGCTGAACGGCAGCCAATGAGGTAGCTACGCTCATGTCATTAATGATCCTTATAGTCAACGGGGTTTGCAGAAAGGTGAAGACCGTGTCCGTCTGCCAATTCCCCTGATGGTGGCCTCAAACATGGACAGGTAGGTTCAGCCACCACGTCGAAGGGGGTGGGAAGAGACTGAAGCTGGATTGAGTCCAGCCTTTTCCGGGAAGCTGCACAACATTGACTAGTAGATCGCATAGGTCAGCGGCAAAGAGCCTCCCACTCCTGATGGGATACGGAAGGCCAACACATCAGCCGGTGCCAGTGCCTCCCGGAAGTGCAGCTCTGTCCAGTGGATGGTGCAGGTGGCACGAATCTGACATCACACATTTCCTCCAATGTGTGTGATATGAGAGGGCCCCTGCCCACCAATTACCCCGACAGCTGGGGGGGGGGGGGGGGGGGGGGGGGAACCACCAATGCCCCAAGGACGACTAGATGTATAGTGTATATGTTCCCCTTGCCTTTATACCTGCATGATGCATTATACAGTAACATATATATATTACTAACTATATATATAGGTAACTATATATATATATATTACTAACTATATTATATGTTATCTGTTATTAATTGTTAACTGTGACTTGATTCCTTTTTCTATCCTCAAGTGGGCAATCACCAGCTTCAACCGCCATTGTCGGTTGGTTATAAGTTATGTATAAGACTTATGCGAGTATAAAAGCACAAAAGGGAATGTTCCCTATATCATGATCACCCATATGTTGTGTACTACTTTATGGGTGACCCTTTTTCACAGTTGTGCCAGCTGGTGCCGCCACCCCAACCCTACAGGTGGCGCGAATACTGTCACTCGCGCACTGGAATTATATATACAGTAAAACCTCTCTAAATCGACCAACTTTGGGACCTACTTTAAGTGGTCCACTTAGAGAGATGGTCGGTTTAGGGAGTTAAAATATGGTTATAATTGTATCGTTGGGACCCAAATAAAGCGATCGATATAGGGGAGTAGTTGATCTGGGGAGGAGGTCAGTTATGGAGGTTTTACTGTATATATACATATACATATACATATAAGTATGTCATACATATACATATAAGTATGTCCATGAAATAAACGTATCACTGTCAAAATACAATTTGGTTGGGGGGGGGGGACCAGATAATATACCCTCCTGTTAATATTTCGACATGTGTGTATCAACGTCACATTATGACTATCACATGCAGAAGTGTAACAATGTTGGGGGGATATTATTGCAAGCTACACCGATCGATTGCCATAGCATGGCTGCGGCTCTTAATCTCATGCCATGCTGACACCACATAACAATTTGTCTTGAAGATGTTGCTGCTATATCGGGAATTGTGGAGACTACACCGTCTAATACACACTACTGCATAGGCATGCAGAGAGATTGTTGTTTAGTAATCCATTTTGACCATCGCCATCATGTAGCAATAAACTCCCCTCCCCATCCTTCATACTCCATTATTAAAGTTGCATAGTCCGAAGGTTTGGAGTTTCTGTCAATATCTTATGTAAATATACCAAGTTGATTGTTATAATCTACCTTACATTAAAGTTGCATATTCCGATGGGTTTAAATTTCTGTATTTTTTCTGGGATAAATATATTAGATTGATCACTGGTATCTACTTTACATTAGTTCAAAGTTACTTTTATTTTAAATGGTAAACTTTTGAGGATATTTTGAGTGCAAACATGGAAAATTAGTTTTGGTATGCTTGCCAAAACTCTGACACCATAGACTTCTGCAGTAACGGGTTCTGTTAAATTGACTCAGTATTGCCTTCTATGCAGAAACGAATGCGTAATAAGTGCATCAGTATCTAAGTTAGATATGTAAAATCAAATATAGATAATTGGTTTGGTTTTGAAAATTTGATATTTCATCAGACTATGCAGCTTTAATTTGAAAGTTGAAGTAGTTTTGATCTAACATATCCTGAAGTAGCTTTAATTTAAAATCGCTTAAAAAAAGGTTAAAGCTGTGTAGTCCAATGAAATCATCAGATTTTCAAAGCCATGGCAATTATCTAGATTAGATTGTACATGTCTAACATAGATACTGATGCACTTATTAAGTATTTGTTTCCCCATAGAAGGGAATACTGAGACAGTTTAATAGAACATGTTACTGCAGAAGTTTATAGTGTCAGAGTTTTGACATGCATGCCAGAATGAATCTGGCATGTTTGCACTTCAAATATCTCAAAAGTTAGGCATTTAAAATAAAAGTTACTTCAAGCTAAAAGTGAGGTAGATTAGAATCATCAACCTAATATATTTATCTCAGAAAATGAGAGAAACTCAAAAACCATAGGACTATGCAACTTTAACTTCGGAAATATTTTAGGTGCCAAATTAATTTTGTTGTGCTTGTCAACATTCTGACCCATTTGCTTTGCAAAAGATGATGCGTTGATCGGACTGTGCAACTTTAAAGCTGCATACTCCAATGATATATTTTATTTAAAGCTGCATAGTCCGATGAAATATCAAATTTTCAAAAACCAAACCAATTATCTAGATTTGATTTTACATATCTAACTTAGATACTGATGCACTTATTAAACATTGGTTTCTGCGTAGAAGGCAAATACTGAGTCAATTTAATCGAACCTGTTACTGCAGAAGTCTATGGTGTCAGAGTTTTGGCAAGCTTGCCAAAACTAATTTTCCATGTTTGCACTCAAAATATCTCAAAAGTTTACCATTTAAAATAAAAGTAACTTTGATCTAATGTAAAGTAGATACTAGTGATCGATCTAATATATTTATCTCAGAAAAAATATAGAAATTCAAAACCATCGGACTATGCAACTTTAACACAACACAAAACATAATAAAAACATCAGAATTCAAAACATACTCGCATAATACACTGCTGGGTTCTTTTTCGGTGTCCAGTAAAATTATTCTTTCTTTGATGTGTTTGTAATTTGAGTTTCTATCATAATCTCCCTTGCATTAGTTGCAAGTAACTTTGACATTTATAATATAAATGGCAAACTTTGGAGATATTCGAAGTGAAACTACAGTAAAACCTCTCTATACCGACCCCTCCACAGATCGACCACTTCCCTATAACGATCGCTTTATTTGGGTTCCAACAATACTATTGTAAGGATATTCTAACTTTCTAAACCGACCACCTCCCTAAATGGACCACTTAAAGTCGGTCCCATGGTCGGTCGATTTAGAGAGGTTTTACTGTAATCAAAATTAATGTCGGTATTCACATAAAGATTCTAACATATAACCTTCAGCAGCTTCTATTAAGTTGATTTGATATCCCCTTCTATGCAGCAACAAATGCTTAATAATAAAGTCACCAGTATCTAAGTTATATAGGCCAAATAGAATCCAGGTAAGTGCGTAGTTTAAACAGCAAACATTCACGCTTTCATGAGTGTTTTGGGACTAATGTTGATGTATGAACATTGACACCATTCACCATTACACACTATGTATATGTGTTAATTATGTTCATGAATTAAATCTGTCCCGTGCAGGCAGAAACCGAGCTGAACCAAAGACGAGCCGAGCCGAGCCGAGCCGAGCCAAGCTGATTCGAGCCGAGCCGAGCCGAGCTGAGCCGAGCAGAGCCGAGCCGAGCAGAGCAGAGTCGAGCAGAGCAGAGCCGAGCAGAGCAGAGCCGAGCAGAGCCGAACCGAGCCGAGCCGAGCAGAGCAGAGCCGGAAAATGCCGGAAAGCACCGAGACCCCGCTCGTTCGGTTGCGTGTCAGTTGCACAACCATCACGTACGTCTTCACGCCGAATTAAACCCATTTTAATGATTTGCCCATTCAGTGGCGGGCACCCAGTGTAAAAGGGTCGGTGGCGGGGGAGGGGGGGGGGTGGAGAGGGCTGGGGGAAGGAGAATGAGGGCCCTGGGTGGTGGGTGGGGGGGGGGGGGGGGGGGAAGCGGGGCACAGCGCGGGCAGATTGTGTATTAATAAGCGCTGGTTCCCGGCGGTCCCGGCAGGGGTCGCGGTGAACCGGCGGTAACGACCGGTAATGAGATGCGCAGTCACGTGGGCGGCAGTCACGTGGATCCCGGCAGGTCACGGATGCAAACTCCTCATAACTCTGGGTGCCTCGTTGGGCGGCGGACAGCTGGCGGCGGGCGGTGGGCGGCGGGCGGCGGGCGGCGGGCGGCGGGCGGCGGGCGGCGGGCGGAGGGGCGCCAGGCAGAGAGGCGACGTGGTGCAGGCGGCGGTCGGTGGGCGCGGGAGGCGGGCGGTGTTGCGGTGGTGCCGCGGGTGGAGGGACGGCAGGCGGCGGGCGGCGGGGAGGTGGACGGCGGGCTGCAGACAGCGGCAGACAGCGACAAGGTGCGCCCGCCGACCCCGTCACCCCGCCCACTCGCCCGCTCGCCGCCCGGCAATTACCGCCCGGCACTCGGCGGGGAACACCGGGTCACCTTGCCGGTGTCCCACTCCCATCCCCCCCCCCCCCCCCCGCCCGCCCGCCGACTGTCGGAGACATGGCGCAACTTGAAATCCTTCGAATGCCTTGCATTGTCCGCGCCCTCCCGCCCCAACCCCACGGCCCCTACAGGTCAACCAGCGAAATGAGTTGGTTACAAGCGGCTGTCAGTCAGTCAGGTACCGGGTCTTTCTCACTCAGTCCTCCTGGAGCCGGGGTCAGGCGTGGCAGGGCCGGTGCCAGGGTTTTATTGTTGCTGTGTAAAAAAACACCCCCAAAGAATCCCACTATTAGTATTAATTGGATCGTTCTCAGAAACTGTGAACCACATATTTGGTTTCCACGTTACATTGTTAATGATTAACTCTTTTTAGGGGGGCGGGTGGGGGGGGGGGAGCAAGTCAAAGGATTATTGTTGCCATTGTGTATTAAATATGTTACTATTGTCGGCAATACTGCATGTATTAAATCTATTCTGTAACATGTTTAAAAAAAATGCTTGTGTGATTTTGTGCTAAAGTGGACGTATGAAAATTTCCATATCAACATAATGGATTTACACAAACCTTTTTCTTAAGTCTTTTCTTTTTAAGACATACCCCGTTTTTGCTTAACTAATAAAATATTGGTTAAATTCATTGTGTGTGTTAAAATGATGTCATGGGTGTGTTTTTGGTTTTCCATGTGTAATTTTAACGTTTTTCTCAATTTGTATAAGATTAAGATCAAAAGCAAAAAGTAAATTCAGTTTCCAATGCTGATATATGCACAACATGGAAACCTTCATAGAAAGATGAATTCTGCTTATTTGTTGGAATGTGTTCTGCTACCATTTGAATTTTTCACTTTTGGTTTCCATGTCACATGTGGGTGACGGGCGGTTTTAAGAACGACCACGGTAGTGTCCACCTGTGAAGCTGTCCGTCATTGGATCGATCCTTCTCAGTGGATCCATTTGCAGTTTGGGCTATTTTCCAGTTCCCAGCTAGTGGTCCACAAAGGCTGTGGTATGTGCTGTCTTGTCTGTGGGAAAGTGCATATAAAAGACCCCTTGCTGTTTATCGGAAAGAGTAGCTTATGTGGTGGCAGCGGGTTTCCTCCAAAGAAATATGTCAGAATGACTATTTGTTTGATGTCCAATAGCTGATGATGAAAATCAATGAGCTCTAGAGGTGTTGTTAAATAAAACAAACTTTACTTTACTTTGATTCGACAAGAGGGAGCAAGACATAGCTCCGGCGGTAGTGTCCACCTGTGAAGGCGTTCTCTGTGGCGGAGTGGTTAGAGTGTCTGACTTTTTTCTAGGTCAGACTCCTAATCTGAGGGTCGGTGGTTCGATTCCCCGTGCCCCCAGCTCTGCCAATTTGGATTTCCACCGCTGTGTATAACTTACAGCGTCATCAAAGGCCGGTTGCTCTCATACCATGTCTATGTGGTGTGGGAGGTTAAAAATCCCTTGGGTCGGTAAAAGTGTAGGCTCGGGCTTTCTATCGACCAGCAGTGGAATGAGGAAGACCAGTCGGCTATGACTGAAATTTCCCCTGCTTAAACAACTAATGGACCAAAAAAAAAAAAAAAAAAAAAAAAAAGGTGTCGGTCATCCTATCGATCTTGCTCAGTGGACACATTTGCCATTTGGGCATGTGTTTGACTTCCAATAGCCGATGATAAAAATCAAAGCGCTCTCGGGGTGTCGTTCAATAAAACAAACTTTCCTTTCCTTGATTCGTCCAGGGTTTGAACCCACAAGTTTGAATCCCATGACCTACCAACACACGAGGCGCGTGTGCCCACTGACACAACTCTCTTACTAGTACTGCGGTCTTAGATGTTGCTAGGATGTATTCTCTGTGGCGGAGTGGTTATGGCCGGTACACACCTACCGTTTACGATCGTTTTTCCGCACCCACCTAGCGTATACGATCTAAAACTGCCCAAAAGTCGTGAGGTGTGCACTCCCCTAGCACACCTACCGATTGCGATTCGCGACTTTTTAGGGCTAAAACGGTAGGTGTGCGCTAGCCTTATGATTGCGATTCGTGATTCGAAAAATGAATCGGCTCGTTTTCAGTTTTAAGCGGATCGGGAGTTTTAGTGCGCGAATCGTAAACGGTAGGTGTGTACCGGCCATTAGAGTGTCTGACTTTTTTCTAGGTCAGATTCCTAATCTGAGGGTCGGCGGTTCGATTCCCCGTGCCCCCTGCTCTGCCAATTTGGATGTCCACCGCTGTGTATAACTTACAGCGTCATCAATGGCTAGTTGCTCTCATACCATGTCTATGTGGTGTGGGAGGTTAAAAATCCCTTGGGTCGGTAAAAGTGTAGGCTCGGGTTTTCTATCGACAAACTGTCTAATGGTGAAAACAAGTCTATTCAGACTTATCCATGACAGGCAGTATAAATCTTCATGAACCCCAACAAATAAACGAACAATAGCCAAAGGTACAGAAATTGACAAAGCCTGACCAGATTAGCAATGCAACCTCAATTAAATTGACCTAATTAATCCAAAGTGCGCGCGCATGTTTTTTTCCTTAACTAGACAACAAGTGGTGAGATCCCCCCCCCCCCCCCCATCTTTCAACTAAGCGAAGATAGATGAGCGTTACAAGACAGTTTGCAATGCTGACGCATGCATTAGTTGTATTAATCTTTTCTGGGTGAAAATGGGAGAAATGATAACAACCTTAGTGCCAGGCTCGCCGAGTACGCCCTACACGACACCTGTTGAGTGCAGGAGACCATGCTAAGTGAACACAACTACCCAGACCCCAGTGCGGAATCGCCAAAAATCCTGCTTTGGCGGGAGATCTCCATAAAATGTAGCAAAATAACCCAGATCTCCCGCTTTTAATTTGTAACCTGCCAAAAAAAAAATCATTTTAGTTTTTGAAATTTATTTGTATGCATATTTAAACAAATTAAAATGCACCAGAATGTACCATTTTGTATAACTTTCTCTCTCAAAATGTCCCTACTTCAGCCACGCTATTTCTGCCTATTTACAATTAGTGTATTAGGGAGATATCCATACTCACATTCTTATCTACTGGGCACCTGTGCCAGTGTGACTTAAGCTAAGATTCCTTACACGCGGTATGCGGCATGTGGCATGTGGCATGCGGTATGCGGTATGCGAATGGGAGGATTCCTTCTACATGGTATGCGAACCCGTAACACCACCACCACCACCACTACCATATGTTTCCCCTCTGCACCCTTGTGTCTGACCGTTCCGTAATGCTCAGTCGCCTCTCCTCGTCTAAAACTAATGGACAAGTGCGACTGATGTTTCTATCGCATACCGCGTGCCGCATGCCGAATGCCGCACCGATCGCTACAGGGACCGATCGAGTTGCTGCATTCGCATTCGCATTCGCATTCGGACGTAAGGAATCACCCCCATTGACTTAGATGCTTTCCGATTTTTTGCCTCATTTGCATTCGCATACCGCATACCGAATCTTAGCTTTAATCCTAATATCGTTTTTTAAAGTGTTTTTTTTAAGTTTTACGTCCTGGCAACATCAAAGGACATACCAGGACGGGTACCAACTTGTGAAAGTGCCCACTCATGGTAAATTTATAGCACTGCCCACTCGCAGACCAGACCACCAACATCGTGACATGATATCTCACGCAGTCGAATTATCCCGACACTGAGCCAACCAGTCCTTGCCCTATCCTAATAATGCCAAGCACCTGGCTAAGAAGCGACAAGCATCAATTCTTAGGTCATTGGTTTGACTCGACCAGGGTTTGAGCCCCACAATCTCCTAAAACGGGAGACGGACGCTCAACTCATTCGGTCACCCCGTCTGGTCTGTTAGGAGTAGGAGGGGGTGTTTGGACATTAAGAAACCTCTGCGCATAGGGGCTTGTATTGTACCTAGGTGGGGTTGGCAAAGGCCCTGTCACATTACGATGCATCTCACAAGCGTGTGTCCAACGTGTAACATCACTTTTTTACGTCGAGAAGCATCAAACTTTTCGGCGTGGGGGGCAAAGTTGGACGTATAAATACCGTATACATAGCGTATGGCCAAAGTATGACCAAAGCATGGCAAACATGCTTCCGGGCGAAAAAACGCTCGAATTACACTCACGGTGCGTTCACAGAACGCCAGTGAATGTTATATACGTTATTCGATCGCCAGAACTACGCCTCATATGTTACATACATCAAGACATGCTGGAGAAATGCTAAACGTATGTGAGATGTACGTTAGACGTATGTTATCCATACGTTGTCAGTACGCGGTCTGTACATTCCCACTGCCTTTAACGTAGGTCAAAGTAGTGCAACGTAGTGAACAATGTTTGTTTAATCGATGTCTAATGCGCATCGACATACACCTAACGTATACATAGTGTACAGCCGATGTAAAATCCACACATTGTCAAACGTTATCGTAGATCAAAAGTTTTGTGCATGCACAAAACTTTGCCGACACCCTGATGCGCGACACCGTATCTCAACGAACGTTGACATACATTGACATATACCAAAGAGCACCTAACGCATGTGTAACGCATAACGACATATCCCGACGTAGCGGCCAAAAATCACATACGTCGGCGTACGTTGGCGCGATGCGTCGTCATGTGACAGCCCCTTAAGAAGAGGCACTAGTGGCGGGCGTTCGGGGAGGGGGGTGTTTGAGGGGGGTCGGGGGTTGGAGGTGGGAGGGGTGGGGCTGGAGGAGAGTGGTGCCAGTGCCTCTCTATCGGCCATTACCAGCCTCGAATTGACGGAGTTGAAAGGAGGGCGGCAGGTCGCCTCTCGGCCGCTTGTTACCGGTCGGCCCTGCGTTAACCCCGGCACTAACCGTGACAATGTCCCGGGTGCAACCAGCGGCGCCACCCTGCGTCACGCGTCACGTGGGGCGCAGTCACGTGGGGCGGGCGTCCCAGCGGCGCGCTGTCAACGTGACAGGACGGACACACCGGGCACTCCCCCTCCACACACACTCACACACACATACACCACGTGCATACACACACACACACACACACACACACACCACTCTCCCCTCCTGCCTCCTCTTGTCCAGATACCTGCGTCATCACCACTAGGACACACCCAACACACCTCACCACCACTACCACCACTACTATCACCCACTACCACAATTAGCAGACACGCATCACCCAACACCAGTATCAACAACCCACTACCACCACTACCACCACCCACTACTAACTAACATAGTAACATAGTAATCAGAATAGAACAAAAATACAATGGCAAGAGGGCCCCAAAAAAAACTAACATAGGCTACTAAGCATTCCTACAAACTATCTATATGCTACTGAAATGCAGGCAATCAAATAACTTATCAGCAGCTACTGTTTGGTAAGACAACACCAACACTACCACTGGCCTGCATTGAAAACAAGCCTGGGTACCCGGGCTTACATGCTATGGACATTATAAATACAGCCTCAATAAAATAAAAAAAGTTAAACTACCACAATTAGCACCCATTCATCACCCATTACTATCACTACCTTTACTACCACCATCACCCACCACCACCTATCACCACCCACTATCATAATTAGCAGACACTCATCACCCAACACCAACAACCCACTACCACCACTATCACATACTCAACACGCACCCACCACCACCCACTAGCACACATTCATCACCCACTACCACCACTGCCCCCACCCACCACCACTACCACCATCCACTGCCATCACCACTGGCACACACTCAACACTCACCCACCACTACTACCACCACTACCACCACCCACTACCACCAACCACCCACGACCCACCACAATCATATTCCACCACTAACTACCACCAAGGCAGCTCACCAACGACCACCACAAACTACCACAACGATCACCACCGACAAGCACCACCCACCACTACAAACCACCACAAACCACCAGCATCACCACCACTACCACTACCACCACCACAAACCACTACCAGTACCACAACCACATCCCACCACTCACAACTACCACCACTACAAACCACCACCACTACCACCAAGACAGCCCACCATCCACCACTACAAACCACCACCACCACCACCCACTACCACCACCACAAGCCACAACCACCCACTACCACCACCACAAGCCACCACCACCACCACAAGCCACCACCACCCACTACCACCACATCCCACCACACCACACCACTCACTACAACTTAGTACAAGTACAAACCACCATCACTACCGCCAAGACTCACCACCCACCACTACAAACCACCCCACCCCCACCCCACCACCACCACCACCCCACCCCCATCCCACCACCCCACCCCACCACCCCACCACCACCCCACCACCCCACCCCATCCCACCACCACCCCACCACCCCACCCCATCCCACCACCACCACCACCACCCCACCACCCCCACCACCCCACAACCACCACCACCACCACCACCCCACCACCACTACCCCCGCGCCCGGCCCCGCCCCTGCCAGTACCGGCGGGGGTCAGTACGGCTGACAATCTAATGACGCAGCCGAGGCGACCAGTAATTAAACACTTCAGCTCATTTGTCACTTAATTGGATCGACTAATGAGGACGGATGCTTCTTGAGCAGCACGGGGCCGTCTCCAGATCTGACCGCGTCGGGGAAGACGCCATTTTATTGGCTCATGGAGATTTATCACAAAATAAAAACATTATGTGCATCTTTGGAGCGGAGGGTGGGTGGGGAAAATAAATATATTTACTTACATAACCTATGTGTAGCGAATCCACTACAACTTACAAGGCAATGCGGAGAGGGACGTAGCTCAGGCGGTAGAGTGTCCACCTGTGAAGGTGTTGGTCATCCTATCAATCCTGCTCAGTGCACACATTTGAAGTTTGGGCTATTTTCCGTTCCAACCAGTGGTCCACAACTGGTTCATCAGAGGCTGTGGTGTGTGTTGTCCTCTCTCTGTGAAAGTATACATAAAAGACACGGTTGTAATAACAACAACAAAAGACACAAATAGACACTTCTTGCTGCTTATTGGAAAGTGTAGCCTATGTGGCAGCTGCGGATTTCCTCCAAAGAAATATGTCAGAATGACCATATGTTTGACGTCCAATAGCTGATGATATGAAAATCGATGTGCTTCAGAGGCATCATTAAAAGTTGCATTGTCCGATGGTTTTGAGTTTCTGAAATTTTCTGAGATAAATACATTAGGTTGTTCATTATTATGTGCCTTACTTTAGCTTGAAGTAACTTTTATTTGAAGTGGCTAACTTTGGAGATATTTGAAGTGGAACGATGCCAAATTAATTTTGGCAAGCTTGTCAAAACTCTGACCCCATAGGCTTCTGCAGTAACAGGTTCTATTCAATTGCCTCGGTATTCCTTTCTGTGCGGTGACAACTGTTTAATAAGTGCACCAGTATCTAAGTTAGATATGAAGAATCAAATTTAGATAATTGTTTTGGTTTTGAAAATTTTATGTTTTCATCGGACTATGCAGCTTTATTTCTACACATGTGGAGGTCGGCATAAACAGGCTTACGAGGGGCTCATTAAGAAACGCGCCGTAATTACGGCGGGCGATGGGTGTGGACCCTAAGGGAGGTCATTAATTCATTAGCCAATATTATCCGGCTATTACAGCATTAGGCCGTCCGAAAGTCGAGTGCTGGATCCGCATGTTGGTCATGCACACCATTGTTCACTCACCGCTCACTGCATTCCTCGGATAGTGTCACGATATCATTTCGAGCCGTTTCCAAATCCTTATATATATAATATATATTGTATATATTGCAAATAGTGTATTTGTCGTGTATGTCGTGTATGTTGTGTATGTCGTGTATGTTGTGTATGTCGTGTGTGTTGTGTATGTCGTGTATGTTGTGTATGTTGCGTATGTTGCATATGTTGTGTATGTCGTATGTCGCATATGTCATGTATGTCATGTATGTCACATAATTCACATATGGCGTAATTCACGTTTGTGGCGTATTTCGGGTATGTTGTGTAATGTCATGTAATGTCGCATAATTCACGTATGTCACATATGTAATGAACGTGTTAACTCATTGAGCTGCGTTGTGGAACTGTTTATTTGAGCAGGCCCTTCCCAGCATTCCCTACATGACGTCGTGGTTGCCAATGACACAAGTCATGGTTACCTATGACACCGATACATCACATCTCCTTTCCGTTGGAAAACATTGAACGAACTATGGATTAACTTACATTGATGTTGAGAAATGCAACAGAACACGCACGTCTCAAATGTATGACATCCTTACCCTACTGCCATAAGTACCACTCAATATTCTCCCTCCCTTCGAGAGTGATCGATCATACGGTAAGTGCGTGATTGTCCTTGTGACACTACTTTAACACTATTACAGACAGGTGTGATCAACTTAATACGACACAACATCCTCAGTACATCATCCCGATATCACAAATGTGAATAAATCAAAACAACCTTAATGAAGGATATTCATCATGGATATAACATATCAATGATTGACATTATGTCATGTGTTGCTCTTTTATGGCACGTACTGTACAATTTAATATCTTAAGCGATCTTAATCGTAGGTATGTTTAATTTAAGGATCCGAAATGTACATGCAAATGACTTATGTATGATAATTTAATCGTTCTGGTCGGTGAATTTGTCGACCATAACGGGTCTTATACGGTGTTGTCACATTTTGATTGTCCGTGCTTTTGTTACAACCATGTTCCTTAACTAATGGTACCCGAACTGGGTCAGTTCTGATCACGGTATGTGGCCTTATAGGGGGACATTTGAAAAGGAATTTCCTGTTACGGCGCACAATTGTGTTGTCGTCGTTGATGATTGTATAGTCTCTGGGTCCAGGTGTATTAATCTGAATGACTTTGCCCGGCCTCCAACAATTTTTGTGGTCTCTATATCGTATGACGTCACCAGCCTGAAGCTTACCCAAAGGTCTCCCAGCTCGTTTATCAAAGTACCCTTTCTGCATTACTTGACCCCGTTTCAACAGTGACATTTTTGATGGTTCTAACCTGGGCCTTAGTCTACCATCCAGAATAGGTATGCGGGTTCTTAGACTGCGAGACATTAGTAATTGTGATGGAGACGCCCCCATACCCTGCAAGGTTGTGTTTCTGTAGTTTAAGTAGACCTATGTACATGTCACCGTCATCAGTTGCTGACTTTTTTATGATGCCTTTGATGGTTTGAACAAATCGTTCCACCTGGCCATTACTTTGCGAATGCATAGGGTTAGTATAAATTGGCGTGAAACCGTATTTGTTAGAGAAATTGTTATATTCAATACTTTTGAATTGAGGCCCATTGTCAGACACAACGAACATAGGTATACCGTATCTAGCAAATGTCTGCTTTAGTGCGATTATAACTGTTTTGCTGGTAGTGTCATGCATTTTGATAACTTCTGGAAATTTGGTATAATAATCCACAATGACCAAATAATCGACTCCAGATAAATGACATAAATCGACCCCTATTTTATAAAATGGGATGTCTACAACAGGGTGACTTATCATAGGCTCTTTATGAGGGGAATTCCTGGAGTCTTGACAGATCTGACACCTGGCAATTTTGTCCTCTATTTGAGGGTTCATTCCAGGCCAGAACACAGTGTCCCTCGCCAATTGTTTACATTTAATGATTCCCAGGTGTGATTCGTGTATCTTATTTAACATTTCGTTTTGTAATGATCTTGGAATCACTATTTGCATGCCTTTGAATACTAAACCATCAGATGATGTTATGTCTCTATTGTAAGTGTAAAACGGTTTAACATCCGGCGAAACAGTTTTGTTATTAGACGGCCAACCGTCAACAGTGTAACGTATTATTTGTTGTAAGGTTATGTCTTTCTTTGTGGCTGATACAACCTGCTGTATTACATCGTTACTAATATCCACGGTAGCCACCGAAACGTCTTTATCGAAGAGGTCATTAGGCTCTATGCTAGATGTGTGTGCTCTTGATAATGTATCTGCAAAATAAAGGGTTGACCCTTTAGTATAAACCACTGTTAAATTATAATTTTGCAATCTCATTCGCATACGTTGCATCCTGGCCGAGAGTTCGTGGATAGGCTTTGTCATAATTGATTCTAACGGCTTATGATCAGTTTGAACAATAACATTATTACCATAGATATATTCATGAAATTTTTTACATCCGAAGCATATAGCCAGCAGCTCCTTTTCTATAACAGCGTAGCTGATTTGACATTCGTCCAACGCTTTTGAAGCCATTGCAACAGGATGATCATTTTGGAAAATGGTTGCTCCTAACCCATATTTTGACGCATCTACTTGTAATGTTATTTGTTTTTTACAATCGAAATACCGTAGGACAGGTGCATCCCTCAACAACTGTTTTAGTTTTTTGAATGCCGTTATTTGCGGTTCATCCCAATGCCAAGCTATATTTTTTTTTATTACCATACGTAATGGTCTAGTTATCTCTGCCATGTTATTTATAAATTTGCTTACATAGCCGATCATGCCTAAAAATCTCTGCACAGCAGCTTTGTCAGTTGGATCTGGCATGTCAATGATTGCCTGGACTCGCTCCTCATTTGGCCTCAATCCTTCAGCCGTAATTAAATGCCCTACGTAGTTTACACTGGATTGGCAAATCTTCGACTTTTTCGGGTTCAATTTAAGATTTGTCTCTCTGGCACGGGACAATACCGCTTCCAAACGTTCATTGTGTTCATGTATGGTTTTGCCATGAACCAGGATATCGTCCGAGATTACATGAACCCCTTCAATATCCTGAAACATGTCATTCATTTCTTTTATGAAAATGTCCCCCGCGGTTTTGATACCGAACGGTAACCTGGTGTAACGAAATCGACCCCATGGGGTATTAAATGTACAAAGTTTGGAGCTACTACTATCTAGCTGTACTTGCCAGTAACCGCTGTTTGCGTCTAATACTGAAAAGAATTTGGACCCGTGTATTTGAGCCACGACCTCCTCGACTGTACGTATCGGGTACGGACCACGTAAGATGGCCCTGTTTAATTTGGTCGGGTCCAAACACACTCGAATTTTTCCTGGTTTTCTAACTATTGTTATAGAGCTGACCCATGGGGTTGGTTCCTCTTCCCTGACAATTACACCTAATTCTAACATGCGGTCTAGCTCTCGTTTAACATCTTCTGTAATGGCAATAGGTATCCTACGTGGGGGATCAATGACAGGAGGTACAGATACATCAATATGAATGGTAGCGTTTACTTTTATCAGGCCTAAACCAACAAATACGTCAGAATATTTATTTACCATGTCTTGGGCCATCGATTTATCCGAAGTGTTCTGAACTGCATCCACACGAGCTATCAGGCCTAACCCAACACAAGCCTCTTTTCCTAAGATAGCACTTCCCGCATCTGTGACTTGAAACTTTAGCTGTCTCCCACTCACATCCAGATGCACTTCTCCGTCAGGTATGATCCGGTCGCCGTTGTATGTCACGAGATGGCACTTGGAAGGAGCTAGAACAACATTCACCAGCTTATGGTAGACATCCAGTGGTAAAATGTTCGCCTCCGATCCTGTATCCATCTTGAATGGAACGTCCACACCTCCAATGTTGACATTCGTATACCACAATCCAGGTTCATCCTTCGCGTCGTTGTACACGGCACCGACAAATAGATCATAGGATTGACCTACATCTTCTTGCGTGTCGTCAACGTTATGTGGGTCAACACTCAATTCATTAACTGGCATAGGATGATTGAAATGCGCCCTACAAACTTTTCGAAAATGCCCTAACTTGTGACAGTTGGCACATTCCTTGCCGCGTGCCGGACAGTTCCCTTTCTGATGATGATATCCACATTTGTCACATTGCACGGATTGCTGTCTTGTAGGCCTAAACCTCGATGACGTAGGTGTAAGCCATTGTTGTACTGGTCGTGACGTCACTCCATGGTGACGTCCGTTGGCAGCTGCTAGGCTGGCTACGCCGTCTTCCGAACGAACATCGTTGTTAACTAGCTGAGTGGATTTATGTTCACTCAGCCTGCACATCTGTACACATTGATCCAGGGACAGGTTGGGTGTCTGTAACAGGCGATTACGTAGTGTATTATCCTTGATACCGCAAACCAGGCGATCACACAACAAGGAGTCTTCCAAGTTGTCATAACAACAATGTACTATACGTGACTTTAATTCGCGAATATAGGCGTCCATGCTTTCAGATGTTTGGTTATATGAATTAAATTGATATCGGATGACCGTAATGTTAGACTTACCCTCACAGTACTCAGTAAAAGCAGCAATGAGCGGTATAATTTTATCCTTATCTGTAGCATCGATCCGTAACGTCTTGTGTATTTGTTGTGCCTCCCTGCCCGCTACGTGGAGAAAGACACAGCATTGTACTCTCTCCGATTTGGAAGAAGCACCCGATGCCGTTGCATATATCTCGTACGCCTGCAACCATGATCTCCAGTTCATGGCCATGTTATCGTCTACGTTCAATGGGGACGGGGGTTTCAAGCCCGTTAAAGCCATTTCGTTGAGTTCTTCCGACGAATCTGACACCATGTAATGAACGTGTTAACTCATTGAGCTGCGTTGTGGAACTGTTTATTTGAGCAGGCCCTTCCCAGCATTCCCTACATGACGTCGTGGTTGCCAATGACACAAGTCATGGTTACCTATGACACCAATACATCACAATAGCCTCTCCGCCTCTCCGCACATGTTGCGTATGTCGCGCATATCACGTAATTTGCGTATTCTATGTATGTCGAATATGCTTTTTGGGTGTGTCACACAATGTCGTGTAATGTCATGTAATTCGTGTATTGTCACATAATTTGCGTAATGTCACATAATTCACATAGGTCACCTAATTAGGATATGTCACATATGTCGCTGCATATGCTGCATATGCTGCATATGCCGTGTATTTGATATATTATATTTATAGATATTACATATATTACATATATTATATATATTACATATAATATATATAAGTAACATATTACATATATTATGTATATTATGTATATTACATATATTATTACATATATTATTACATATATTATTACATGTATTATTAGTTATTAGTATTATATATATTACGTATATTACATATATTACATATATTACGTATATTATGTATATTACATATATTAGTTATTACATATATTAGTTATTACATATATTACATATATTATATATAATACATGTGATACATATATTACATATGTTAGTTACTACATATATTAGTTATTACATATAGTATACATATTTTTTATGTGATACATATATTACATATTACATATTGCATATTGCATTCTGATTGTTACATACTATATATTACATATTGCATTCTGATTGTTACATATTATATATTACATATTATTACATATTACATATCTTACTTCAGTTGGGATTATGATTGGATTAGCCTCACTGCACTCACTTCGTATTGCGTGCCTTTAATATTTGCTTGATATAGCTTCCCCTTTTCTTTCTCTCACTCTCTCACTTTCTCTCTGTCACTGCTGGCCGTCCCTATACATTTGCTTGCAATCACGATCACAACTGTACAATATATACATACAGATGAACCTCGATCCAACGGACTAATAGGGGGGAGCAGTTGTCCGTTTAAGCCGTTTGTCCATTGCAGCAACGACATTTTCCAGGGGCTCTACCCCACGCACATTCACCTTTACCGATCGCTGTTGCTTGTTCCTTGTATGTATATATATATATATATATATATAGATATATATATATATAGGTTGTATATATATACATGAATGACCCGTTACAGCATATTTTCTAAGCTTGTCCTTAGCCTTACGGATATCACTCGGGAGTTTTAAACGTTCGGACCAGATATTCACTCTAGCGGATTGTGTCTGTTGGATCCGGAATCTGTTGCATCGGTGTCCGTTGGATCGAGGTTCATCTGTATATATATATGCCACTCCTCAATCCCCCAACCTCCATCACACACTGGCTACTCCCCCACCCCTCCCCTTCCACCCCCCAACCCCCAACCCCGACACCAATATCTTGATAAGGCACCATCACTGTCCTCATTCATTGGTTTTCCAATGCGGGCCTTTGTGAGTGTGTGTGTGTGTGGGGGCGGGGGCGATGGGGGGGTGTATTGGGGTAGTGTCGTGTCAGGCTGCGGTCGTATTGGGGGGTGGGGGTGGGGGTGGGGTGGGGTGGGGGTGGGGTGGGGGCGCATGCGTGACACAAACATGAGAATGCTCCAATTCATTACCCTCCAATCCAAATAATCTTCTCCGCCTACCCCACACGTGGCCGGGCCGATGTCAATTTGGTTTGGATTGAGCTGAACTAGAAGCTGGTGCCCTACATTACATCGGCTCCAACTACAAGCGGTCTGGTGTGGTTTGGTTGTTGAAGTTTACATCCTGGCAACATCTAAGGTCATATCAGGACGGGTACCAACTTGTGACAGTGCGCACTCATGGTGACTTTATAGTGCTGCCCAACTGGAAAATCAGGCCCGCGCTCTACCGAATCGGCCACCGCGCCCTCATGTTTGTGTTGTTTAAGGCCCAGTCACACCTTACTGGACTGGGGAACCGGACGAGAACCGGACACTGTCCGCTACTGTATGGTGATGTCTGGTACATGTCCGGTACCCATCCGGCAGTGTCCGGTGGTGTCCGGCGGTGTCCGGTACTAGTTTTGAACATGCACAAAAGTTCTACCGGACACCACCGGACTGACGTGTCCAGTTGGTGTCCGGTATGTCTGGTACCCATCCGTACATGCCCGGTACCCATCCGTTGGTATCCGGTTGGTATCCGGTTTGTCCATTTTGTCCGGTGCATGTCCGGTACCCATCCGTTACGTGTCCGGTTCTCATCCGGTACTCGTCCGCTACATGTATGGTACATGTACGGTACTTGTCCCGTTGGCCGGCAGCAATTGACCCAATTACGGTCCATTTCGATACATTTCGATACATTTTGTATACCGGAGAGTACCGGACTATACAATTCTTTGTCCAGTGGTGTCCGCTACTCAGACCGGTAAGGTGTGACAGGCGCTTTATGTTGTTTTTGTAATGAAAAAATAAACATGTATCAAAGTAAAAAAAAAACACAAGAACTAAATCAAACTGGGTGATTCCAATACCAGTTTAATCAGACTGGGCGAGTCCAATAAGGGTAATAATACTAATATCAAACTGATAAGAGTCCGATATAAGTTTTAATAGACTGGCTCAGTAGGTAGGTTTTGTCAGTTTTATCGGACTGGGTGAGTCTGATAAAGCTAAAATTATAAACTACATCAGTCTAGCCGAATTCGATATAGCTCATTATAAGCAGTTATACTTATTCTAGTATAAATTATAGTGGACCAGACACTGTGACCGAATCGGCTAGAACAATGCGCGCAGGGTTCGAATCCAGCCGATTTTAAACCAATGGCTTACTAAATTAATTCTTGTCACAATCTAGCCTGGCATTTCTAGGATAGGACAATGACGGGTTAGCTCAGTATTGGGATAATATTTTACATCCTGGCAACAACTAGGGTCATATCAGGATGGGCACCAACTTGAGACAGCGCGCACTCATGGGAGACTACCGACTAAGCCATTAGCACCATGGTTTAATTTTCGTCTCAGTCACATTATCCTAATACTCAGCTGACAAGTCCTTACCCTATCCTAGTAATGCCAAGCGGGATGGCCGAATGAGTTAGAGTGTCCGTCTCCCGTGCTGGTAGATCGTCGGGTCGTGGGTTCGAGTCCCGGTCGAGTCAAACCAATGACTTTAAAATTGATACTTGTCGCTTCCTAGCCAGGCGCTCGGCATTATTAGGATAGGGCAAGGACTGGTGTGCTCAGTGTCAGGATAATGTGACTGAGTGGGATACCAGGTCATGGTGCCGATGGCCTGGTTTCCCAGTGGGATAGCACTATAAAGTTGCCATGAGTGCGCACTGTCACAAGTCGGTACCCGTCCTGATATGACCTTAGATGTTGCTAGGACGTAAAACAACAACAACAACAGTAATGCCAGGCTAGGTGGCGATAAGTATGAATTTTGTAAGTCATTGGTTCGAAATCGGATGGGATTCGAATTCCAAACCTTTCACACGAGAAGCCAGCGCTCTTTGAGGTTTTAGTCTTATCTTATTGACTCGGCCATCGCGCCTGGTCCCCATATTGGGATATAACTGCTTATATAGCACGTGTAGTCACTGTACATATCCTCATCCCCACTGAGCATCGACCGGATTAGAGGGCGGGCCTACGGCTCCAGTGATGTTCGCAAATTTATGTTCACCATTCAGTCATTACCTGGCGCGGTGACCGGATCGGTAGAGCACGGGCCTCACTTGCGGGAGATCCGGAGTTCGATTCCAGGTCTAGTCAAATCAATGACTTATCAAATTTATACTTGTCGCTTCCTAGCCTAGCATTTGGCATATAGGATAGGGCAAGGACTGGTTAGTTCAGAGTCAGGATAATGTGACTGAGTGGGACATTGTGCCGGGAGAGAGTGCCGCTGGTAACTTGCAAAAGCCAGCAGCACTTCAATACTTTTTGCAGGCAGCTTTCATGAAATGGTCTTCTGGCTACAGAAAGAGAGGGCGCCCTCATCTCCGGTTCAGGGATACCATCAAGAGAAACCTGAAGCTGAGAGACATTAAGACCGACTCATGGACGCAACTCTCACAGCAGAGAGCTAAATGGAGAGCGGCAGTCAAGTAATGAAAGCAGTCTTTGTCGCATCGCAACCGACAGCATGATGATGATGATGGGACATTGGGTTATGGTGCCAGTGGCCTGATTTCCCAGTTGGGCATCACTATAAAGTCACCATGAGTGCACACTGTCAGTGTGTCACAAATCGGTACCCATCCTGGTGTGACTTTATGTGTTGCCAGGACATAAAACTCCAACAGCCAATCCAACAACCAATCATTCAGTCATTAGTTGACCATTAGCGCCCGGGAGGGGGCAGGGTGTACGGAAGGGGGGGGGGGGGTAGAGTGTGTGCGTTTGGGGTGGTCGTGGGGGGGGGGGGGGGGGGGGAAGGGGAGGAGGAGAGGGGAGAAAGGGATGTGGGGGAGGCGGATATGTATACGTTTGAAGTGATTGCCCGCACTGGGCGCCGAATTGCACCAGCACGGGACTTAGCGCCGTGACTGGCATTGCAAATGGCGTCACGAGGCTCACGCGAGAGCAACGGGTCGCGAGAGGTCGACGCGGGTCAGAGGTCAAGCGATCGGAAAACGAGGCCACGTCGATTCGGAGCGAGAGTCAGTTTGTGTGTGTGTGGGGGGGGGGGGGGGGGAGTGGAAGGTGGGGGTGAGAGGGGGTGATTTGCGGGAGGGGGGGTGTCTGGGAACGAACGCTTCGGTTGTTCGTCATCATTGACTGGACTAGCCTGCCAATCCTCCCGCACCCCCCCCCCTCCAGCCGCACCCCGCCTCCTCGCCTCCTCGCCTCCTCGCCTCCTCGCGCCTGCCCTGCCGCCTTCCCTCGCGCTCTCCACCTATCAGTCCTCTCGCCGCTTCGCCGCGCCCTCGCGCCCCGACGCCTCCCCGCCCCGCCTCCCCGCCCTCCGCCCGCCAGCGCCGCTCGCTCCGCCTCTCTGCCTCTCCGAAACTCCGCCTCTCCGCCGTCCCCGCCTCTCACGCCTCTCCGCCTCGCCGCCCGCCTCCCCACCCTCTGCCTCTCCACCTCCGCCGCGCCGCTCCCGCGCTCTCCGCCCGCGCCTCTCTGCCTCCGCCTATCGGCCTCTCTGCACTCTCTGCCTCTCCGCCTCTGCGGCTCTGCTCTCTGCCTCTCCGCCGCTCTGCCTCTCCGCCTACGCCTCTCCGCCTGTCTCCGCCTCTCCGCCCGCCCGCCCTCTCCGCCCTCGCCGCGCTCCGTCTCTCCACCTCACGCCTCTCCGCCGCGCCCCTCTCGCCTCGCCGCCTCTCCGCCGTGCTCCGCATATCTGCCTCCCCACCACCCCCCGTTGCCTGACATTCGGCTCTCCCAGAGTCCCTCCCGACGTCTTTGCCTCCGGCACCCCCCCGCTCCTAGCCCCCCCCCCCCCCCCCCCCCCGCTGCCCTCCCAACCTGCGAACCCCCCCCCCCCACACACACACACGCAGACACCACCACCACCACCAACCCCTCGCGAAATGACGGCAAATTATATTCTTCCAGTCGAATAATAAACGCAATTTGGAGGTGATTTGAAACTGTTGCAAAAACACTGTCAATTTGCTCGGCCCGACTGTCGGTAATGGCCGGACCGCCGTGGGTGTCGGTTAGGCCGCCTCGTCGCTCGCGGCCCCCGCCCACCCACCCGGGAGCGGCCCCGCCCGCGCTTCCCGCTCGCCCACCCTCACGCGGCCCCCTTCCGCGCGCCTCTGGCCCCCGCCCACCCTCCCCTGGACCCGCCCTCCCCTGGACCCCACCCGCCAGCCTCTGGCTCCCGCCCGCCCCTGGCCCCCGCCAGCCCGTGGCTCCAGCCCGCTCGTCCGTGGTCCCCGCCCCTCTCCGCCCGCCCGCCAGCCCGGGAGCGGGCATACCAACGAATTACTGAACATCTGACAGAAATCACGCCTGAACAATTAATAATCGAGCGACTCGCTTAGTTAGAGCTAGAGCACGCACACCCCGGGAATAGTATATGGTTTACACCAGTATGGAAGACGTAGAAGTTACAGTAGAGGCGTGAAATTTAAAAAGTAGAACAAAAATCGGCGAGCCGTTTTAGACAACATTGACAAGAACAGAAGCCCGATAAGAATTGACGATGTTGGCGTGTTTTTCCGCTGGTAGCCGACGGGTTATGGGGAGGGAGGCTTCATAATGAAGCTCGCCGGAAACCAGCGAGGCGAGAACCGGAAGTAGGCTGGTAGGCTGTATATGAAGAGTTCGGGCAAAAAAACACGTAAACGCCAATCTAAAAATGAAGAGAAACATTGGAATCAAACCTCCAAAATGTTTATATTTTTATATTCCTAATCCTTTGTTTATTGTTCATTTACCTTATGATCATATGAAAAGTGGAATTAGTGATCCTTAAACTTATTTTCAGGTAAAAAATCCTTTATTTAAACTCAATCTTTGGATTGGCGTTTAAGTGGTTTATATATCCATAATTGTTGTTTGCCTACATAGACGCACATTGCATGAAGGGATATATATAGTGTGTATATGTGTGTGGGTGGGTGTACTTGTGTATATGAAGAGCAGGCGCAAAACCATGTAAACGCCAATCCAAAAATGTAGTTTTAATACAAGATTTTTGCATAAAAATAATTTAAAACTCACTAATTCCACTTTCCATATGATCACAAATATCATGTTTTTGAAGTAACGAATAGTAGAGTATGAATATGACAAGAATAAACTTTTAAAAGGTTTGATTCCAATGTTTATCTCCATTTTTGGATTGGCGTTTACGTGGTTTTGCGCCTGAACTCTTCTATATACAGTCATCATTATCACGCTGTCGGTCGCGATGCGACAAAGACTGCTTTCATTACTTGACTGCCGCTCTCCATTTAGCTCTCTGCTGTGAGAGTTGCATCCATGATTCGGTCTTAATGTCTCTCAGCTTCAGGTTTATCTTGATGGTATCCTTAAACTGGAGTCGAGGGCGTGCTCTCTTTCTGTAACCAGAAGACAGTTGAGAATAGAGGATCTGCTTTACAACCCCGTTAAACCAAGCTCGGTTAAACCAAACGATCGGTTCATCCAAACTTTTTTCGGCGGCCCAGCAAAATACTACCATTTATCATATAAAAAGATTGGTTAAGCCAAAGTCGATTAATCCAAAGTATCCGTTAATCCAAACAAAATTGTCAGCCCCCAGGCCACTTCCGGTATGGTTAAACCAAACCTTCATGTGGTTTTAAGGTCACCTGAGACTTTTTTTATATGATAAATGGTAGTATTTTGACGGGTCGCGCAAAAAAGTCTGGCTTAACAGATCGCTTGATTTAACCGAGCTTGGTTTAATGGGGTTAAACTGTATATACATAAAAAACAATAGTCAAAGTGTCCACATACATTGTATATTACATTCATGATGCACCCACATTTTTGCCAAGGCCAAGTCAAAGTCAAAATCAAAGCTTGGTTAAATCAATGATTGGTTAATCCAAACAAATTTCTAGGGTCCCTTTAAGTTTGGTTTAACGGGGCTATACTGTATATATATTATATATATATATATATATATACATATATATATATATATATAAGAAGAAAATATGAAAATGGGAGGACAATATTACCTTCTCCCAACATTTTGCAACATCCAAGTTTCAACATCCCAATAATAAATGTGTCGTATATATATATATATATATATATATATATATATATTCACACTGTTTAATAATAATATAATTAACAATACCGCCATTACAGCTATTTACACAAACAGGATCCCACACAACTGAACATTCCCACTCGCCTCTGGTAAATATTGAGTCTGTACAGCGAGGGCATAGGGGGGCAACGGGGGTGTGGGGGGAGGGAAGTGTGACCAAAAAAAATATAGATAAAAAGAGAGCGAGAGAGAGAGAGTACCGCGTAATAACTGGGGTATGAACCGCCACCATCAGTCGGGGTGCAAAGTATCCAATTTACAGCGGACATAAATCCCATGTAGGCACCCATTACATCTGTAATCTCAATGTGACATTATGTGGTGCGTCAATCTGTGATTTGTTAAAAAAAAAGGCGGTAAATTGGGCAATTTTGCTGCATGGTGCAAGGACACATAAAAAGAACCCATAAAATAACTAAAATACCCCCTACTCCTACCCCCCCCCCAGCAGCTAACTATATATGGATTGAGGTCTTTGAATATTGGTGTGTATATATATATATTATATATATGTATATTATATATATTATATATAGTATATGTGTGTCTGTCTAAATATATGTGTATATATATATATATATATATATATGTATATATATGCATATACACATACATATATATTTATATACATGTGTACATGGATACACAGATGTGCGTACATGTACATACATACATATATATATATACATACATACGCAAATGCATATATTAATATGCATATATACCCATTATGTAAATATATACATACCGGAGCAGTGTAGATATGATATTTTGTCTCCGACAGCTACAAGAAAAGTGCATTGAGCAGGACCGACCACTGTACATGGTATTTGTCGATTTCACTAAGGTGTTTGATACAGTCGGGAGGACCGGGCTATGGCAGCTACTGAGGAAGTATGGATGCCCAGAGAAGTTCACAACTATGATCGAGGCTCTACATACAGGGATGATGGCGAACGTTAGTGTTGGAGGGGAAGTCTCGGAATCGTTTGGGGTTACCAATGGGGTCAAGCAAGGTTGTGTACTGGCCCCCACGCTCTTCTCCATCTTCCTATCAGCAATGCTCGATGAGGCTTTCCGAGACATGGGGGATGGCATCTATATACAGTCCAGACAGAGCACTGTCCTATTCAATGTCGCACACTTCAGAGCGAAGACCAAGACTACTCAGATACTGGTGAGAGAGCTGCTATTCGCAGATGACAGTGCACTGGTTGCCGACTCTGCTGAAGAGATCCAGAAGATAGTGGACGCTTTCTCCAATGCATCAAAGAAGTTTGGCCTGAAGATTAACATCAAGAAGACAGAGGTGCTGTACCAATCCAACTCTACAAGAACCCGAGAGGAGATCATGGTTGACGGAAACAAGCTGAACTCTGTTCTGGAATTCACCTACCTCGGAAGCACTATATCAAGTGAAGGACGCATTGATGCTGAAATACAGAGGAGGATGGCCAAGGCTAGCGCATCTTTCAGCCATAGACTCTGGAACAACCACCATGTGTCCATTCGGGTCAAAGGGAAGATCTACCATGCAATCATGCTATCCACCCTACTATACGGAGCCGAGGCCTGGACAGTGTACAGATGACAGGTGAAAAAGCTGCATGCCTTCATGATGCGACATCTGCATTCAATCATGAGGCTAACCTGGAAGGACAAAGTGACAAATAAGGAAATACTCGAACGGATGGGGCTGCCCTCTATGGAAGATCTTCTGATCAAAAAGAATCTCCGGTGGACTGGACACCTCATGAGGATGTCATCAGACAGACTACCAAAGCAGATCCTCTATTCTCAACTGTCTTCTGATTACAGAAAGAGAGGGTGCCCTCGTCCCCGGTTCAAGGATACCATCAAGAGAAACCTGAAGCTGAGAGACATTAAGACCGACTCATGGACGCAACTCGTACAGCAGAGAGCTAAATGGAGAGTGGCAGTCAAGTAATGAAAGCAGTCTTTGTCGCATCACAACCAACAGCATGATGATGATGATGACATGTTTATATTCATGCATTTGCATATATATACATACATACATACATACATGCATACATATATATGCACATGCACACATACATACATACATAGTATATATACACATATATAGTAAAACCTCTGTAAATCGACCGACCTTTCGATCGACTTTAAGTGGTCCATTTAAGGAGGTGGTCGGTTTAGGAAGTTAGAATATGGTTATAAAATCTAATGGTATTATTGTCGTGGGGGTGATGAAAACGGGAAAAATTGCGCCTAGAGCGGGACTCGAACACACATATCTTTGCATTCCGGGCCAGTGCTCTAACCATTACACCACCTAGGCTCCCTGATAGTGATATCACTACACTACCCACACCTACCTGTCTATGTGATTACTTGCCTGAGAAGTCGCTGCAGACTACTACACTCGTCCCCCTGGAATTGTAAGTCTTGTAATGCTTACAATTACATACACACAGGCAATGCACTAACACATACACACACAGGGTAGGTTCAACAACCATACAGCGCATAGCTTGTTCAGGATCATGGTCACGGCAAGCAGTGTAATGGGGGTGATGAAAACGGGAAATATTGCACCTAGAGCGGGACTGAAACCCACATCTCTTTGCATTCTGGGCCAGTATGCCTACCATTACACCACCTAGGCTCCCTGATATCAGCACACTACCCACGCCTACCTGTCTATGTGATTACTTGCCTAAGAGGTCAGTGCAGACTACTACAGTATTGGTGGGACCAAAATAAAGCGAACGATATAAGGGAGTGTCGATCTGTGGAGGTGGTCGGTTAGAGAGGTTTTACTGTATATATATATATATATATATATATATATATATATATATATATAAAGATATATTTATATATATCAGATGCCCACATCATTAATTCTGGCTAATGTAATTATTATATTGGAGTAAAACACAATATTGAAATCTGTGCCCATTTCTTCCTATCTGCGAGAATCCGTGGCAACTGACCCCTCTCGGCCAAAGCTGCCTAGTTTTGTGAAGCCCTGGTCACATAGACGTTAGTGAACGTAGTTGAACGTAGTTGAATGTAGGATAGATTAACGTAAGTCAAAAATGGTGTAAGTACATTAAACTATGATGAACAATTTTAAGGTATGGCAGATTTTGGTATGGATAAATACGTTACATCACGGATGCTGGTACGTTCAACTACGTTCAACTATGTTCAACTATGTTCAACTATGTTCAACATACGTTAGCCTCCACTATGGTCAACAACATTCAACTACGTCCAAGTATGCCAAAGTATGCTCGAGTATGCTAGAGTACACTAGAGTATGCGAGAGTACACTAGAGTATGCTAGAGTACATTAAGAGTATGGAGACTTCGCCACAGCAGGTTAGCCTCTAACATGGCGCTCTTTTGAACATGTCCAAAGATTAAATCGGAACTCACGGCCCACCCACGTTATTACCAAGTTAGCATGATGTAGAAGTGCCAGTGTAGCAGGAAATCGAAAACCCCGTTAATCGCAAACCCCCACTTGTGATTTCCTAGGAAATCGCAAATCACCATGCCATATATGGGCATCAGGGGTTTGCGATTTCCTAGGAAATCTCATATCCCCCTGGAAATCGCAAACCCCCCATGTCTGGCAGTCTTTATCCTAATGAAAACATCTTTAACTTACAGATTAACTTACAGATCCTCTTCTGGCCTCTAATGGGCTCTAATGCCAGCTCATTATGGCTTTGCGATAGTCCAGTTCGTAATTCCAACCACACATGTGCTGAAAACTCCATTTATTCGCAGATGTTGCCACTGTGGCCATTCTAAAGGCAAGGTAAAGAGGTGCCGCAATATCCTGGTATTATCACTCAGTTTCCGTATATGTATTTATATATATATATATATATATATATATATATATATATATATGTAGTACATGTATTGATAGAGGCCCAACTAGTTAGAGGGGGCTTCCATGCACACGCGCTGTCGATCCATGCCTACAATAACCCTGTCCTAAATAACACCTCACTTACCCACTCCCATGAGCGTCTGTGACGTCAAACTCTGCTAATGTATTATGGAACACGATCGGCAAGTGTGGTGCGTGCGTGACTGTGTGACAGTGTGACAGAGGGCATGGCAATTGATAGTTCATGATTGATTTAGCGTGTTGACCGCATGACCTGATGACTGAGAGTGAGAGCAGAGGAGTTGATTGATTTAATGTGTTGACTGTGTGACTGAGACTGAGAGCAGATGAATTGACAGTACATGATTGATTTAATGTGTTGACTGTATGACTAAGAGTAGAGAGGTTGACAGTACATGATTGATTTAATGTGTTGACTGTGTGACTGAGAGCAGATGAATTGACAGTACATCATTGATTTAATGTGTTGACTGTGTGACTGAGAGCAGATGAATTGACAGTACATGATTGACTTAATGTGTTAACTGTATGACTGAGAGCAGATGAATTGACAGTACATGATTGATTTAATGTGTTGACTGTATGACTAAGAGTAGAGAGGTTGACAGTACATGATTGATTTAATGTGTTGACTGTATGATTGAGACAGTGAGAGCAGATGAATTAACAGTACATGATTTATTTAATGTGTTGACTGTGTGACTGAGAGCAGATGAATTGACAGTACATGATTGATTTAATGTGTTGACTGTATGACTAAGAGTAGAGAGGTTGACAGTACATGATTGATTTAATGTGTTGACTGTATGACTGAGAGCAGATGAATTGACAGTACATGATTTATTTAATGTGTTGACTGTGTGACTGAGAGCAGATGAATTGACAGTACATGATTTATTTAATGTGTTGACTGTATGACTAAGAGTAGAGAGGTTGTCAGTACATGATTGATTTAATGTGTTGACTGTATGACTGAGAGCAGATGAATTGACAGTACATGATTTATTTAATGTGTTGAATGTGTGACTGAGACTGAGAGCAGATGAATTGACAGTACATGATTTATTTAATGTGTCGACTGTATGACTAAGAGTAGAGAGGTTGACAGTACATGATTGGTTTAATGTGTTGACTGCGTGAATGTGTGACAGACAGCAGAGAAATCAAATTCACACCACTTAAGAAAAATAAAACCCACGCCATGTTCAATACGTGCAGACTGAACATCCCGCTGTAGATGATTGGACCTATAATGTGTGGGTTTGCTCCGAAGGCGGGAAGAATGGGTGGTGGTGTGCATGTTAATATATACTCGCACACACTCACTCATACACTCACTCACTCACTCACTCACACTCACTCACTCACACGCTTATTCACTCTCTCACTCACACGCTTACTCACTCATTCATTCACACACACAGTCACTCACTCCCTTCCTCACACACCCGCTCACTCAGTCACTCACTCACTCTCTTACTCACACTCACAATCACTTACTCACACTCACTCACTCACTCACTCATATACTCACTCACTTACTCACTCACACGCTTATTCACTCTCTCACTCACATGCTTACTCACTCATTCATTCACACACTCACTCATACACTCACTCACTCACTCACACGCTTATTCACTCTCTCACTCACACGCTTACTCACTCATTCATTCACACACACTCAGTCACTCACTCACTCCCTCACTCACACTCACTCACTTACTCATTCTCTCACCCACTCACTTACTCTCACTCACTCACTCACTCACTCACTCATTCCATCACACTCACACTCACTCACTCACAGTCACACACTCACATACTCATTTCCACTCACACACTCACTCACTCACACTCACTCACACTCACTTACTCACTCACTCACTCACTCACTCACACTCACTCACTTACATACTCATAGTCATACACTCACTCCTTCACACTCATGCACTCACTCATGTACCCACTCGCTCCCACGCATGCACTCACTCATTCACACACTCACAAACTCACTTATTCACTAGTGGCAGTAAATACAAATGAGTAACCGACTATAACTTATAAGAGCTGGTTTGTGTGGCAGGGTGGGAGGGCGGGAGGGTGGGTGGGTGGGTGGAAGGTTGCCTCACTGATTGCTGACTGCGGTGACTGGTTCTGTGTAGCTGGGTGAGGTGCAGCTGAATGACACTTGATGCTGGTCGACAACTCCGCCCTCTCTCCATTCACGCAGATCTCGCAGCGTTCCCGCCGAGGGTGAGTGACCAGCCAGCGACTGTCCTCTGTGGGCCTAATGAGGCGCTGCTTAATTAATAAGGGCGCCGCCATGTAAGGCTTGGTCAGAATCGCCAACTCCCCAGAGCGCCGATAAAAATAGGTAGTACTAGTAGTACTAGTAGTAGTAGGCAGGCGTAGTACTACTAATAGTAGTTGTAGTATTAATAGTTGTAGTATCAGTAGCAGTTGTTGTAACAGTAGTACTTGTACTTGTAGTATTAGTAGTTGTAGTATTAGTAGGTGTAGTAGTTGTACTTGTAAGTTGTAGTAGTTGTAGTACTAGTAGTTGTAGTTGTAGTATTAGTAGTTGTAGTATCAGTAGTAGTTGTTGTAACAGTAGTACTTGTACTTGTAGTATTAGTAGTTGTAGTATTAGTAGGTGTAGTAGTTGTACTTGTAAGTTGTAGTAGTTGTAGTACTAGTACTTGTAGTTGTAGTATTAGTAGTTGTAGTATCAGTAGCAGTTGTTGTAACAGTAGTACTTGTACTTGTAGTATTAGTAGTTGTAGTATTAGTAGGTGTAGTAGTTGTACTTGTAAGTTGTAGTAGTTGTAGTACTAGTAGTTGTAGTTGTAGTATTAGTAGTTGTAGTATCAGTAGTAGTTGTTGTAACAGTAGTACTTGTACTTGTAGTATTAGTAGTTGTAGTATTAGTAGGTGTAGTAGTTGTACTTGTAAGTTGTAGTAGTTGTAGTACTAGTAGTTGTAGTTGTAGTATTAGTAGTTGTAGTATCAGTAGTAGTTGTTGTAACAGTAGTACTTGTAGTATTAGTAGTTGTAGTATTAGTAGGTGTAGTAGTTGTACTTGTAAGTTGTAGTAGTTGTAGTACTAGTAGTTGTAGTTGTAATATTAGTAGTTGTAGTATTAGTGGTTGTAGTATCAGTAGTAGTTGTAGTATTAGTAGGTCTAGTAGTAGTTGTACTTGTAGTAGTTGTAGTACTAGTAGTTGTAGTTGTAGTATTAACAGTTGTAGTACTAGTAGTTGTAGTACTAGTAGTAATTGCTGTATCAGTAGTACTTGTTCTATTTGTAGTTGTAGTATTAGTAGTTGTAGTATTTGTAGTTGTAGTATTTGTAGTTGTAGTATTTGTAGTTGTAGTATTAGTAGTTGTAGTATTTGTAGTTGTAGTATTAGCAGTGGTTGTTGTATCAGTAGTACTTGTAGTATTTTTGGTTGTAGTATTAGTAGGTGTAGTACTAGTAGGTGTAGTACTAGTCGTTGTAATATTATTATTAGTTGTTGTAACAGTAGTACTTGTAGGATTTGCAGCACTTGTAGTACTTGTAAGTTGTAGTAGCTGTAGTACTTATGGTAGTTGTAGTAGCTGTGGTAGTTGTAGTAAATGTGGAAACTGTGGTGGTTGTAGTAGTTGTAGTAGTTGTAGTAGTGTCCCCCACCGCAACCCCACACATCCTACCCTCACCTTCCCTCTCCTCTCCCTTTCCCCCTCCCATACCCTCTCCCCTCCTCCCCATCCTCCACCACCACCATCTCCCGTCCCCTCCCTTCGGTTCTCCTCCCCAGGCAGCATCCCTACACTCACATCTTGCTCTTCTTGCGTCCTATTTTTTTGGGGGAAAATGAATGTGATTTACATATCATTTCTCAGTGAAATAGCACTGGTTTTCCGGCCGTAAGTGTTACAGGTAGACATTTATTTACACAACGTTGTTTACATGATTTATAAAGTGTAATTAAAGTAGACATGATGCAATAAGTAAAGAGTATGATGGTTTTTTTTGTGTATTTTTTTATTGAGGCTGTATTTATACTGTCCATAGCATATAAGCCCGGGTACCCAGGCTTGTTTTCAATGCTGGCCAGTTGTAGTGTTGGTGTTATCTTACAACACAGTAGCTGCTGATAAGTTATTGGATTGCCTGCATTTCAGTAGCAGATAGATAATTGGTTGGTATGGTTAGTAGCCTATTTCATAATTTTTTTTATTTTCTTGGCATATATGTATTTTATTTTGTTCTACTCTTATTACTAGACTAACCTACTCCTATTTACATATCATAGGCTTGTACGTAGCTGTGTGGTGTGTTATCTGGCTACTCTTGGCATGGTTACCTTCCATTGGGCATCCCGCTGGTAGGCCATGACATATCACATGCCCCTTTGCAGTGCAGCTTAGTGGGGGTTTCCTAGCCTAATTTGCACAGATATTTTTTAGAAGTTTTTTAGGTCAGGAATTTGTCGTTCCTTTACCGTTTGGGCATTCCTTTACCGTTTGGGCGTTCCTTTACCGTTTAGGCATTCCTTTACCGTTTGGGCATTTTAAATTTTTTTCTTTAATTTAAAGTTTTTTTTTGTGTGTGGAATGTACATCAACTCATTTTCCGAGCATACTGTAAATTCAATCAATCAATCAATAGTTCCATCCTCTAGTCGAGGGTTGGATGCAATGGTTCTCCACTTGTCCCGATGTTGTGCTGTTCTGATAGACTGTGAATAATTCAAGCCTGTCCACTGTGAAATATTTGTAAACTATGATGTTCTTGGTCTCCCTCTCCCTCTGCTGCCATTCACCTTCCCTTCCAACAATGTACGGTATATTGAAACTCTGACGAATGATGTGGCCAAAATAAATAAGTTTCTTTGTCTGTATAGTGGCAAACAAGCTTTTCTTATTTTTAATTTTTCTGAGAACTTCTTTGTTGGTGATCTTCTTTGTCCATGATATTTTCATCATCCTTCGATAAGTCCACAATCTCAAATGCTGCTAAACGTTTATACATTTTCTTAGAGATTGTCCATGTCTCTGCCCCATACATTAGAGTAGACCACACATAACACTGAAGAATACGCTTCCTTGTTTGTATTAATATCTTACTTGATGTTAACACTCTATACATTTTGGAGAATGTTTGTTCGGGCTATTGTTATCCTTCTTTTAATTTCTTCCTCACATCTCCCATCATTTGTAATCTTTTGTCCGAGGATATATGAATTCGGATACTTGTTCTATGTTTGTGCCATCTATGGTTATATTGACATTTGGTTAATCTGTCTTTTTACTTATAACCATTGTTTTGGTCTTCCTGGCATTCATCTTCATGTTGAATAGTATTCCAGCTTTATTGATTCTATTCACTATATCTTGTAGGTTTTTCTCACTGTCTGCTAGTAATTACACTGTCATCGGCATATCTAAAGATTGTTGATGTTCATGCCACCTATTGTCACTCCCTTGCAATCTTCAATGTGTCTGAAAATCATCTCTGTGTACAGGTTAAATAGACATGGTGACAATACACACCCCTGTCGAACTCCTCGTTTAATTCATAACTTCATCCGATAGGCCCTGCTCCATTTTTATAAATGCACGTTGTGTCCAGTATAAGGTCACAATTAGTTTAATGTCCTTTGCCATTGACACCAATATCTTGTAAACATTTGATTAACAGTTCATGATTGACTCGGTCGAAGGCCTTCTCATAGTCAATAAAGCAGGCATAAACATCCTGGTTCACTTCACAATAACGTTCACAAATCATTCTCATATTGAAAATCCTTCACGTGTACCTCTTCCAGATATAAACCCACTTTTGTACGTTACTGGATTTGTTCTTCAATTTTCTGTCTGTCTTCTCAGTAAAATTATTTTCAGGATCATCTTCAACATATGACTCATCAGGCTTAGTGTTCTGTACTCAGTACACAATGTTGGTTTTAGCTTCTTTGGGAGTCGCACAAATATGGATTCATTCATATTCAATGGTATAAATCCAGTCTCATAGATGTCAGTTACTAGCTTAATGAATGATTTGAATCCCCACTTCATCTAGTCCTTTTATCATTTCTGATGTTATCTGGTCACTTCCCAGGAGCCTTACCTGCCTTTAGATCATTGATAGCCTTCTCAACCTCTGATATTAATATAATATTCCCATCTTCTTTCTCAATTGTGGGTGGGTTCCCTCTGTCATCATTGTATAGTTCGTTTACATATTCTTCCCATCTGGACTTTATTTCATCTTCTTCAAAGAGCATTTTGCCGTCTTGTGTTCTTGATACATTTACTGCTTCTCTGTCTGTATCCTTGACCTGTTATCTCTTTCACTTTCTTGTGCATCTCTCTTGAACGATGTTGAGACTCAAGTTGTTCCACTACTTCACACTTCTTATTCCACCATTCATCTTTAGCTTTTTTGCATTCATCTTCTATTTCATTCTTCAGGTGTTTGTATTTAGGTGGATCAGTGGTTTTCACTTTCTTCCTTTCTGCCATCTTTTCTAGTATGGTTTGCGTACTGTAAATTAGAGGGAATATTTTCGGTGCTAGTTTAGACCCCCCTCCCCTACCCATTTCCTCCAATTCCCTCTCGTTCCACCACCCCTTGTCATTTCTATCTCCCCTCACAATCCTTCGCCTTACCACCTCCTCATTCTCCAAGAGGCGAACTACTCCTCTCCCCATCCCCTTCTCCCCTACCTCCTCTCCTCTTCCTTCTCAATCTCCACCCTGTTCCCTCCTCCCTTCCCCTGCCGCCACCTTCCTCTTATTCAGTCTCCTCTTTCCCCCATCTCTCCCCACCTCTCCTACCCTCTCCCTCCTCCTCCTCCTCCTCCTCAACATCTTCCTCTTTCTCCATCCTCCCCCCCCCCCCCCCCCACACACACACACTCGCTCCCCCACCACCCCGACTCCACATACATACACACACATTTACACACGACCAGGAAATATGCTAATAGCGATTCAGATCAGAGGCACAATACCGTGCATTACATTATGCACCGCCCAACAAAAACAGCAGTCACGCCATGATTGCAACAATCAGAGTAATGATACCAGTACATCTAAGCAGCTTTGCGAGCCCAAATGTGTTTCGAATAACCAACAATTGGCCCTTTGATGTCGCCCGTAGGACATAATAAACAATCATCGCCTTCGTGATGTGCGCCGGGAGCAGAATGGGTCCCCGATCTATAAATAAATAAAATATATAAAAATTAAATTAAAAAAATTGAACAAAAAGATTGGGGGATGGGGGGGGGGGGGAGAGCCCATTATAAACAATAAAAGATGACGTATTATAATTGCCGAAACTCGACACGCGGTGCTCATTGATTGTGATTGGTTAGCACTAATCACGTGTTCGGTCGATGACTTCCGGTCATTGGGACGCGCCGGCGTGAAGGTCGTGACCTTGGGTTTGGAGGTCAGAAGCTGACCGCGGCCATTACGCGTCGTTAGTGGACCACCGGCGGACGCCCCCTACCGGAGAGACGCGCCGTAAATAAGTTGCATATAATCCGCAGCACCGCCCCGACGTGTGTGTATATAATCATGGCCGCCAGGGGGCGCCCCGCGACGCGCCCGCGGTCACGTGTCAGCCGCTGACCACTCGATGACCAGCAATGACCAGCATAACCTCCCCCTCCCACTACCCCTGCCCCTCCCCTACCCCCCTCCTCCTGCCCGGTCCCCTTCCCCTCCCCTCCTCACCTCCCTCTCCCCCTTTCCTCCCCTCCACGTCCCCCTCCCCTCCCTCCCACTCCTCATCCCCCATCCACCTCCCCACACCCCCATCCCCTCCCACTCCCTCCTGCCCCTTCCCTGCCCCTCCCATTATCCCTGTCCCTTCCACATCCCCCCTCCCCCTACACCTCCCTCCCTGCCCTCCCGCTCCTCCCCCGCCCCTCCTCCTACCTCCCCCTATCCCTGCCCCCCCCTGCCACCCCCCCCCCCCGTCACACACTGGCACGCACACATCCTATATACAAGCAGGCACACGTAAGTGACAGACACTGACAGTGACACACACATTCTCCCCTCCCTCACCTCCCGCACCCACCCCACTCACTTACCTCCCCCCCCCCCCACTCTCCCCCCATACCCCCCTCCCCCATCGACAGCACGCTGACATTACCCACACACATAAACACACACACACACACTCACCCTCCCTCCATTGAAGTAAATCACACGCACTGACACACATACATTTCACACCCCAACTTGGGACCTCCCTCTACACACACACAAACACGCACAAAAACAAGCACGCTGACAATATCTACGCTCACAGGTGTACATACACTCCCCCTGTCCATACAGGTTTTTTTGTGTGTTTTTTTTGTGACAATTTTTTTTATTCTGCCCATAACGTATAAGCTCCCGTGAGGGCACAACACCTAACAGGAAAAAAAAGAAAAAAAAATCTTCAACCGACCACTAAGGCACATCTATACATACACAAAGACACATCAGCACACAAGTACACACATACGCATTACGCACCACACACATACAGAGAGACACACTCGTCTCCCACAGATAAACAGACAGATAATGATCTCACCCCCACATCTAAAAATGCATTGCATTAAACAAATGTTTTAGGTAAATATTTGTATTTATCTGAATTGGCTAAAAAAATTGTTTTCTGTAAAAAAAATTGTAATTCATCTGAATTGCATTTTTAATCATTTGAATTGGATCTCAAAATGTTTTAGGCAAACAATTTTTATTTATCTGAATTATATTTTATTAATGCTGTAGGTAAACATTTTTAGTCATCTAAATTGCATTTCATTTAAATTGTTTTAGGTAAAAAATGTTGTTCATCTGAATATAATCTTTCTTCACCGAGGCACTGGTCTTCATCTATTTATACTATTTAATTACAAGAACAATCTTAGGTTAATAAAATATTGTCAATTTTAAGTTAATAAAATATTGTCAATTTTAACTAAATAAAATATTCTCAATTTAAAAATAATAAAATATTGTCATACTTATATTATACCACCAATGCCGAATAGTGTCGCTTTAGAAGCCATATGAGGTGCTCAGTGGATCTCCTATACAGTAAAACATCCCTGACCATCTCCACAGATCGACCACTCCTCTATATCGATCGCTGTATTTGGGTCCCAACAATACCATTGTAACCGTATACTAACTCCCTAAACAGATCACCTCCATAAATGGACCACTTAAAGTCGGTCCCAAGGTCGGTCGATTTAGAGAGGTTTGACTGTATATATACTCGAACCATTTGATATGTAATACTTTCAATTTAAACCAATTAGGAAAGAAAGAATAATAGACATGGAGCAGAAAGTAGCCACTGTCTTCTTTCAATTTAACATATTGAATCCAAAATAAATGATTTTAAAGTGGGTGTTTCTAATTAATGATAAACATAATATTAGGATGGAATAATGGTACGCAGGTATTGCAATACCTCAGGGAGTTTGATGCCCCTGCCCTGCAGAGTTGTAAGCCACTGCCTTGTGGTACAGGTTCTTGACAGGACCGAAGGCTAAGGGAGCAAACCCTAAACAGAAAACCATGTCACTGTGGCAGCATCAAAGGCGGTTGATGTATGGAACTCCCAACATCTCCCGACCAGCCACTGCAGGGACAAATAGTTTTGCGCCTGTCTGGACATGTTCTTGCCGGTATGAAACCTCTATTTGCTCCCTGAGAGAGTGCCGCTGGTAACTTGCAAAAGCCAGCAGCACTTCAACACTTTTGCAGGCAGCTTTCATGAAATGGAATCTCAGGTGGACTGGACACCTCATGAAGATGTCATCAGACAGGCTACCAAAGCAGATCCTCTATTCTCAACTGTCTTCTAGTTACAGAAAGAGAGGGTGCCCTCATCACCAGTTCAAGGATACCATCAAGAGAAACCTGAAGCTGAGAGACATTAAGACCGACTCATGGACGCAACTCTCACAGCAGAGAGCTAAATGGAGAGTGGCAGTCAAGTAATGAAAGCAGTCTTTGTTGCATCGCGACCGTCAGCATGATGATGATGATGAGGATGGAATAATAGATAATTAACAGTGTGTTTCTATCATTAAAGCTGCATAGTCCGATGAAAACATAAAATTTCCAAAACCAAAACAATTATCTAGAGTTGATCTGACATATCTAACTTAGATAATGGTGCAAACATTTGTTGCCACATAGAAGGCAATACTGAGGCAATTTAATAGAAACAGTTATGGCAGAAGCCTGTGGTGTCAGAGTTTTGGCATGCTTGCCAAAACAAATTTGGCATGTTTGCCCTTCAAATCAAATATCTCAAAAGTTAGCCATTTAAAATAAAAGTTACTTACAACTAAAGTAAAGGTCGATTATATAAATCAACATAATACATTTACCTCAGAAAGTCAAAACCATCAGACTATGCAACTTTAAAGTCAGAGAACTTACCTCCCGCGGATGGATATGAAACCAGACGAGGCCGCGCCACAGCCAGGTCTAGTTTGATATCAATCCGCGGTAGGTGTGTCCTGTAACCTTAAGGGCGGAAGAGCGTGGTTAAGTATATGGACAGTCACACCCCACACATCCTCACACAGACGCAACTACATGCAGACACACACAGACACACTCACCACTGACACATGCACACACATCAATCACCCACACAGATACACTCACCACTAACACATACAGACACTCACCTACATACCGAGCGCGGTGGCTGAATTGGTAGAGCGCGAACGTCGTGTGCGGAAGGTCGGGCATTCAGTTCTCAGTCGAGTCAAACCAATGACTTATAAAATTGATACTTGCCGCTTCCTAGCCAGGTGCTCAGTATTAATAGGATAGGGCAAGGACTGGTAAGCTCAGTGTCAGGATAATGTGACTGAGTGGGATATCAGGTCATGGTACTGGCAGCCTGATATCCCAGTGGGGCAGCACTATAAAGTCACCATGAGTGTGCACTGTCACAAGCCGGTACCTGTTCTGATATGATCTTAGATGTTGCAAGGATGTAAAGCTCCAACAACCAACAATACATACATGCCTGCATACATAGATACATACATGCATACATGCATGCATACATACATAGATACATATACACATACATGCATACATGTATACATACACAAAAGCATACATATGTAGTGGTCTTCACAACCTCTCAGGCAAGTAACCACATAGACAGGTAGGCATGGGTAGTGTCGTGATATCAGGGAGCCTAGGTGGTGTAATGGTTAGCACACTTGCATGGAATGCAAAGAGATGTGCATTCGAGTCCTGCTCTAGGCGCAATATTTCCCATTTTCATCACCCCCACAACACTGGTTGCCATGACCATGATCCTGTACGAGCTACGCGATGTATGGTTGTTGAACCTACCCTGTGGATGTATTTGTTAGTGCATTGGCTGTATGTATGTAATTGTAAGTATTACAAAACTTACAATTCCAGGGGGACGAGTGTAGTGGTCTGCACTGACCTCTCAGGCAAGTAACCACATAGACAGGTAGGTCTGGGTAGTGTGGTCATATCAGGGAGCCTAGGTGGTGTAATGGTTAGCACACTGGAATGTAAAGAGATGTGGGTTCGAGTCCTGCTCTAGGCACAATATTTCCCATTTTCATCATCGCCACGACACATACATACATGTATACATACACGCATACATACATATACACATATACACAAACACACTTCCCCCTTCCCCTCCACACACAAGTTCACAGACTCAAATGCACAAAAATACACACCATATCACACAAATACACAGACCCTCCCTCTAATAGACATACACACACACAGACAAGTTCACAAACCCACATTCACACAGCAAATACACGTCACATCACACAAATACAGACACACCCTCCCACACACAGACCCCCCCCCCCCCACACACACACCAGTCCTCCCACAAGTTCACAAACCCACATGCACACAACAAATACACGTCACATCACACACAAACCCACAGACACCCTCCCACACACAAACAAAGTCCCCCTCCTCCCCCAACTTCACAAACCCACATGCACACAAATACATAAACACACACACGTCCCACGCGCGCACATGCAAGCAGACTCCCCCCCCCCCACACACGCACACACGCGCGCACACACGCGCACACACGCGCGCACACACGCACACACGCGCGCACATACAAGCAGACGCCCCCCCCGCACACACGCACACGCGCACACGCGCACACACGCACACGCGCGCACACGCGCGCACACACACGCACACACGCTACCCCTGGCCCACCGGCACTGCCCCGCCCCGGTCGGGCTTACTCACCGCCGACTGGGTCCCTAATGATGCGGGCTGACGGCATCATTGTTATATGTCCCTAATTGTGCCGGCCCTTCATTAGGCATGCGCAGTGAGCCCCACAGTGTGCTCACCCACACTCATCTACACTCACCCACCCACTCACCCTCGCACCCACGCACCCACGCACACCCACACTCACCAACTCATCCACCCTTTTTTTCTTTCTTTTTTTTTGTAAATATAGTTTATTCATTGAATAAAGTCTTTTGTCAGCGCCGTGGCACTGGTCTTCCAGCCATGTGACAATACAGTTATTTACAATATATGCAGCTAGCCCAAATCAGCTGAAATAACAATATCAAACATTCAACGACTTACATATGGTATAGTTTGACAATTCACATACAAAAATAGCAGTTATATGTTGTATTCCTACACACTTGATACATACATGTGTATTGATTAGACCTTTACATTACGGAGTGGTTAGGTGCATAGTTTCCCTTCATAGGTTTGTATGCCTACTATGTTGTGAATTGCAAAACTATCATGTTGTTGGAGTTAACATTTTGAGATGGAGTGAGTGTTAGTAGAATGGTTTGTTTATTCTGTTAGATAGAGTGTGGTTAGCTTATAGGGTTATGCTTAAAAGGTTAATACCTCAGGTGTGTTTTTTGACTACATGAAGTAGTTTGAGTAAGTAGGTTGTTAGTAATGATGGGATAAACAATGCTTGGAGGATTGTACGTTTCAGTCATTTAGTAGTCTAGTACAGACTTTATTAGTGTCTATGTTTATACAAAGACCCTGTAATACCAAGACGGCTCACTCAGCCTGTACTGTGTAATCAAAATGATCAAACCCACCAATTTGGGTGCGCTGGCTGTTCCCCCGGCTAAACAGATGCTATAATATATGCACAAATGTATATATGAATGTGAAAGATGTGTGACGATGGCGATGAGGATGTGTGCCTGTTCATAGCAATCCCATATTGATGTGTATTCACACTTACCCGTCTCATGCCTGATATAACCGTATGTGTTTACATGTGAAACACCAACCAGAAGCTGGGTCGATCAAACCCACCACAAGGTGGCACCACAAAATTTACATCACATGGGAGAGATAGGAAGTGAGCCATCCCAGTACCACAGGGCCCCCGGTCTGTACCAATACTACCAGACTGATACACATTTCCGAATTTGCTGGGCAAATAATTTGTACGTGGATAACTTGGTTAAGACCAAAGGAGCGCGTGGAGTGGTGGGAGGGGGTGGGGTGGCCATAGGTGCTTATAATAGATAGCTAATTAAATATGGCGACCTCATCACTAGGCCTGTAGAAGGGCCTGATTGGCTTGGTGAATTCTTACCAGGTTCTTGACCCACTCACCCACACTCACCCACTCATCCACACTCATCCACTCACCCATGGTCATTCACACTCACCCACGCACACCCACGCACACCCACGGACTCACACTCACCCACATTAACCCAATCACCCACATTCACCCACTCACCCACTCACCCACGGTCATTCACACTCACCCACGCGCACACACGGACACACACTCACCCACATTAATCCACTCACCCACACTCACACACTCACCCACGGTCATTCACACTCACCCACGCACACCGATGCACACCCACCCTGACCCACATTGTGTCACACTCACCCACATTAACCCAGTCTCCCACACTCACCCATAGTTACCCGCACTCACCCACACTTACCCACTCACCAAGCAACCTCACGCACACCCACATTCACTCACACTCATTCACACTCACCCACACTTACCCACGATCACCCACACTCACCCACGAACACCCACGGTCATCTACGCTAACCCACACTCACTCATACTCAGCCACTCTCATTGACACTCACCCACACTCAAACTCACACTCACCCACACTCCCATACACTCACTCACACTCACCCACACTCACCCATTCTCACTCACACTCACCCACACTCACCCATACTCACTCACACTCACCCACACTCACCCAATCACTCACCCTCACCCAATCACTCACACTCACCCACACTCACCCACACTCACCCACACTCACCCACACTCACCCACACTCACCCAATCACTCACACTCACCCACACTCACCCAATCACTCACACTCACCCATACTCACCCACACTCACCCACACTCACTCACACTCACCCACACTCATCCATACTCACCCACGCTCGACCATTCTCACTCACACTAACCCACACTCATCCACACTCACACACACTCATCCACACTCGCCCACACTCACACACCCTCAACCACCTTCAACCACGCTCACTCACACTCATCCACACTCACCCACACTCATCCACACTCGCCCACACTCACCCACACTCACCCACACTCAACCACACTCACCCACACTCATCCACACTCATCCACGCTCACCCACACTCACTCACACTCACCAACACTCAACCACACTCACCAACATTCATCCACACTCACCCACACTCATCCACCCTCGCCCACACTCATCCACACTCACCAACACTCACCCACACTCACCCACACTCACCCACCCTCAACCACACTCAACCACACTCACCCACGCTCACCCAAGCTCACCCTCAGTCATCCACGATCACCCACACTCACCCACACTCACTCAATCACCCACACTCACCCACATTCACCCACACTCACGTACGCTTGCCGGCCTATGGCTAGGAGGCCTTAAAACCTCACGTCGTAGCCACACACAAACGTCCCATTTCAAGCAGCCTGGTTGTGGGTTGGTGCGTGTGTTTGTGTGTGTTTGTCAGTCTGTATGTGGGGGAGGGAGCTCCTTGTGTTTGTCTGCGTGCATCTGTTTCTGTGATTGCATATGAGAAAACATAGATATGTCTGTCAATGGGAATCTGTGTGTATGCATGTGTGTGAGGGTGGTGGTGTTTGTATCTGTCATGGTTATCAATGTCTCTGTTTGCATATGAGGTTGTTTGGTTGTTGCAGTTCTACATCATATCAGGGTGGGTACTGACTTGTGCCAATCCGCACTCCTTGTGACTTTATAGTGCTGCCACACTGGGAGATCAGGCCACCGGCATCATGACCCGGTATCCACACATTATCCTGACACTGAGCTACACCGGTCCTTCCCAATGAACAATGACTTAACGATTGATACTAAGTCTTGTCGATTCCTAGCCAGGTGCTCGGCATTATTAGGATAACACAAGGACTGATTGGCTCAGTGTCAGGATTGAGTGGGATATCAGGTCATGGCGCTGGCAGCCTGGTCTCCTACAGGGGCAGCACTATAAAGTCGCCACGAGTGCGCACTGTCACAAGTCGGTACCCACCCTGATATGACCTTAGATGTTGCCAGGACGTAAAACTCCAAAAACCAATCGACAAACCAACCAGTGGCGCTCGTAGTGGCGAATTACTGCACACGTGACCATTGTCAGACGCCTTGCCTGCGTCCACTGCTAATTGTGAGCTACGATTGGCACAGGCAGTGTAACACAATATTTGTGACGTGTGAGTATGACACCCGCCGTCCATTTGTCCCCCACCCCCCTCACCCAACCCCAGCCCCCCTCCCCCTGATATGGACTAAACTGAACACTGAACATTCAACTTTCAACACTCAACACTTGGAGGGCGCGTGGGCGCTTATCTCTCTCTACATATATATATATATATATATATAATATATATATATATATATATATATATACATGTGATGCATAACGCATTATACCAGTATAAATGCTAGGGGAACATATACTTCTGACTATATTCCTCAGTTGGCGCCGTGGTGGAGTACCCCCCCCCCCCCCATCCCCTTCCCTCACGCTGCAAACACTGGAGGAATATATATACTATATATATTTTTTATTTTCTTGAAGATTTATACTGCCTATCATGGATAAGTCTGAATAGACTTGTTTTCACCATTAGCCAGTTTGTCGATAGAAAGCCCGAGTCTACACTTTTACCGACCCAAGGGATTTTTAACCTCCCACACCATATAGACATGGTATGAGAGCAACTGGCCTTTGATAACACTGTAAGTTATACAGAGCGGTGGAAATCCAAATTGGCAGAGATGGGGGGCACGGGGAATCGAACCACCGACCTTCAGATTAGGAGTCCGACCTCGAATGAAAGTCAGACACTCTAACCACTCGGCCACAGAGAACATTAATCACAAACACACAGACATATCTTCCGGTGCGACTGACACTGGTCTACATCCGGTGGAGGCAAGGAGGGAAGGTGGAGCCACCGGTACAGTGTTGGTCTTATGGAGTATAACAAATAATAATTAACCCTTATGTATCTTTATACTCGCATAATTTGTTATACATCATATACACACAGACACACACATACACATATGTGTATATCTCATCATAATCATGCTGTCGGTCGCGATGCGACAAAGACTGCTTTCATTACTTGACTGCCGCTCTCCATTTAGCTCTCTGCTGTGAGAGTTGCATCCATGAGTCAGTCTTAAGCATTTCATGAAAGCTGCCTGCAAAAGTGTTGAAGTGCTGCTGGCTTTTGCAAGTTACCAGTGGCACTCTCTCGGGGAGCAAATAGAGGTTTCACAGCGGCAAGAACATGTCAAGACAGGCGCAAAACTATTTGTCCCTGCAGTGGGTGGTCGGGAGATGTTGGGAGTTCCATACATCAACCGCCCTTAATGCTGCCACAGTGACATGGTTTTCTGTTTAGGGTTTGCTCCCTTAGCCTTCGGTTCTGTCAAGAACCTGTACCACAAGGCAGTGGTTTACAACTCTGCAGGGCAGGGGCGTCAAACTCCCTGAGGTATTTCTATACCTGCAATACCTGCATACCTAGTATGTGTATATCTATACACTGTATATATACTAAATTACCTACACATACGCATGGCACATGGTTGCCGAATCATTAAGAAGAGCGAAGGCTTCCTGTGCGGAATGTTGGGGGTTCCAAACCCGGCTGAGTCAAACCAGTGACTTGCTACCTTGGTGTTGGCATTCAGCATCAAGAGGAAAGGGCATGGGTTGTTTTGCACAGTAGCTGGATAATGTGAGTGGGATGAAAGCTCGTGGTGCCAGCAGTCATACATACAGAAGTATACACACACACATGCACATATACACATACTGACATCACTTATAGCTATACACACATATTTATACATATCCACATATATCCGCAAATAGGCACATATATCCACATATATCCAGATATACCCACACATATCCACATATATCCACATATATATCCACACATAACCGCATAAATCAACACATCCACACATATCCACATATATCCACATATACCCATACATATCCACATATATCCACATATATATCCACACATAACCGCATAAATCAACACATCCACATATATTGACGTATATCCACATACAATGTGACCAGATGAGATGGCCGAATGAGTGAAGAGCGTCCGTCTCCCGTGCTGGTAGATCGTGGGGTCGAACCCTGGTCGAGTCAAACCAATGACTTAATAATTGATACTTGTCACTTCCTAGCCAGGCGCTCGGCATTATTAGGATGGGGCAAGGACTGGTGTGCTCAGTGTCAGGATAATGTGACTGAGTGGGATACCAGGTCATGGTGCTGGTGGCCTGGTTTCCCAGTGGGACAGCACTATAAAGTCGCCATGAGTACGTACTGTCACAAGTCGGTACCTGTCCTGATATGCCATTACATGTTGCTACAACGTAAAACAACAACAAACAACAACACATACAATGTATATCCACTTATACCCACACATAACCAGACATACCCACATATATCCACATACCACACCCACCCCTACCCCACCTCACATAACCCTACCCCCACCCAACACCCACCAACCTCTACGCCGACATCGCACCCACCTCTATCATAACCCCACACCCATTCCTATCCCCACCCAACACCCATTCCTACCCCCACCCAACAGGCATTCGTACCCCCACCCAACACCCATCCTTACCCCCACCCAACACCCATTCCTATCCCCCACCCAACACCCATTCCTACCCCCACCAAACATCCATTCCTACCCCCACCAAACACCCATTCCTACCCCCACCCAACACCCATTTCTGCCCCCACACAGCACCCATTCCTACCCCCACCAAACACCCATTCCTGCCCCCACACAACACCCATTCCTACCCCACCCAACACCCATTCCTGCCCCCCCACAACACCCATTCCTACCCCCACCCCACACCCATCCCTACCCCCACCCAACACCCATTCCTGCCCCACACAACACCCATTCCTACCCCCACCCAACACCCATCCCTACCCCACCACAAACCCATCTCTACCCACCCCAAACCCATCCCTACCCCAGTCAACACCCACCATTACTCCCACCCACCCCCCACCTCTAACCCTTCCTGCCCCCACACAACACCCATTCCTACCCCCACCCAACACCCATTCCTGCCCCCACACAACACCCATTCCTACCCCCACCCACCACCCACCCTACCCCCACCCAACACCCCCTTCCTGCCACCCCACAACACCCATTCCACCCCCACCCAACACCCATCCCTACCCCACCACAAACCCATCTCTACCCCACCCCAAACCCATCCCCACCCCAGTCAACCCCCACCATTACTCCCACCCACCCCCACCTCTAACCCGACCCCCCTCCCACCCCCACCTCTCCCCACTCCACCCCCACCTCTAACCCGACCCGACCCCCATCCCCACCCCTACTCCCACACCATATCAATCCCTACCATCGACACACCCACCCACACAGCACCCCGGACTCAACCCCAACCCTCACCCCAATCCCTACCCCACCCAACACCCACCTCTACCCCCATCCCCACACACCTCTGTTAAATGGATTCAATGATTAGTACCTGTCATTCATGTCCAAACCCACCCCCACCCCAACCCGACCCCACACCCACGCCCACACCCATCCCCACCTTTACCCCCCACCTCACACACATCCCATCCCCACCCAACACCCACCCCTACCCCACACCTATCCATACACCCACACGATACCCATACCACACCCACCTTACCCTCAGACCCACCCCACACCCACCCACCACATCCACCCCACACTCACCCCTACCTCACACCGACCCCTACCCTACACCCACCCGTACCCCACACACACCCACACCCCACCCACACCCATACCCCCACACACCCATACCCCCCACACACCCATACCTCCCACAGACCCATACCCTACACCCACCCATAGCTCACCCCCACCAATACCCCACCCCCACCCAACCCTAACCCATTTTCTCCAACTAACCCAATACCACCAAATACCCCCAAATACCCCCAATACCCCCAAATACCACCAAATACCCCCAAATACCCCAATACCACTCCCCCATCCTACCCCCCCCCCCACCCCCCACCAGACAGCAGCAGCTGCGCACCACCAAAACAAACCAGTCCCGCACTTAATATTGTTCGCGACCACAGCGCCGCCCCGCGCCTGGCGGCGTACATACAAACCAACAAGTGTACGGCAGCGCAGCGCCCTCTGTATGATATTGCCGTCATCACGCCGCCCTGAAACCATCTCGGAAATTGGCCCTGTCCCTACTTCCAGCACCACACTCAATCATTTCCGCCGGCAATTGACGGCAGATCGGCCCGCGATTTATACCCGGGGAAAGAGAGAGAGAGAGTATGTGTGGGAGGGGTGGTGTGGTGAGAGTGGATGGGAGAGTTTGTTTGTTTCTTGTTGTTTTACGTCCTAGCAACATCTAAGGTCATATCAGGACGGGTACCAACTTGTCACAGTGCACACCGATGGTGACTTTATAGTGCTGTCCCACTGGGAGCCCAGGCCACCAGCACCATGACCTGATATCCCACTCAGTCACATTATCCTGACACTGAGCCAATATAAGCAGACCTTACCCTATTCTAATAATGCCGAGCACCTGGCTAGGAAGCGACAAGTATACATTTTTAAGTCATGGGTTTGACTCGAACAGGGTTTGAACCCGCGGGTTCGAATCCCACGATCTACCAAAACGGGCGACGGGCGCTCAACTCATTCGGCCATCCGGTCTTCTCCGGGGCTGGGTGGGGGGGTGGGGGTTGAGAATGGATGGGAGAGATAGAGGAAGGAAAGAGAGTGAGGAAGGAAGAGAAAACACAAGAGATTGACTTCATCCACCATTAACACACTTTCAACCAATAACAGGGACATATCTGATTCTAGGTAAAGATTTGAATCGCAGATTTGTCCTGAAATAGGAATAGATTGAACTAAAGGCTGATTCATGTAACCACTATGTTATGTAACTTCGACTTCACTAGCCCAAATAGTCTTCCTCATTCCACAGCTTATTGCCATGTCCGAATTATGCTGAGCACCAGCCTGGGCCGTATGCATGAACAAGTTTTTATCAGCTCCGGTGTTAAGGGTGGCCGCCGGGTTAGCTAACGCCGGTGTTGGCAAATGGGTCACGGGATATGTACGGAGCCAAAGTGCGGTGGCTTTAGCTAACATATTAGTTATTTATAGATTTGGGAAATCCCTCTGAGCCTGTTGCTGGCGAGCACCGCTATTTCCCAATATCGTCCTCGATTCGGCGGCGGCAGCGGGTGGTGATTTGTTTTTATTTGACAATATGAATATCGCCGCCGATGTAGCGGCGGCGTTAATATCGCTTCGATTTTGGGGTTTATTTGACCAAATTTCACTTTTGTAGTATCTTATTGTGTTAAATATAATAGCATTGAATAGATTTGGCTCTAATATATCGCCGCCAATGCAGCGGCGGCGGCGATTTGTTTTTTTTTAGTCTTAGATTCGACAGTATGAATATCGCCACCGATGTAGGGGTGGCGTTAATATCGCTTCGATTTTGGGGTTTATTTGACCAAATTTCCCTTTTTTAGTATCTTATTCTGTTAAATATGATAGCATTGAATAGATTTGGGCCTAATCGGTACCAAACACCGCCCTTAAATCTGGTACGGAGTGGTGTTAGCGTAGCCGACCTTAAACTCGCGGTGTTTCCATAACACTGCTCCATACATACCGACTTTTCGCCGCTAAACTGGAAATCCCGCCCAAAACGCGGTTTGGCTCGCTAACACCGCCCCGTACATATGGCCCCAGGTTTGGTAACTACTAGAACGAATATTCACCCCTGCAAACAGTAGGGGGGGGGGGGGTAAATGATGACCTCGTCTAAAATTAATCTAACCAAGAATTGCTTTCACAGGAAGCAATAATAAAAAAATCCGTTTATATCTATATTGGCCTAGAGTTAGGAAATTGGGAGATAATGCAAACAAACAACTAGAACCAAGATGACGGTCACTGGAAGCTCTCAATGACTTTCAAAGTTTATTAATCTATATTATTTCATGAATTCTTCACCCTAAAACTAGCGGGCTATGCTAAATAAGTATTTGAACGATATATCTAGAACATTAGATTGCAAATTCGTGGCGGTTATTTCCATCTTGATATGAAATTATATATTGCTAAAGGCTCTGTCACACATCACCGGATTGGGGAAACGGAAAGAAACTAAACAAAGTCCGTTGATATTCGGCAAAGTCCGGTTTATGTCCATTGCATATCCATTGCATATCCATTGATATCCATTGATATCCGGCCTGATCCGTTACAAGTTTTGAACACGCACAAAACTTGGAACGGATGCTGCCGGATTGACATCTATGGTTCTTGTCCGGTTTGAGTTTGTTTCATCCGTTGGTTCTCCGTTCATGTCCTTTTCATGTCCGTTTCATGGCTGTTTCATGTCCGTTTCATGTCCTCTTCATGTCCGTTTCATGTCCGTTTCATGTCCTTTCGTCCGGTGGCCTTTGACCCGATATCGCAACATTTTGACACATTTTCATACATTTTGATACTTACATGCCCAAACACGACCGGACTAGACAATTCTGTCCGTTGCTCAATCCGACATAGTGTGACAGGCACTTTAGACACTAACACCGCTTGCCCCTAATACTAGCTCAAACCAATCACCAATCACCAAGCACCAAGCACCAATCACCAAGCACCGTGATTCAAAATACTACCATTTATCATATAAAAAAGTCTCAGATGACCTTAAAACCACATGAAAGTTTGGTTTAACGGTACCGGAAGTGGCCTGGGGCCGACAATTCTGTTTGGATTAACCGATACTTTGGTTTAACCGACTTTGGTTTAACCAACTTTTTTTATATGATAAATGATTAGTATTTTGCCGGGCCGCTGAAAAAAGTTAGGATTAACCGATCAGTTGGTTTAACCGAGCTTGGTTTAACGGAATTGTACTGTATATGGCGACAAATGATTAATAAATGCATTAGTATTTAAGTTAGATATGTAGAATTAATTCTAGATAATTGTTTATGGTTTGATAAATTTGATGCCTCATCGAACTATGCAACTTTAATTATGGGGCGAGATGCGTAGTGATGGTTATTGGGGTGGGGGGGATAGGGAGGGGGGGGGTCAGAGAGGTCAAATCACCGGAAGTGCATTGCGGTGCAGTGTGGGCCCGCTGAAGGCGGGTGGGAATTGTCAACTGAATGATGAATGGTGCAAAGTAGTCTCGTTGTGGGGAACATTGGGGAGTGCAGACAGCATGCGATGAGGAAAATGGAGCCACGCAGAAGCAATAACAGTAAACACCTTATTAATTCAACATTCAGACCCAGATTGCGGGATGCACCACTAGTCCACCAGTGGTCAGGGTCAATCCCACATACGGACCAATGGGCGCACCATGTGTATACGCTATTAAATAGGTATTTTCCAGGGGGTGATGGTTGGTTGGTTGTTGGTGTTAAGTCCTAGCAACATCTAAGGTCATGTCAGGATGGGGACCGACTTGGGACAGTGCACACTCATGGTGACTTTATAGTGCTGCATCATTGGGAGACCAGGCCACCAGCACCATGACCTGATGTCCCACTCAGTCACATTATCCTCACCATGAGTCAGGCAGTCCATGCCCTATCCTATTACTATTAGATACATAATATGTACAGTAAAACCTCTCTAACCAATCACTGCCACAGATCGACCACTCCCCTATATCGATCGCTTTATTTGGTAACAATATTCTAACTCCCTAAACCGACCACCTCCTTAAATGGACCACTTAATGTCGGTCCCAAGGTCGGTCGATTTAGAGAGCTTTTACTGTATATGTATGTACATAGGTATGTGTGTATTTACATATTATACATGCATACATACATATGTACAAACATACATACACACATATATTCATCTTTTAGGTATATTTATTATTTAAACAATTCATATATAGACCCTGATACAGCTATGGAGAATGGCTATATTGTTATTCCTATAATGCATCACAGAGCACATAAACAAATTGTCTACTACAGGAATACACAATATTCACACGCATGTGCTGTGGCAACGGTCCCACAACCGTAATGTTCTTCGTCGCCATCAGATGTCGCATGCATTGTGAATATTGTGTATTAATAGTGACTGACTCACTGGTTTGGTACCCTCCTAAAATTTTCAAAAGGGTCCAAACATGAAAATTGTATTTTCCTTGGTAGCTCCAATGACCCAAAAGCAATATACTTTTGGAATTTTCAAAATATCCCAAAATTTGACTGACATACATACATTTGAAAGTTAGTAAATTCCATAGCTTTTGTATGCACTGTGGTAACAGTCCCACAACCGTAGTGTTTGTCGTCGTCGTCAGATGTCGCCTGCGTTGTGAATACTGTGTATTCCCCGCACCTATTGTGAATTGCAACATTCCATGCCCTGGGTAGGCAATGACCACCAAGACAAATCATCTGTAATTAATGAGATGTTGCACGTGATTGAGCGATAATATATGCACTACATTTTTCATGCTCGATCGATTCATGCCTTCAAGCATTACAAGGGGACACAACGCAGACAAAAATTAAATAATTAACTGATTGGATTGTGTGAAGAATTGTAATTCACGAATAATAAACATGAATATAAGAATTGAAAAAACCCAAAAGGAACATGATCTCATTCATCATAATTTGAAAGTGATATTGTTAAATGGATTTAATGATTAGTAGCTAATAAAATAAATGTATATGCATATATGTGTATCAGCGTATATGCATATGTGCGCATGTGCGCATGTGCGCATGTGCATATGTGTGTATGTGTATGTGTGTATGTGTGTATGTGCATATGTGTACATGCATACATGTATACATGCATACATACATTTGCACATATAACATATACACATTGCATATATACATATGTACGTATATACATATATACACATATATATATGTATATACATATATACATATGAACGTATATCCGTATATATGAACCAGACCTGATGACCGAATGAGTTAGAGCGTCCGTCTCCCGTTTTGGTAGACCATGGGATTGTGGGTTCGAACCCTGGTCGAGTCGAACCAATGACTTAAAAATTGATACTTATCACTTCCTAGCAAGGCGCTCGGCATTATTAGGATAGGGCAATGACTGGTTGGCTCAGTGGCAGGATAATGTGACTGAGTGGGATGTCAGGTCATGGCACTGGTGGCATGGTCTCCCAGTGGGCAGCACTATAAATTTGCCATGAGTGCGCACTGTCACAAGTCGGTACCCATCCTGGTATGACCTTAGATGTTGCTAGGACGTAAAACAACAACAAACAAACAAACCGTATATAGATATGTACATCTATACATGTATGTATGTATCTATATAATATATACACATTTTTTGTGATGGTTTATTTACCGTGTCCATAAAGAGTAAGTAACATATATATATGTATATACATATATACGTATATATGTATATATATACCTACAGGTGTATATATATATGTGCTATATAATCTATTATGTGAATATAAATAAAGAATAGTCCCTAATGTTTTTGATGCTCCTTCTGGGCACCTCTCGCTTCCTAAGACCCCTTATTCTCAGCAGGCCCCCCTGTAACTGGGCACTCTCTGTTTCCCCTTTTCTGGGAACCGACTCCAACGGTTTCCCAGCTCGCGCTTCAAAATTATATATACATATACATACTTATATGTATATATATATATATATATATATATATATATATATATGTAGCTAATTGTGCTGTGGAGTGTGTGCATATAAGAGGCGAGCCCCCATTGCTCCGCGTGCACACTGGGCGTGCTGTGCTTATTGTTGTCATAAAACGTGCATGCGCGACCAGCAGGGATATTGACTGGAATCATTGATCAATGCGGGCAGCCCTTACCGCGAAAAACACAGTCTTTGTTGTACGGCATGTAATCTGCAACATGAAAGCAGCCAGAAACAAAACAAAAAAATAATGGGTCGGAGAGTCAGCTCCTCCTTCTTCGCCCTCATAAGGGCACTATGTTATTAGTGGAGAGGGGAGGAAGGACGTGATGTGTGATGGGAGGTGGGTGGGGGGTGGGGATGAGGGTGAGGGTGGGTGTGGGGTGTGGAGTAGGGGTAGGGGTAGGGGCGATGTCTTGTTAGATAGTGACAGAAAGAAAGTTGAGATATTAAATTTAGAGTTGCATAGTCCATTGGTTTAGAATTTAGCAATTTTCTGAGATAAGTATGCTTCGTTTTTTGTTGTTGTTGTAAATATAGTTTATTCATTGAATAAACTCTTTTGTCAGCAATGTGGCACTGGTTTTCCAGCCATGTGACAATACAGTTATTTACAATATATGTATATGTAGTCTGATATTGTCATCAGCAGCTAACTCAAGTCAGCTGAAATAACAATATTAATCATTTCAAGACTTACATACGGTATAGTTTGACAATTCACATATAAAATTATATGTTGTCTAAATACATACTTAGATACATACATGTGTATTGATTAGACCTTTACATTATGGAGTGGTTAGGTGCATAGTTTCCATTGATCATTATAATCTACCTTACTTTAGTGTGAAGTAACTTTTATTTTAAATGGCTACCTTTTGAGATATTTGAAGTGCAAACATGTACAATTAATGTTGGCAAGCACACCAAAGCTAACACACAATAGGCTTCTTTCTGCAGCAATAGGTTCTATTAAATTGACGTTGCATTGGGGATGTTGGCCCGCTAACATCTGTAATTCGCCAACGAGACGCCAGGTGGATCCTGGGTCAAGCCGCGCATTCGTCACTTGCCCTCCGACTCCCGAGCAGGCAACATCTAATTTCAACGTACTCGTCTATCATGCCGCCCCCAACTAGGAAACGACGTGGGCGTCCCCCAGGCTCGTCTGGACTATCTCGGAGAGGTTTAAGGCCTCGTAAGCAGATCTCATCGTGCCGACCCCCTTCATCTTCAGAAGATTCGAGCTCAGACGGTGCTTCCGTACTAGACATTCCGGGCAACGCCCCACCCTCAGTCACCGGCAGTCTTTCGGGCTTGGAGGCCAGACTGGCGGCACTAGAACAACGCGCCGGTAAGCCGACTGGGCACACGACAGTTCCGGGCCCCTACTCGCCTCCGGATCCCGCCTCGACCCCTCGATCGGGGTTCTCCTCGTTCTCTCCAACTCCTAGACATCGTGCCCCCGAGAGGGTGCCTCCTGGTGTCTCCCGTCTCGGTTCATCCAACCGCCCGACGGCTGACGCCCCGCCGCCGCCCGCCCCGCAGCCGGCTACGCTGACGCCGCCGGCCGCCCCCGCCGCCCCTCTCTACCAGCAGCTGCAGCCTCAGCCTCCCATCACAGCCGACTACCTGATCAACTCGACACACGCCCTACACAAACCCCCAGGTACGAAGTTCTACCCACATAATTTCATAACGAGGGGCGATAACTTTAAGAAGATAGGCGTGGGTGAAGCGACCTGGGCTGAGTATTTCTTCGCGCTTAGAATAATGCTGGCCCAACCTGATTTCCCTCGACCGTGGGTCACATCGGTGCTCCAACATGAGGAGGATCTAGCTAGAATGGCCATCACCTGGGATTGGCCCACCTGCCGCCGTTGGTCTGAAAGAACTTTCCAGATGGTAGCAGACGGGCGCTTAAAGGAGGGGTGGCTAGATGCAATAGCAATCAAGGACGTTCAACGGGACGTTTCCACTGAGGCAGTACGAGTGTTGCAATCACGGGGGGGTGGTCAATATGCAACTGAGTCTAGGTATACCCCCGCGTCCACCGCTCGACCTGCAGCTCAGTCTACACAGAGTGGGTCCTCGGCGTCAAACGTCCCTGTTAACCCCCTCCCTGTCAACCAGAGAGAGGAGTACTCAAGAGACAATGACGGCAAGCCCTGTTATAACTGGAACTGGGGTAAAGAGTGCGGTTTCAATGTGTCACACGGTACTGCGCCCGATCGAGCCCCCCACATCTGCGCGTGGTGCGCTTACAAATTTAAGCGCATCCTGCAGCATAAGGAGCAGGACTGTCTAAAGAAAAGAAAATTCTTAGACAAAAAGGCAGCAGAGGCAGCAGGCACTGGTGTAAGTTATAACGATATCTGCTCAAATACTAATTCTAGTGTTATGTTACCAAATCTAGAAAAGAGTAATCTTAATGAACCGCATACTGATAACGTGTCGCCACAATTTCCACTTAATTCAGCCTTATCGCTGGTAACTAAGCAACCCCTGAGCGCTAATCTTGATGACCCGCAATACATTGATAACTGTAACTTGGTCGAACTGAAACAAGATAAATGTCTCAGCCCTAAACCGCAGCTCGTCTCAGAACCTGAGAAAGTCAAAAATAAGAATACTCAATCTCAGTCTGTAAACATGACTCTCAAACCTGTAACTGTGTAAATAATCAACTGTCTTTTCCATCGCTAACAACTAACTGGTTCGACGCCCCTATTCAAGTTGTATTATCCGCTCTACCCAAAACTCAATCTCAAACATTCGTCCCCCCCCCCCACACCAGTGGAGTTTAAGGACTCTCTATGTACCTTCTGGCCCTATACCGCAGAAATAGCATGGGTCCCACACACTTCCTCCTATGACCAGATTTACAATCAGGTTCGATCAACTGGTCTCCCTAACTATATGGGAGCAAAAATATCGCTCCCCTCTGGTCTAAATATCCCAAAATGGCGTGCAGTTCTCCTTAATTACCCAGATGTTTTGCTAGTAGATCATCTAGAATTTGGCTGGCCTATTGATTACTCCTCCAAGAAGGCACCCATTCCCACGTATAAGAATCACTCAAAATCAAGTGACGACATCACACACATCTACGCATTTCTAGACAAAGAAATATCCCTAGGCACGCTACTAGGCCCGTTCCAGACCCCCCCATTTGAACCCTGGTGTCAAATTAGCCCAATGATGACACGGCCAAAAAAGAACTCACTACAAAAAAGAATAATCATTGACCTGAGTTTTCCTAAAGGGAAAAGTGTAAACGCGGGCATAGTTAAAGGCTATTATCTAGGCAAGCCGTTTAATTTCTTCCTTCCCTCGGTATCAACCCTTACCGATAGACTTACAATCCTAGGTAGGGGTGCCTGGATGTGGGGCGGTGACCTTGCACGTGCCTATCGCCAGCTGAGAGTCTGCCCACTCTCCCTTCCCCTCTTGGGTATATCGATCAATGGCAATATATATATAGACCTGGCACCTCCCTTTGGGTGCAGAACCTCCGCACTAGCATGTGCACGTACAACCAGGGCAGTCGTTTGGTTATTACGTAATCAATCTATTTTTTCTTTATGCTACCTAGATGATTTTATAGGTATCGAGGATACTGAATCAAAAGCCAACGCTGCTTACGCTGAATTTATAAACCTAACTTCACAACTTGGCCTAAGTCTAGCTCTCGAAAAGTGTACCCCCCCGTCTACCTCCATCACCTGGTTAGGCTTCCTAATCGATTCGGTCGCAATGACAGTTACCCTACCCCAAGATAAATTACAGGATGTATTAGAGGAATGTCAACTTTGGAAAAATAAACGTACCTGCTCTAAGAAGCAACTACAAAGTCTAGCAGGCAAGTTGCAACATTTATCTAAGTGTATAAAGCCTGCAGTTAGATTCTCCAATAGAGTCCTTGAAGCATTACGGAAAGCCCCCCATACAGGTCAATACACGTTCGATAAGGATATGCTGAGGGACCTCGAATGGTTTCAATGTTTCGCATCCGCATATAACGGTAAGCAATTATTACCACAAGCGCCACGAACCGAATGGGTGATAGAATGCGACTCCACCTTAAAGGCGGGAGGAGCGTTCTCCAAAGTAGCATTCTACAAGTCTATCTACGATTCAAATCTAATACAAAGAGACCTAGCCATAACGCAACTAGAAGCACTTAACTTAGTACACGCTGTAACACATTTACTACCACCAGAACCACATGACTATCTGATAAAAGTAAACACCGACAGTCTATCATCACAACAGGTGCTAGATTCAGGTAAAGGTAAAGAGAAAGTCCTCTGTGCGTGTGCCCGACAGCTATGGCTGATTGCAGCTCATAAGAACTGTGAGGTTGAAGTACTCCATAAACCTGGTAATGACTTAATACTAGCCGATGCATTAAGTAGAGCCCCACATTCCACTACAGCTGCAAGTAAAGCGCAAAAAATGTGCGCCGATCGAAATCTTCTTGAAATAAATGTTCACATCTCACTTAACATTTTATCATGTAACATCTAAATGCTGTCACTGGAAGATAGTAATTTTTTGCCTCTATCTTCCAGGATACGCAATGAGTCACCACAATCGGCTCATTAGCCTCTACACCTGCGCTCTGGCCCCGCGGACGTGGCAGAATAAGGCAGCCCACGTCCGGGTGTATCTTGACTTCTGTAACAAGAACAAGTTACGTCCGAGTTCCCCGTCCACCTATGACCTTATGTCCTTCTTGCTCTTCCTCTCCGACCGGCTCAGATCGCCGGCGCAGTGCTGAACTACTTCAGCTCAGTAAAAGTGTGGGTGTTAAGCATGTCAGGTATGGGCTCGGCCTTCGAAGCCCCGGAGTTAAGAACCTTCAAGCGAGGTATTCTCAAAGCGTCAAAGCATGTAGTCGCTAGAGCCACTCCTGTCACCCCCCGAGAATTCAAGGCTATCATAGTGTCCCTAACAAACATGTCCCCCAGGCCGCATGTCATCATTATCGCTCTCGTGATCGCCTACCTGACCCTGATCAGACAGTCGAACATTGCTAATCTCTCTGCTGGAGCCACGGGTTCCCCACACGTACTCAAGGGTAACGATATCAGACGGCGAAGGGGGTCGCTCACAGTAACCTTGAGGTCCTCCAAGACGAGGTCCTCCTCAGACCCCCCGGTGGTGTTCCGCCTGCCGGCCATTCCGGGTTCCCCCTGCTGCCCTGTGACCGCCTGGGATAACTACTCTCGAGCAGTAACCCTGCTGCCGGAGTCCCCTGCTTTCCTCTTGGCTGATGGTACGCAGCTCACCCTCGCAACTCTTACCAGAGCCCTCAGGGTGGCCTCATACACGGTGTTCGGAGTTGACAAAGGGTTGACCCTACATGGACTCAGGAGAGGGGCCACCCAGGCGTGTCAGGGTTCTGGTTTGACTCTAGACCAGTTAATGGCGGCGGGGACGTGGCGTAGCTCGGCGGTCAACTCGTACTTAAGGGCCTTTCACATCTCGGCAGCTCCAGCAGCGCTCGCAAATTTATTGGTTTGAGCGCTGATCGGGAGCTGCTCGTGTAGTTACGTACTATATATATCGTGTTAACATGTTTGTTTTTCAGCCTTGATATTGCACTATGATTTATGTGACTTAACTTGAACTATCTTGACACTGACTTTGATGAACGATATTACCCAAGAGGCCTCTGTCGCCGCACAGCATTGCACACGAATGATCACGAACGATATGCAGCTCATTCAGCGTGAGCAGATTTCTTACATGTCTGGCCCTGTGCCTCATAGCTACATGATTATTGTAACTTGAACAGATCATTATATTAAATTCTGTCCAAATAATTTATATGTCGCGTTGTCTTGGTGTCTCGTTGGTGAATTGGGGATGTTGGCCCGCTAACATCTGTAATTCGCCAACGAGACGCCAGGTGGATCCTGGGTCAAGCCGCGCATTCGTCACTCGCCCTCCGACTCCCGAGCAGGCAACATCTAATTTCACCCTCCCACCCACCCCAAGATAACTACTTGAAGGTTTGAGTGCTGATCGGGAGCTGCTCGTGTAGTTACGTACTATATATATCGTGTTAACATGTTTGTTTTTCAGCCTTGATATTGCACTATGATTTATGTGACTTAACTTGAACTATCTTGACACTGACTTTGATGAACGATATTACCCAAGAGGCCTCTGTCGCCACACAGCATTGCACACGAATGATCACGAACGATATGCAGCTCATTCAGCGTGAGCAGATTTCTTACATGTCTGGCCCTGTGCCTCATAGCTACATGATTATTGTAACTTGAACAGATCATTATATTAAATTCTGTCCAAATAATTTATATGTCTCGTTGTCTTGGTGTCTCGTTGGTGAATTCCCTTCTGTGTGGCAACAAAATTAATGTCTAATATGTGCATCACTATCTAGATGTAGAATCACATCTAGATCAGTGTTTTGGTTTTGAAAAGTTGACACTTTCATCGGACTATGTAGATGTAAGAGTCATATCTTTATTAAAAGCTGGCTGCCCTGACCAGGTCAGTATAATCTATATCTTTATAAGAATAACTTTTTGTTTGCGGATTTACATTTTAAAGACAATAATTTTGAAGCTAAATGCTGTCCGATAATTAGGTTTAAAAATAATTAATGGTGTATTTATTATAGGTTCAGTTGCTTTGCCTACACGATGAGATCAACTCAATACAGCGACAATAATCGGGGGTTTTAAATGATCACCTGTAGTTTCTATGCGTTGAAATTAGCCAATTGCCTGTCGTGATTTATTGCGTAATATACCCTGAGGCGCTTCTGATGTCAATTTGTGATTATGAGGGTTAGGCTGCGAAAACTGGCCCTGCTCATTGACGGTGGGTTGGTTGTTGGTGTTTTACGTCCTGACAACATCTAAGGTCATATCAGGATAGGTAGCGACTTGTGACAGTGCACACTCATGGAAACTTTATAGTGCTGCCCCACTGGGAGACCAGGCCTCCAGTACCATGCTGATATCCCACTCAGTCACATTATCCTGACACTGAGCCAACCAGTCCTTGTCCTATCCTAATAATGCCGAATGCCTGGCTAGGAAGCGACAAGTATTAATTTTGAAGTCATTATCAAAATACAGTATAACCCTGTTAAACTAAACTCGAAGGGACCCTAGAAATTTGTTTGGATTAACCGATCATTGGTTTAACCGAGCTTTGGCTTCAACTTTGACTTGGCTTTGGACAAAAACATGGGTGCATTATGAATGTAATATACAATGTATGTGGACACTTTGATTATTGTTTAACCCCATTAAACCAAGCACGGTTAAATCAAACGATCAGTTAATCCAAACTTTTTTCAGTGGCCCGTCAAAATACTACCATTTATCATATAACAAAGTTGGTGGGGTCTCGGATGACCTTATAATCACATGAAAGTTTGGTTTAACCATACCGGAAGTGGCCTGGGGCCCGACAATTTTGTTTGAATTAACCGATAGTTTGGATTAACCAACTTTGGTTTAGCCAACTTTTTTTTATGATAAATGGTAGAAATTTAGCGGTCCGCCGAAAAAAGTTTGGATTACCCGATCATTTGCTTTAACCAAGCTTGGTTTAACGGGGTTGTACTGCAATGTGGACAATAATAGACCACGATGTGTGTGACTTGTTGCTATGATAGTAACAATGTTAGAACATTGTATCAAAATAACATGTTCATAAAAATAGACCTGTTGCTATGGTAGTAACCATGTTAGACCCCTGTATCAAAATAACACGTTCACAACAATAGACCTAGTCGTGTGTGATGCGTTGCTCTGGTAGTAGCCATGTTAGATCCCTGTATCAATGCAACACATTCACAACAATAGACCTAGTCATGTGTGATGTCTTGGTATGGTACTAACCATGTTAGACCTCTGTATCAATGCAACACGTTCACAACAATGGACCTAGTCATGTGTGACGTGTTGCTATGGTAGTAACCATTTTAGACCCCTGTATCAATGCAACATGTTCACAACAATAGACCTAGTCGTATATGATGTGTTGCTATGGTAGTAACCATGTTAGACCCTGTATCAATGCAACATGTTCACAACAATACACCTAGTTGTGTGTGACGTGTTGCTATGGTAGTAACCATGTTAGATCCCTGTATCAATGCAACACATTCACAACAATATACCTCGTTGTGTTTGATGTGTTGCTATGGTAGTAACCATGTTAGACCACTATATCAACGCAACACGTTCACAACAATAGACCTAGTCGTGTGTGACATGTTGCTATGGTAGTAACCATGTTAGACCCCTGTATAAAAATAACACGTTCACAACAATAAACCTAGTCGTGTGTGAAGTGTTGTTATGGTAGTAACCATGTTAGACCACTATATCAACGCAACACGTTCACAACAATAGACCTAGTCGTGTGTGACATGTTGCTATGGTAGTAACCATGTTAGACCCCTGTATAAAAATAACACGTTCACAACAATAAACCTAGTCGTGTGTGAAGTGTTGTTATGGTAGTAACCATGTTAGACCCCTGTATCAATGCAACATGTTCACAACAATAGACCTAGTCGCGTGTGACATGTTGCTATGGTAGTAACCATGTTAGACCCCTGTATAAAAATAACACATTCACAACAATAAACCTAGTCGTGTGTGAAGTGTTGCTATGGTAGTAACCATGTTAGACCCCTGTATCAATGCAACATGTTCACAACAATAGACCTAGTCGCGTGTGACATGTTGCTATGGTAGTAACCATGTTAGACCCCTGTATCAATGCAACACGTTCACAACAATATACCTAGTCGTATGTGACATGTTGCTATGGTAGTAACCATGTTAGACCCCTGTATCAATGCAACACATCCACAACAATAGACCTAGTCGCGTGTGACATGTTGCTATGCTAGTAACCATGTTAGACCCCTGTATCAATGCAACACATTCACAAGAATAGACCTAGTTGTGTGTGACGTGTTGTTATGGTAGTAACCATGTTAGACTCTTGTATCAATGCAACACGTTCACAACAATACACCTAGTCGCATGTGACGTGTTGCTATGGTAGTAACCATGTTAGACCCCTGTATCAATGCAACACATCCACAACAATAGACCTAGTCGCGTGTGACATGTTGCTATGCTAGTAACCATGTTAGACCCCTGTATCAATGCAAAACATTCACAACAATAGACCTAGTTGTGTGTGACGTGTTGCTATGGTAGTAACCATGTTAGACTCTTGTATCAATACAACACGTTCACAACAATACACCTAGTCGCGTGTGACTCGTCGGTCTCTGGACGCTAGTGGCAGTGATCATGTTAGCGCATCTTTAATACGCATCATTAAGTTGAAAGCCCCACGCAGCCCTCCTTCCTCCCGGACCCGGGGCCCAGACTGAGCAGCCCCCGCCACCCCCCCCCCCCACCCCCCCAGCCTCCTAATGACATGCGGGCCCCTAGCGGTCTGCTATGCGCTATGCAGCGATAATCATGAAAATATGGGACAAGGCATCGCTTTCAATTCGCACCGGTGGGTTGCACGCACTTACAAACGCCCTTCGCCGCCCCAAATAATGGGTTGCAACACATTTCACATTAGCGGGTTTGTAATAGCAGCTCCACCTCCCTCCCCTCCCACCCCCAGAAAAATAATACACCCCCTACAACTTTTTCTTTTTTTTAAATAAATTTAATTTTTTTTTAAACACACTCGAAGCCCCTCCGCCCCTCCCAGTCCCACACACATCTCATCACCCCCTGGTAGGAACGTTATAGTAGCAGTGGCCGTGTGTCCGCATGCTCGCATTGAGCCCGTTTCTAAAAGGCCATTGTTTGTCGTCTTTCACGGGCGGAATTGAATAATTCTGCTGATATAAATGCAACGAGCGTTAATTATTACTTACGGCCGGGCCGGCCGCGCCCCCTGCCGTCGGCCATATCCACCTCCCAGCTCCCCATCCTCCCTCTTCTCCGCCCCCTCCCCATCCTGCTCGTCCTCCCCTCCCTCTTCCCGCTCGCCCTCCCCTTTCCCCCTCCCCTCGCCCTCGCCCTCCCATCCCCTCTCCCTACCCCTCCCCCTCCCCGTCCCCTCCTTCTCCCCTCCTCCCCCTCCCCATCACTCCCCCTCCCACCCCCATTCCTCTCCACCTACCCCCGTCCCCTCCCCATCTCCATCCCACCTCCGCCTCGGCCCCTCCCCCTCCCCCATCCCCTCCTCCTCCCCCCCCCCCCACCTCCCGCTCCTCCTCCCCCGCCCTCCTTCTCACGCCCCCCCCCCCCCCCAGTGCTTGTTAAAACAGCGTAACCTCCCGTCGCCAACCTCCACCCTCCACCTCTCTCTCTCCACCCCTTTAACCCCTATCACCGCGCCCCCATCCCCCCTTTCTGCCCCCCCCCCCCCCCCCCACACACACAAACCCGCTCGCCGCTAGGAGGCCTTATACTTCCCGGGCTGACCGTGGAGGAACGAAAACAAAGCCCGGCCGGTGGGGTGTAGGGCAGGGGTCGAGGTAGTGTAGTGGTAGTTGTAGTGGTAGTGGTAGTGGTAGTGGTAGGGGTATGGGTAGGGGTAGGGGTAGGGGTAGGGGCAGGGGCAGGGGGAGGGGTAGGGCCAGGGGCAGGGGTAGAGGTAGGGGTAGAGGAAGGGGCAGCGGTAGAGGTAGGGGTAGGGGTAAGGACCCGGGGTAGAGGTAGGGGTAGGGGTAGAGGTAGGGGTAGGGGTAGTGTAGGGGTAGGGGCAGGGGTAGAGGTAGGGGTATGGGATGGGGCAGGGATAGAGGTAGAGAGTAGGGGTAGGGGTAGGGGTAGGGGCAGGAGTAGAGGTAGGGGATGGGGTAGGGGGTATAAGTAGGGGTGTGGGGAGGTGTAGAGGTAGGGGTAGGGGCAGGGGTAGAGGTAGCAGTAGAGGCAGGTGCATGGGCAGTGTAGGGGTAAGGGTAGAGGTAGGGGATGGGGTAGGGTTAGGGGTAGAGGTAGGGGATTGGGGTGGCGGTAGGGGTAGAGGTAGGGGTAGGGGTAGGGGCAGGGGTAGAGGTAGGGGTAGGAGTAGGTGTAGGGGTAGAGCCAGGGACAGGGGTAGAGGTAGGAGGAGGGGTAGGTGCAGGGGTAGGTGTAGGGGTGGCGGTAGGGCAGGGGGAGGGGTAGGAGTAGGAGTAGGAGTAGGAGTAGGAGTAGGAGTAGGGGGAGGGTAGGTGATGGGGACAAGGACAAGACCATGGTTCTAGCGGTGAGGGTGGGGACCCGGCCCGACCACCCGCCCGCCCGCCCGCACGTTGCGGTCCCTGTCGTTCCACCCCCACCTGGCCGTCAGTCAGCAATTAGCAGGATGTTTCCCCCCTCTCCCTCCTTCCCCCCTCCTCTCTCCCGCCCCTCATTCCCCTCCTCCATCCCTCCCTCCGTTCCCCCCTCATTCCTTTTAACCCCCAACCCCTGCTCGCCCCGCCTCGCCCCGCCTCGCCCCGCCTCGCCCCGCCTCGCCCCGCTTCGCCCCGCCTCGCCTCGCCCCGCCTCGCCCCCCACGCCTCGCCCCCCACGCCTCGCCCCGACCCGTCGCGCAATCCCCCACCCTGCCCCGGCTCGCACCACCCCACCCACCCCACCTCGCCCCATCCCGCCCTGCCCGGGGAATCAGCGTCCCCGACCCCCCGGGGGCGCCTGGCTTTGATCTGCCGCCGACCCCTGCTCCTCCAGGCGGTGAACCGTCAACAACCCTTATTATCGCCCAATACTGATCCTCGCGAGAGAGAGAATGAATGCGCAGACGCACAAGGAACCAGCCTTCCAGGTTAGCCGACGTTCACAACAATGTTTTTTTTTGTTCGACAATTTTTTTAATTTAAAACACCTGCGTTAAATAAAACGCAAAATAAATGAAAATAGAAATAAATAACAATAAAAAAGGATCATGATATTATTTTGTTTAGGTATTATGTCAGGGGAAAGCATAAGGTGGTGTTATGTTAATTTCACAACCTAGCATAGATTGTGAACTGAACAAACGGCTACTGCGTTGGAAGGCACCTCACACACACACACACAACACCCTCTTCCACGCCCCCATACACGTGACAAGCCTACCCACCCGCCACCTCTACCCCACCCCGCACCCCCTGGGCGCGCCCGGGTCGGGCGGCGGGTGGCCCGGGGGCTTCGCCCCGCCCCGCCCATAACTAGATCCCGATCCCTTTGTGTCGATCCCCGGCCGTACGGGCGATTAGCCGCCGACAAGACCGCACGGCCATGACTGCCCCGCCCCGCCGCCTAGCGACGGCACACCGCCGCCCTAGTGCGGGGCGCTGCCGCCTGGTGGCGTCTGGGAGCTGGGGGAGGGTCGGGGGAGAGGGGGGGGGGTGGGGCTGGACTGGTGGTTGACGCCCGCCAGATACCTCTAAACTGGTTCTGAATTTTCAAGTATTTCTAGGCCACACGTGGCCATTTTATTTGTCTGTCGCTAAAGCTGTATAGTCTGATGAAAGCATCAAATTTTCGAAACCAAAGTAGGGGGCCTACTTAGGGGCCTACCTATCAATTTGACCCCCCTTATCCAACTTGGATACTAGAGCACTTATTAAATACGTGTTGCTACATACAAGGGCTGATATTTGATAAGTCAATTTGATAGAACCTGTTACTGTTGCATCATATGACATTCAACGTGTCGATGTTACGCAGTAAAAATAAGTGTGCATACTTTCACTTCAAGTATGCCCATTCATAATGCCGAACGACAAGCTAGGTAATTGCCGTGACTTCGTTGCTGAATACTTCCGCGGTCAGCGACCTCTTCCTGCTGGGCAAGGTGTCTGGTGTTTTTTTTATGGTGCTGCCATTGGCTGGCTGTGTGGTTGGTTGACTATGTGGGTGTGTGGCCTGATGGGTGTGGCCTGATGGGTGTGTGTGGGTGTGTGGGTGTGTGGGTGGGTGTGTGATTGTGTGGCTGTGTGGCTGTGTGACTGTGTGGCTGTGTGGCTGTGTGGTTGTGTGGCTGTGAGGTTGTGTGGCTGTGTGGCTGTGTGGCTGTGTGGCTGTGTGTCGGTGTGGCTGTTTGTCGGTGTGGCTGTGTGGCTGTGTGGCTGTGTGTCGGTGTGGCTGTGTGGCTGTGTGGCTGTGTGGCTGTGTGGCTGTGTGGCTGTGTGGCTGTGTGGCTGTGTGGTTGTGTGGCTGTTTGGTTGTGTGGTTGTGTGGTTGTGTGGCTGTGTGGCTGTGTGTCTGTGTGTCAGTGTGTCAGTATGTCAGTGTGGCTGTGTGGCTGTGTGGCTGTGTGGTTGTGTGGCAGTGTGGCTGTGTGGCTGTGTGGTTGTGTGGTTGTGTGGCAGTGTGGCTGTGTGGCGGTGTGGCTGTGTGTCGGTGTGGCTGTGTGGCTGTGTGGCAGTGTGGCTGTGTGGCAGTGTGGCTGTGTGGCAGTGTGGCTGTGTGGTTGTGTGGCTGTGTGTCTGTGTGTCAGTGTGGGTGTGTGGGTGTGTGGCTGTGTGGCTGTGTGGTTGTGTGGCTGTGTGGTTGTGTGGTTGTGTGGCTGTGTGTCAGTGTGTCAGTGTGTGGCTGTGTGGCTGTGTGTGGTTGTGTATCTGTGTGGCTGTTTGGCTGTGTGGCTGTGTGGGTGTCTGGTTGTGTATATGTGTGGCTGTTTGGGTGTGTGGCTGTGTGGCTCTGTGGCTGTGTATCTGTGTGCCTGTTTGGCTGTGTGGCTGTGTGTCTGTGTGGTTGTGTATCTGTGTGGGTGTGTGGGTGTATGGGTGTGTAGGTGTGTGGGTGTGTGGGTGTGTGGGTGTGTGGGTGTGTAGGTGTGTGGATGTGTGGGTGTGTGGGTGTGTGGGTGTGTGGGTGTGTGGGTATGTGGCTGTGTGGATGTGTGGGTGTGTGGCTGTGTGGTTTTGTGGCTGTCTGGCTGTGTGGCAGTGTGGCTAGGTGGCTGTGTGCCTGTGTGGCTGTGTGGTCATGTGTTTGTGCGGCTCTGTGGCTGTGTGCCTGTGTGGCTGCGTGGTCATGTGTTTGTGTGGCTGTGTGGCTGTGTCTATGTGACTGTGTGACTTTGTGGGTGGGTGGTTGTCCCACTGTTTGGCTGTCTAACTAGGTAACTGCATGTGTGGGTGCATTACTATGTGACTTGAGCCGTGTTCACACGGGCAAAATGTGAAGCGAATTAGACAAGTCGAATCATATGATGCGATTTAGTTTGAAAGTGTTTCGCGTTCACACGGGCAGTGCTTTGAATCGGTTTAAGGCGGAAGTGGATATCTGCGCATGAGCAAGTCCAGACTAACCAGCGCCAGTTTGGGTGCATCAACGTCGACCGAGAGAGTGTGGGTTCGACCTAGATATGTATGGATTGAATCGTATTGGTTTGGAACGGTCAAAACTTCTGCTGGGCAGTGAAACCCTACAAATAAATGATGAAAAAAATATCTGTGCATAGATAGCGGTTTCATTAATTAAATTATATAATATGCGCTTTTGATCGACCGGAAAGTCAACAAACTAAGGTCTCGACTGCGCATGCGTGTCACGTCCTTAATCCGCCTCAAGTTAGTTGGTTGCGTTCACACGGGCGATCTAAGTCGATTCATAAAATTCGCTTCATATAAACCACCTACAGAGGTGATCTAATTGATTCGATCTAGTTGATTCGAATCAGCCCTAAACCGACTCAGATGCGCATTCACACACCAAATCTGAGCCGAACTAGGCAAGTCGATTCATATGATTCGAATTAACTGCCCCGTGTGAACACGGCTTTGGTTGACTGTGTGCTAGGTGGCTTCCGATCTACACAAATATGACGTCGGCAAGTCACACACGCTCACATAAACATGCAGAATGACAAAGTTCGCCACTAAGCTTCCCGACCAACAAGGAAATGGCACGTCACACTGAACATGGGAACCACCGTTTCTGTAGCTATGTAGCTATGTGTCAGGGTGAATGTTGTTTACTTATTTTGTTTATGTCGTTATTTGTTCGCGAATGGGGTAAGCCTGTGGGTTCTTATTTGGGGGGAGTGGTGTGGGAGTGTAAACGGGCACTGATTGACACCTCGTTGCCAACATTTCCCAATTGCAGAACTAATCGACTCGCCAAATGCAACGAGTGAAACATGCCTAGGTCCACAATGTGGGTGATTGGGGTTTTGCGTCCTAACAATGTCTGATGTAATCGCGTAATGGCATGGGTGGCCGATTTACTATGTGCAAGTATTAATATTAGTCAAAGTATGATCTGTGACATTTTCACTGTGGGAACACGATCAAAGTGAACTGTTTCTGTAGAAATGTCTCGATAAGTGATACTCCATGATTTTCTGTTTCTTTTAAAGCCTTCCTAATTGTGTAATCTCCATTCCCCGGGCTACATTCTGAGAAAGGTCATTAGGGCGTATTTGTTTGGTTGTTTGTTAACTGCACCCCCCCCCCCAACCCCCAGCACAACAAGTAAACATTGGTTATTGGGGGGCCATACGGTTGTTAAACACAGTCAATAAAACTAATTTTGAAAGAAAAGCATGTAAACAGCTGATTTATTTTCAAGTACACATAAATGTACAACAACATAATCATAAAACTATGGTTAAAAAAATGTACTTGCGGTTTGCTGTTTGTTTGTCAGGATTATATGTTCTTGCAACATCTATGGTCATATCATGATGGGTACCGACTTGCGACAGTCTGCACTCATTGTGACTTTATAGTGCTGCCCCATTGACAGATCAGGTGACTGGCACCATGACCCGATATCCCACTCAGTCACATTATCCTGATACTGAGCTAACCACTAAGCCAGTCCTTGCCCTATCCTAGTAATGCCTAGTAATGCCGAGCGCCAGGCTAGATGACAACAAGTATCATTTTTGTCAGTTGGCTTGACTTGGCTGATGTTCAAACCCCTGATCTTCCGCACGAGAAGCCTGCGCTCTACCGATTGGGCTACCACACTGGGTAAAAAATGCTGTATAAGGAGTAAGGCATAGGAACAAAGGAACCGGAGTTGGGGTAAGATCAACTTCAGTCTAATTAATTATGGAACCCTGCCCCCCGACCCTCCTGACCCCACCCCATCCCCAACACACACAGTGCCCATATATGGCTACCAACCCCCCTCCGCCCCACCCTAGGCTTGGTGAAAACTAGTACGCACCATCATATCTTTGTTCCTATGCCTAATTTTATATATATGTGCAATGATCTAATTTTCCAAATATTATAAATAAATATAATAATGTTGTTTTTTTCTTGAAGATTTATACTGCCTATCATGGATAAGTCTGAATAGACTTGTTTTCACCATTAGACAGTTTGTCGATGAAAAGCCGAGGCCTACACTTTTACCGACCCAAGGGATCTTTAACCTCCCACACTACATAGACATGGTATGAGATCAACTGATGACGCTGTAAGTTATACACATCGGTGGAAATCCAAATTGGCAGAGGTGGGGGCACGGGGAATTCAACCACCAACCTTCAGATTAGGAGTCTGACCTAGAAAAAAGTCAGACACTCTAAGCACTCCGCCACAGAGAACACCACAATGTGGTAATTACTAATAGAGCGCTCTTCACTATAACTTAGAAGGGGTCATTTTAATGCCTTAGATGTTGCTAGGATGCAAAACAATAACAAACAAATCGTTGCATCGGTTGATAGAATGGGCGCAGGGGGGGGGGGGAGGGGAGGGGGCGTGTAAAGATTAGGGCAATAGTGAGAAGGGCCAATTGCCCTGGAACCTGAGAAAGACGGCACATTTGATGAAGTGCATTTGCTGCAATGTGGCTCCATTACAAGTGTACATTTGGCGAATTGCACCTCCTCCGTGTATATAAACAGACAGGCGTACACACCGGGCACCGGCCTGGTGGTGATGGACAGGGCAGATGGCCCAAACTTAGGGACCGACGACATGTGTGTATGCAAGCAGAACTAAACGCCAGCTAGGGTTTGTTTATACCCGGCCTGTTGGGAGGAGGAGGAGGAGGGGTTTGGGGGGAAGGGTGGGGAGTGGGGAGGGGGGTAAGGGTGTGAACGTGGAGGTGGGATGTGATGTGTGGGTGTGGGTGGGTGAGAGTGGGGGTGGGTGGGGGTGAGAGTGGGAGGTGGGGTAAGTGTAGGTGGGAGTGTGGTGGGAGGGTGGGGTAAGTGTAGGTGGGACTGTGGTGGGAGAGCGAGATGGTAGTATGGGGGTGAGAGTGGGAGGTGGGGTAAGTGTAGGTGTGAGTGTGGTGGGAGGGTGGGGTGGTGGTATGGGGGTGAGAGTGGGAGGTGGGGTAAGTGTAGGTGTGAGTGTGGTGGGAGGGTGGGGTGGTGGTATGGGGTGAGAGTGGGAGGTGGGGTAAGTGTAGGTGGGAGTGTGGTGGGAGGGTGGGGTGGTGGTATGGGGGTGGAGTGGGAGGTGGGTAGTGTAGGTGTGGGAGGGTGGGGTGGTGGTATGGGGGTGACAGTGGGAGGTGGGGTAGTGTAGGTGTGAGTGTGGTGGAGGGTGGGGTGGTATGGGGGTGAGAGTGGGAGGTGGGCTAGGTGTAGGTGGGAGTGTGGTGGGAGGGTGGGGTGGTGGTATGGGGGTGAGAGTGGGAGGTGGGGGTAAGTGTAGGTGGGAGTGTGGTGGGAGGGTGGGGTGGGGGTATGGGGGTGAGAGTGGGGGGGGGGGTAAGTGTAGGTGGGAGTGTGGTGGGAGGGTGGGGTGGTGGTATGGGGGTGAGAGTGGGGAGGTGGGGTAGTGTAGGTGGGGTGTGGTGGGAGGGTGGGGTGGTGGTATGGGGGGTGAGAGTGGGAGGTGGGGTAAGTGTAGGTGGGAGTGTGGTGGGAGGGTGGGGTGGTGGGTGTGGGGGTGAGAGTGGGAGGTGGGGTAAGTGTAGGTGGGAGTGTGGTGGGAGGGTGGGGTGGGGGTGTGGGGGTGAGAGTGGGAGGTGGGGTAAGTGTAGGTGGGAGTGTGGTGGGAGGGTGGGGTGGTGATGGGGGTGAGAGTGGGAGGTGGGGTAAGTGTAGGTGGGAGTGTGGTGGGAGGGTGGGGTGGGGGTATGGGGGTGAGAGTGGGAGGGGGGGTAAGTGTAGGTGGGAGTGTGGTGGGAGGGTGGGGTGGTGGTATGGGGGTGAGAGTGGGAGGTGGGGTAAGTGTAGGTGGGAGTGTGGTGGGAGGGTGGGGTGGTGGTATGGGGGTGAGAGTGGGAGGTGGGGTAGGTGTAGGGTGTGAGTGTGGTGGGAGGGTGGGGTGGTGGTATGGGGGTGAGAGTGGGAGTTGGGGTAGTGTAGGTGGGAGTGTGGTGGGAGGGTGGGGTGGGGGTATGGGGGTGGAGAGTGGGAGGTGGGGTAGGTGTAGGTGTGAGTGTGGTGGGGGGTGGGGTGGTATGGGGGTGAGAGTGGGAGTTGGGGTAAGTGTAGGTGGGAGTGTGGTGGGAGGGTGGGTGGGGGTATGGGGGTGAGAGTGGGAGGTGGGGTAAGTGTAGGTGTGAGTGTGGTGGGAGGGTGGGGTGGTATGGGGGTGAGAGTGGGAGGTGGGGTAAGTGTAGGTGTGAGTGTGGTCGGAGGGTGGGGTGGTTGGTATGGGGGTGAGAGTGGGAGGTGGGGTAAGTGTAGGTGGGAGTGTGGTGGGAGGGTGGGGGGGGGGGTATGGGGGTGAGAGTGGGAGTTGGGGTAAGTGTAGGTGGGAGAGTGGTGGGAGGGTGGGGTGGGGGTATGGGGGTGAGAGTGGGAGGTGGGGTAAGTGTAGGTGTGAGTATGGTCGGAGGGTGGGGTTGTATGGGGGTGAGAGTGGGAGGTGGGGTAAGTGTAGGTGTGAGTGTGGTGGGAGGGTGGGGTGGTGGTATGGGGGTGAGAGTGGGAGGTGGGGTAAGTGTAGGTGGGAGTATGATGTGTGTTTGGGGAGGTGGCATGGGATAGTGTGGAGGTATGCGGGTTGTGTGATGATGGTGTGAGGGTGATGTGAGGATGTTGTGATGGTATTATGAGGGTGTTGTGAGGGTATTGTGAAGGTGTTCTGAGGGTATTATGACGGTGGTGTGAGGGTTAAGAGTGGCGTGATGATGGTGATGTCAGGGTTATATGACGTGACAGTGTTGTGGGGGTTTTGTGAGGGTGTTACGAGGGCATTGTGAGTTTGTTGTGAGAGTGCTCTGGAGGGTACCGTGAAGGTGTTGTTGTTGGTTGTTGGACATCCTAGAAACATCTGAGGTCATGTCAGGACGGGTACCGACTTGTGACAGTGTGCACTCATGGTGACTTTATAGTGCTGGCTCGCTGGGAAATCAGGCCGTCAGTCCTTGCCCTATCATATTAAAACCGAGCGCCAGGCTAGCCAGCGACAAGTATCAATTTCAAGGTAACTGGTTTGCCTCGGTGCCCCCCCCCCCCCGTGAAGGTGTGAGGGTTGTGTGATGGTGGTGTTAGAGGTGTAAGGGGTGGGCATGTGTTTGTTTTTGGGGAGTTTTCAGTCGCATTGGTGCGCTGAAGGCTGCAAATCTGCGGCACTGAATGGGCACCACTGAAAGCGGTCCCATGTGGTCGGGAGTTGGCTTCCCATGGGTAGTGATCAGAGGAATTGGGGGGGGGGGGGGGGGGTAGGGAGGAGGGGGGGAGGAAGGAAAAAGGCAGCCTAAGCAGCCCAACCACAGTCCTCCGAGAGTGCCGGGGGAGGCTGGGTGGTTGGTGTAGTTTTACGCCCCAGTAAGACCATAGGCCATACCAGGACGTGCACCGACTTGTGATGGCACGCACTCATGGTGACTTTATAGTGCTGCCTCACTGGGAAATCAGGCCGCCGGCACCATGCCCTGATGTCCCACACAGTCACATTATCCTGCACTGTGTGCCCAGTCCCTGTCCTGATCTCATAACACCAAGCGCTGAGCAGCAACAGGTACCTATTTTATAAGTCATTGGTTTGACTCGACCAGGATCCAAACTTCAGTCCCTCCAGATTCACTGGTATGCACAGTAAGTCCGGCCATGGCCAGAGGAAGAAGTGAAGTGAGGATGGGATTAGTTAGGCAGTGGGTGGGGTTACCTGTTCGTTGTTAGTGAGAATTAGTGGTTAGTTGGTAGTGGTGTCGTGGGCGTGTGGTACTTGGTTATGACCGGACGTGGTGGCCGAATCGGTAGAGCGCAAGCTTCCCATGCGGAAGGTCAGGAGTTCGGTTCCTGGTGGTGTCAAACCAATGACATACAAAATTGATACTTATCGCTTCCTAGTCTGGCGCTCAGCATTTTTAGGATAGGGCAATGATTGGTTGACTCAATGTCAGGACAATGTTACTAAGTGGGATATCAGGTCATGGTGCCAGCGGCCTGGTCTCCCAGTAGGGCAGCACTAGAAAGTCGCCATCCATGAGTGGGCACTGTCACGAGTCGGTACCGGTCCTGCTATAACCATATATGTTGCCAGGACGTGAAACTCCAACAATCAACCAACCAACTTGGTCGTGATGCTACCCTAAATTACCTCCTACTTTATTTCCCCCCCCCCCCACACACACACACTTTCTCCGCGTCCCATTGGGTAAGTCCTGCCGCGTGTTCACCACATAAAATACACACATGTAAATCACCAGGGTCGTCTGGCCAGCATCACCCACCTCCCACTACCACTTATTTTCGCGAGCCTTTAAGATTTCGCGGGGCAAAATTAACAAGACAACAATTAATACATTCAATCTTAACCGATCTGCTAAATATTGCCTCGAATGACACCACGTATATAATTTCTTTAAAATAATGTACACCCCCCCTCCCTACCCCAGCAAATTGGATGTATGCTATTTATTTAGTCACCACGAAAATATTATGCCACGGCAGGTCATTACAGGCATTTACTGGCCCTATCACCACCATTCACAGCAGAGGATGCTCTGGGTATCATCATATAGCCAGGGCACTTCAGTAGTTTCGGCAATATTATCTGATGGGACAATGCTTTCTCTGTAAACAAAAATTAAAATTTAAAATTTAAAATTAAAAAAAGAAGAGAAAAAACTCAGTCTGAAATGCCCCACCAACAAAAAGTATGAAATTCTGATATTATTCTGTCCAGCACCAGGATAGACATCAGTGGCCGGAAACAATAATTATTCTGATACGTACACACATGTGTCGTGTTATTGCTTGGATTCTAGTGCTTGTTCGTAACACTGTCAAGACTGAAGCTTATCCATCAGTGCAGACAAGTGGCGTTGGCATCTGGAGGAAGTGAAGGCTCTTACATTAATTTTTAATATTTTTATGGGGGTTGTCTTTGGGGGTGGGGGTTATATTATTATAAATATCCCCCCCTCCCGATATATTCCACATGATCAACGTTATCTTACTGACTCTAACCAATGTACAGAACATGCGTAGAGAAATTGTCAGAGTGAGATATATAGGTGGTTGTAGTTGCATGGGGAGAGATTGACCATACACCCCCCCCCATATTCTCACACCCACACCCACACCCACACCCACACCCACACCCACTCCCACACCCATACCCACCCCCACCCCCACCCCCACACCCACTCCCACACCCACACCCACTCCCACACCCACACCCACACCCTTCGCCACATTCACATACTCCCTACTCCAAACTCACACCCACCCACACCAACTCTCACACCCACACCCACACCTACATCCACCCACACTCAAACCCACACCCTTAATCACACCCACATCGACACCCACCCAATCCTACACACACACACTCTCACACCCCCACCCACACCCACACCCACACCCACACCCACACCCATACCCACATACCCACACACATTCCCACACACCAATACCCACACACCCACACCCAAACCCACACCCACAACCACATCCACACCCACCCAACACCCACCCCCCCACCTACACCCACACCCACACCCACCCAACACCCACACCCTTCCCCACATTCACCTACTCCACACTCACCCACACCCACATCCACCCACACCCCAACCAGACGGGATGGCCGAATGAGTTCGAGCGTCCGTCTCCCGTGCTGGTAGATCGTGGGGTCGTGGGTTCGAGTCCCGGTCGAGTCAAACCAATGACTTTAAAATTGATACTTGTCGCTTCCTAGCCAGGCGCTCGGCATTATTAGGATAGGGCAAGGACTGGTGTGCTCAGTGTCAGGATAATGTGACTGAGTGGGATACCAGGTCATGGTGCCGGCGGCCTGGTTTCCCAGTGGGACAGCACTATAAAGTCGCCATGAGTGCGCACTGTCACAAGTCGGTACCCGTCCTGATATGACCTTAGATGTTGCTAGGACGTAAAACAACAACAAACAAACAACATCCACCCACACCCGTATCCACCCACACGCCCACACCCATACCCCACTCCATACCCACTCCATACCCCACATCCACGCACCCCGTCCTCCCATATATGCCAGACTATTTTATTCTACTTGGGAAACAGAGCAACAATTGCTTAGCTGTTATTGCTTGTTAATGATGATGGTCTGGATGTTACGCCCTAGCAACATATAAGGTCAGACCAGTACGGGTACCGATTAGCGACAGTGTACACTGATGGCGACTTTATCGTGCTGCCCCACTAAGGTGCCATATCGCACTGAGACACCTTATCCTAACATTAAGCCAACCAGTCGTTGTTTTATCCTAGTGTTGTATTATTGTGCTGAACACCAAACAAAGAATAGCTTTTTGTTCAAATCGATAGAACCCGCAAAAAGGGAAAACCACGAATGGGGACTATCCTGTTCTGTCCATAGACCCCCATCACATACACCAAAATGGGGACTATCCTGTTCTGTCCATAGACCCCCATCACATACACCAAAATGGGGACTATCCTGTTCTGTCCATAGACCCCCATCACATACACCAAAATCCTCATCACACCCCTACACCTCCACAACACACCCACCACACAAACATACGCCCCCATGACACACCCACCAATCACACCTACACCCCAACCACACCCACCACACCATACCCACTCACCACTATACCCCCACCCCTTAATCCCCACCCACCCCATCAAAATCCTCACCACAGCACTACACCTCCACCACACAAACATACGCCCCCACCACACCCACACCATGCACACCTACACCCCAACCACACTCACAACACCATTCCCACTCACACACCCCCACCACACACCCCTAAATCCCCATACACCCCACCACACACCCCCAAATCCTCCCCACATCCATACACCTCCACAACAAATGGGACCGGCATGGTGCGCCATCTGACGAGAGAGTCATGCAAACTGAAAGCTCCCCATTGTGAGTGTTGTGTCTGAAATCTACTATAGTACTAATTAAAGCCCTTGTGTTAAAGCTGCATAGTCCGATGAAATATCAAATTTTCAAAACCAAGCCAATTATCTAGATTTTATTTTACATATCTAACTTAGATACTGATGCACTTATTAAGCATTTGTTTCTGCGTAGAAGGCAATACTGAGTCAATTTACAGAACCTGTTACTGCAGAAGTCTATGGTGTCAGAGTTTTGGCAAGCTTGCCAAAACTAATTTTCCATGTTTGTACTCAAAATATTTTAAAAGATTACCATTTAAAACAAAAGTAACTTTGAATTAATGTAAAGTAGATACCAGTGATCCATCTAATATATTTATCTCAGAAAAAATACAGAAATTAAAAACCATCGGACTATGCAACTTTAACCATGTTATGGGCAAAGCAAATAAATTCATCACACAAAAAAGCGCCATAATCCAATGAAAGAAAACAAGTTTCGAGTTCAAACACACCGACCTAGATTTGATCCTAGATATCCAATTTAGATACTGGTTCAGTCATTAAGCATTAAAGCTGCATAGTCCGATGAAAACATCAAAGTTTCAAAACCAAAACAATTATCTCGATTTGATCCTACATATATAACTGAGATACTGATTCACTTATAAAACATGTGTCATCACATAGAAGGGAATTCTGAGGCAATTTAAGAGAACCTGTTACTGCAGAAGCCTATGGTGTCCGAGTTTTCGTGTGTCTGCCAAAACTAATTTAGCTTATTTGCACTTCAAATATCTCAAAAGTTAGCCATTTGAAATCAAAGTTACTTCAACCTAATGTAAGGTAAATTATAACAATCAACCTCATATGTTTATCTCAGAAAATGACAGAAACTCAAAAGCATCGGACTATGCAACTTTAATTGTGTTGCTGCATAGAATGAATTTTAAGTGAATTTGATAGAACGTCTTACTGTTAAGGCCGATGGTGTCCCGCATTTCGACATGCATGCCAAATTAAATTTGGCATGTTTCACTTCAAATATATCCAAAGTTAGCCATTAAAAATATAAGGTACTTCAAAGTAGATTATGATGATCAACCTAATATATATTTAATTAAAATATTTGGCAGAAACAGATACTCATGTGATGATGCAACGTTAATATATGAAAGGTGATTGTTCTCTCATTCATAACAATCTTCCAGTTCAGAGCTTGTTCAACCCACCAAATTACCTTTCCACACTGCAAATATAGTATATATCTACAATTAGTTTGTTTGTTTGTTGTTGTTTTACGTCCTAAGGTCATATCAGGACGGGTACCGACTTGTGACAGTGCGCACTCATGGCGACTTTATAGTGCTGTCCCACTGGGAAACCAGGCCACCAGCACCATGACCTGATATCCCACTCAGTCACATTATCCTGACACTGAGCCAACCAGTCCTGGCCCTATCCTATTTATGCCGAGTGCCTGGCTAGGAAGCGAAAAGTCTAATATTTTAAGTTATTGGTTTGACTCGACCAGGGTTCGAACCCACGACCCCACGATCTACCATACAATTAGCCAGAATAAAGACAATATAATGACACACACAAAAACATAAACCAGTGGAGCATAAATATATCCCACAATGACATGCCATGCTGTCTTGTTAGGTATTAGGGAAAACTCATTGTCAGGTTGGCTAGAAATATACCAGCGAGGAGGTGGGGGGTGAAGAGGGCATTGTCACTGGGCCAAGAGTCACAGGGCCAATTATGAGGTGGGCCAAATGGTGGGCGGCCAATTATTAAACTGGCCAAGTGTGCCGTAACCGTTCTTCCTACATGGCATATAGTGTAAGCTCATCTGTCGATATGATGTATTTCAGATTAAATATTTATATGAACCGAGAATGCCTGGAATGTCTGAAAAGAGAGACTGAGAGAGCGCGTGTGTGTGATAGTGAGGGTGACTGTGACTGTGAGGAGTGTGTGACGTCATTATCATTGTGTTGTGAATACATGACTTGATGAAAGGTTTTTCTTTTTTTCTTCTTCTTAGATTAATGAAGCCATTAAAACACATATGTAAATTAACAATGGGGCGCTTATAGTTGATAAAAGTGACATTTAAAGCTGCATAGTTTGATTAAAACATCAATTTGTTTTCAAACCTAAACACTTACTGGAATTGATCCTGCATTGTTACTTCAAATATACATAAACTCACTCTATTATACTGACCAACCTAATACAGTCAAACCTCCCTAACCGACCACCTCCACAGATAGGCCAATCCCATATTTCGATCGCTTTATTTGGGTCCCAACAGTACCATTCTAACCATATTCTAACTCCCTAAACCGACCACCTCCCTAAATGGACCACATAAAGTCGGTCCCAAGGTCTGTCAATTTACACAGGTTTTACTGTATCTCAAAATAGTTGGCAGAAAATTAAAATCAATGGACAATGGAACTATTGATCATTCTCTGTGATGGAATTACAGAAATATAAGCAAAGACACGATCTCTTATCAGTTATATTCCACCCAATATATATTATTATTATCATCATAATTATACATAGTAGGCCTACGCGAGGCTTTAGTTCTCTATTCTCTCACATGGCGCCACCTGCCAGTGGTCAACTGCCATTTAAATACTATTGCCATTTTATTTAATAATATGACAACGATTTGAAACATTGTTCATGTTTACTATAAATATGGGTAATAGAATACACGGGATCGATGCCATTCATTTGTACCGATGCTTTAGCTGCTGCCATCTAGCAATAAAGGACTTGAAATCCACTGGGCTGCTGACTGATGCACCATCTATGTTTGTACATTAGTTGTTTAAGCAGGGGAAATTTCAGTCAGAGATGGCTGGTCTTCCTCATTCCACTGCTCCTTGCCCTATCCTAGTAATGCCGATCGTCTGGCTAAGAAGCGACAAGTATAAATTTTTATGTCATTGGTTTGACTCGACCAGGATTTGAACCCACAATCCCATGATCTACCAACATGGGAGACGGATGCTCTAACTCATTAGACCATCCCGTCTGGTAATCCTTTATTAACTGCTACGAGCAGTTTTGAATCACTTCATCCTTAGTGTTCATACTATGACTACATATACACAGGCTCTCCAATATTAAAGTGCCTGTCACACCTTACCGGATTGAGCAACGGACATAAACCAGACAAAGAATTGTCTAGGCTGGTGGTGTTCGGTATCAAAATGGACCGAAATGTGTCGAACTGTTGCAACAGCCGCCAGACGAAATGGATGCTAAATGGCCAAGGTACGTTCATTAATGAATATCCACCAGATGATAACCGGACGATAACTGGATGACAACCGAATGTCAAACAGACGGACTGAACACCAAACGGACATGTACCGGACTGATCATGTATGCGTCGAAAACATATACTGACTGACTTCCCGCAACACCGTCAACGGACACTACAGGAAGCAAACTGGAGATGTAATGGATGGGTAACAGACATGAACCAGACAAAATGGGCTAAACGGACTTAAAACGGACAGTAACCATACACGCCAGTCCGGCGGTGTCTGGTCCAAGTTTTGTGCATGTTCAAAACTTGCTACCGTACACACCGGACACCACTGGACACTGAACAGATATGCCGGATGCATACCGTATATAAACCGTACATTGCCGTATTTCACCGGACAGTGTCCGTTTTCTATCCGTTTCCCCAGTCCGGTAAGGGGGGACTGAGCCTTTACCATCCCACTCACCAAAGTGTAAAGTTAACATTCATAGGGCTAAGCGTCTGTGAGCCTCGTACAATCAAACTGACTCTAACATACTCCTCGTAACATGTGACAACAAGAATAAATGCCAATATATATATATGTCGGTCTCATGTGTTTTCAATCATTATATCATTAAATAACACATCCAGATTATTAATTATCATTATTGCGACATGAAATAATTGAATTCCCGATTGATGTATGTAATCCATTTAACTTCCGTAAATAAAATAAAGAATTAACACGGGATGGCCGAATGAGTTAGAGCATCCGCCTCCCATGTTGGTAGATCATGCGTTCGTGGGTTTGAATTCTGGTCAAGTCAAACCAATGACTTAAAAATTTATACTTGTCGCTTCCTAGCCAGGCGCTTGACATTATTAGCATAGGGCAAGGAGCAGTGGAATGAGGAAGACCAATCGTCCGCGATTGAAATTTCTCCTGCTTAAACAACTAATCTACCCCCAAAAAAACAGATTTTCAAGAAAAAAAGAAAGATAAAATAAAATAAAGAAGGAAAAGAGCTGTCATTGTTGATATAATTTATATTTAGATAACAGTGGTCTATTGACTTAGAACACATTTGATTAACAGTGTGCCCGCATGAGTTGTGCGCATGTCAGCCCCGTAGGTGCTTGGGTACATGGGTGGTGCTGGGACCAGGTTGTGCAGGATGCGTGCCCGGGGACCAGTCCAATTTGTCAGCATCACATCCACACCAGACAAGTGGATATATGTATACATATATATGTATGTATATATATGTATATATACATATATATACATGTATATGTATGTATATATATATATATATATATATATATATATATATACATGTACACATGTGTACACATTTATATATCGGGCTATTCGGCGTTCCAGCCATCCTTCCATTCATTCACTCACTTCCTGTCATTTCACCCACCGCCAATTGCCGCCTCATTCTGCGCATGCGCAACAAATCGGCTGGCCCGCTTCATATAGCACGCCGTCACGCCCCCTTTCGTGGAGCAGCAACACTAAACGAGTGCGTTACATAATAGCCGAGAGGTCAGACGGATCAACGCGTGTGGTTGGCACGCGATGGTACATCGCACCAATCATGGCGATCAATTCGCATGAAATAGAATAGAATAGAATAGAATGGAAGAGAGCATGGGAGAGCGCGGGTGAGTGGGTGGGAGGGTGGTTAGGGGGTGGGGGAGGTGAAACAAGATGGCCGCCCGATGGTAATATTATTGTTTGTTTTGGGGCTTTGCAGCCTGGCCGAATCGGTAGAGCACGGGCCTCGCGTGCGGAAGGTCGGGAGTTTGATTCCCGGCAAGCAGTCAAGCAATTGATTAATATAATAATAAAATTGATACTTGTCGTTTCCTAGCCTGGCGCTCGGCATTATTAGAATAGGGCAAGGACTGGTTGGCTCAGTGTCAGGATAATGTGACTGAGTGGGATATCAGGTCATGGTGCTGGCAGCCTGGTCTCCAAGTGGGGCAGCACTATAAAGTCACCATGAGTGTGCACTGTCACACCCATCCTGATATGACGTTAGATGTTGCTAGGATGTAAAACAACAATAAACAAACAAACGACTGGACTGGTTTGACTCGGCTGGGATTCAAACTCGCGGGACCTTCCGCACGGGGAAGCCTGCGCTCTACCAATTCGGTCACCGCGTCCGGTAGGTGATGGTAATATTAATACAGTAAAACCTCTCTAAATCGACTGACCATGAGACCGACTTTAAATGGTCCAATTAGGGAGGTGGTCGGCTGAGAGAGGTTTTTACTCGTTTTTTAAAATCTTTACAATGGTATTGCATGGGCGATCGTTTGGGACCGAAATAAAACGATCGATATAGGGGAATGGTCGATCTGTGGAGGTGGTTGGTTCGAGAGGTTTTACTGTACTAATAAAGCAGACGACATCGGGGCAGACAGTAAGTATCATCGTGTGTTTGGAGACGCTCGTGACGGCCCCTGGCGGCCATCCCCCACACCACCCCGCATTCCCCAAACGAGGCTCTCCGCGTTTGTTGTCACAGCGCATGTCAAACATGTAATTCATGATGAAAACACCACTCAGGGGGTATGGCAGCGGAAGCACAGACGACATTGCCCGCCTATTTAGCGTGTTGTCATAGAGGGGCTTTTCTCTCGGGGCGGCCGGGAGGCGCGCGCCTGGCACTGACCGTTTAACAGTAACACACACACACACACTCCTACCCTCATGTCTGCAGTCACCCCGTCACCACCTCCTCCACCATCACCCCCCCTACCTCAACCATCACCACCCACATGTCACCCCACCTCCTCCACCATGACCATGACCATGACCATGACCATGACCATGACCGTGACCGTGACCGTGACCGTGACCGTGACCGCGACCGCGACCGCGACCGCGACCGCGACCGCGACCACAACCACGACCATGACCACGACCACGACCACGACCCCTAGCACGCCCACGACCATGACCACCTCTACCAGTATCACCATCACTACCCGCTTCAACCATCACATCCCTCTATCAGTATCAACACCACATCTCTCAGTATCACCACCATCACCACGCCCCCCAGCCACCCCAACCATCATACACCCACCTCACCTCACCCCCACCTCACACCACCTCAACATCATCCCGACGTCACCCACGCCCACATCAGCTTCTTCACCATCAGCCCTACCTTCACCATCATACCGCATCCCACCCTACCTCATCCCTACCTCCTCCACATCACCATTACTATCGACCCCCACCTCATCCATCACCCCCCACCTCTATCATGACTACTCCACTTCAAGCCACCCCACCTTACCCCACCACCACTGCTATCGGTATCACCACCACAACCACCACCTATATCAGTATCATCACCACCACCACCATCTCTATCACCATCAACATCACCACCCCTTCCACCGCCACCACCACCACCATTACCACCACAATCACCATCACCACAATCACCACCACCTCCTCCACCTTCACCACTCCACCCCTCCGCCTCCACCACCTTTTCGACCACCTTCTCCACCCCCACAACCCCTTCTTCTCCGCCGCCACCACCACCACCACCACCACTACCACCACCTCCCGCACCTTAGATGTTACCAGGAGGTAAAACCCCCAACAACCTACCACCTCCCGCACCTCCTCCTCCCCCATACCATCCGAAACCCCAACCTTCATCATTTGGACAAAATGATAAAGCAATCTATGTGATGAAGGGCTGGGGGTTGTGTGTGTGTGTGTGTGTGTGGATGGGTATGTGAGTGTGTGGGTGTGGGTGGGTGGTGTGTCCCTGGTTGTTATTATTAATTCTCTTGACGTCAGAGCCTTTCACAACTTGACGTGCTTTATCTGCACACACACACAAAATATATGAGGCAAAAGGAGAGACAAAAAGTGGAAGCGGATTAAGAATGAGGTTGCAGGCATCACCACCACTAACTACAACATGCTACAGTTTGTTGTTGTTTTATGTCCTAGCAACATCTAAGGTAATATCAGGACGGGTACTGACTTGTGACAGTGCACACTGATGGCGACTTTATAGTGCTGTCCCACTGGGAAACCAGGCCACCGGCACCATGACCTGATATCCCACTCAGTCATATTATCCTGACACTAAGCCAACCAGTCCTTGCCCTATCTTAATAATGATGAGTGCCTGGCTTGGATGCGACAAGTATTAATTTTTAAGTCATTGGTTTGACTCGACCAGGGTTCGAATCCACTGCCCCACGATCTACCAGCACGGGAGACGGACGATCTAAACGGAGACGGACGATACCATCCCGTTAAGTCTACCTCATGCTACAAAAGCACTACTAGCACTACTAGCACTACTAGCACTACCAGCACTACTAGCACTACTAGCACTACTAGCACTACTAGCACTACTAGCACTACTAGCACTACTAGCTGGTTGTTGGTGTTTTACAGTGTTGCCTCACTGGGAGACCAGGTAACCAACACCATGACCTGATATCCCACTCAGTCACATTATCCTGACACTGAGCCAACCAGTATTAATAATGCTGAGTGCCTGGCTTGGATGCGACAAGTATTAATTTTTAAGTCATTGCTTTAAACTCGGCCAGGTTTCGAACCCCACGATCTGCCTAAGCGGGAGACGGATGCTTAACTCATTTGGCAAACCCATCTGGTCAGCACTACTAGCAACAGAAGGACCAGCACTGCCACCAGAATCGCCAACACAAGCAGGACTACGAGCAACAATAACCCAACTACTACTGAGAACCACCAGCAAAAAAAAACATACTTGAATAACCACTGATGGCTGACACTAATTATAATGTTATAATAATGTAAATTTAAAGGTGCATAAATATCGAAATAGCGAATGGTAGACAGGAAGTGTGAACACTTATTTGTCTCTCATATTTGCTTGAGTGCAAGTAAATATGCAACACAAGGAATAATTAGTAGCATGTGGTGAATAAGGGATCAAATTTCCCTGGATCATCAGCCCATGCTTTTTCTAATCTGTTCTTGAATGAATTTATTGACTCGGCATGAATAACATTTTGTGGGAGACTGTTCCATAGTCCGATGAAGTATGACATTTTCATAGCCAAAGCAATTATCTAGATTAGCTTCTACATATCTAATTTAGATATTGGTGCACTTACTAAAAAAATTTCACAACACAGAATAAGGCAATTTAATGGAATTTGGTGGGCTGGCTAGAATTAATTGTGCATGGTTGCACTTCAAATATCTCAAAAGCTAGCCATTTAAAAAGAAGTTACTTCCATTTCAAGCAAGGTAGATTATAATGATCAACCTAATATATTTATCTCAGAAAATGACAGAAACTAAAAACCATCGGACTATGCAACTTTAAGTTTAACAGAACACTCTCACAAGCAGGAACTACTCAAAAGCGAGATAGGATAAAAGAACAGGATGACACAATTATATCCATGTCAACTAATGCTGGCCAGAAAGGCCCCTGTTAATAACGACAATAAATGAGAGGAATGGAATTATAATATCGGCTGTAGCAATCAAGGGCAACACAAGGCTACACCAAGTTATAATCATCATTGACAACAGCACAGACCACCATTACCAACAACTGACAAAAATAGTGACGATAATAATCATAATAACATCTTAAATAGTGACAACAATATTAATAGTACTACCACTAATAATTGGACACTCATAAATTACGTCACGGTGATGAGGGGTGGGGGTATTACTATTATGCTGGTTGTTTGTTGGGGTTTTACGTCCTGCCAACATCTATGGTCATAACAGGACGGGTACAGACTTGTGACAGTGTGCGCTCGTAGACATTTTATAGTGCTGCCCCATTGGGAGACCAGGTTACCGGCACTATGACCCGATATCTCACTCAGTCACATTATCCTGATACTAACCTAACCAGTCCTTACTCTATCCTCGTAATGCCGATGCCATGGTGAATGGGTGGTCGTATTAAGAGTAAGACCAGTAAGAATGACAGGGGTGGTGTAGTGTGTTGTTTTTAGGGAGTTTTCAGTTGCATTGGTGCGCTGAAGGCTGCAAAGCTGCAGCACTGTATGGACACCGCTGAAAGTGGTCCCATACAGTCGGGAGTTGGCTTCCGATGGGTAGTGGTCCGAGAAATGGGGGGGGGGGGGGGGTGAGGAAGGAAAAAGGCAGCCTAAGAGCCCAACCACAGTCCTCTGAGAGGAGGCTGGGTGGTTGGTGTACCAGGATGTGCACTGCCTTGTGACAGTCCACACTCATGGTGACTTTATAGTGCTGCCCCACTGGGAAATCAGACCGCGGGCACCATGACCTGATGTGCCACACAGTCACATTATCCTGACACTGTGCGCCCAGTCCCTGTCCTAACCTCATAACCCCAAGTGCCGAGCAGCAACAGGTACCTATTTTATAAGTCATTGGTTTGACTCGACCCAGATCCAAACTTCAGTCCCTCCAGATTCACTGGCCAAGGCCAGAGGAAGAAGTGAAGTGAGGATGTAATTAGTTAGGCAGTGGGTGGGGTTACCTGTTAGTTGTTACTTGTTAGAGAAAATTAGTGGTTAGTTGGTAGTGGTGTCAAGTCAGGTATGGTAACGAGGTGGGGCCTGCTAGTCTTCGGTGTCAGGGTCTGGGCGACCGACAGTGTTGATGATATCTGCGTTCTGGCAGTAGAAGTGAGCAAGTGCGTTCCAGGATGACTGGAGGGGATGGCCAGAGCAGCCCTATTGTCACTGAGTTGGTGGTCAGAGTCCTCCATGAAGTCACTGATGGCAGATCTGTTGACAGTGCCACATGAGGCGAGTATGTGGGCCACATTGAAGATTTTAGTGCCATAGTGTGTATGTTATTTATGTGTATGTGTGTGTGTGGGGGGGGGGGGGGTTATGTGATCAGTAGGAAACAATTTTTATTTAGCCCCTCTCCCTCTTTTGTGCATTTTGGCGTGAACAGAAATTTATGTTTCCTTGAATAGATAGATATTTTCTAATACTAGTGTAGTAACTGCTGCAAGGAATTATATTTTGCGTATAAGGAAGGGCTGCTTGCTAAACGAAACATATTTGTATGGGTGAAGGCAATGGCAAGTGTAGTAAGCATGACATGGGGGTGGGATACGTCTTGAAAAGGGTCTATTCGGATGTGATCTAGCTTATGCATGTCCATAATGAAAATGATAATGATAATGATAATGATAGCGATAATGATAAGTGAAGTGTTAGTTATAAAGGTAGCGATAACCGTAACAATAACAGTAACGGTGATAGGAGTGGTAATCTAATTATATTTACAGTATTAAAGGCAATCTTAGTGGTAGTGGCAATGATAATGGTAATGATAAAGGTAACGATAACGGTATTGATAAAGGTAGTGATAATAATAATAATGGTACAAATAATGGTGCTAATAATTCACTCCACTCGGACAAAGAGACAAGGCAATTAGAATGTTTAAAGTATATTTATCTAAAAAATAAATCAGGACCCATGGGAAGGCCAGCAGTTTCTCGAGTTGCTTATGGGTGACAGTGACCCGCCATTTGTGGTTATTCTGCTCGTCAGGCGAGTGGTGATAATGGGGGTTGATTGTAGTCAGTCAGTTCATCGAGTCGGCGCTAAAGCCACTTGTCCTAAGGGTGGGAGGGTGGGCGATCGATGTTGATCGGGTGAGTTCAGGCGGCGCAGTGATGGGCTAGCTGTAGGGAGGTTAGCAAAGAAAGACAAAAATAGCCTTACGGGTACATTCCTTACACGCGGTATGCGGTATGCGGTAAGCGAATGCGAATGCGACAAAAAATCAAAACGCCTTGAAGCCTATGGGCTACATTCCTTACATGCAGTATGCGGCATGCGGCATGCGGCATGTGAATACTGAATCAGTCCATGTAGCGATCGGTGCGGCATGCGAATGCGAATGCCCATAGACAACAGTGTTAGAGAAACCTGACACTATATGTGTGGGTGTGGGTGAAAGGACCCAAACCGTTTGCATACCGCATGCCGCATGCAGCATGCCACATGCCGCGTGTAAGGAATCCTAGCTTTAAGGGTGCATTACTTACACGCGGTATGCAGTATGCGAATGCGAATGCGACAAAAAATCGAAACGCCTTGAAACCTATTAGCTACATTCCTTACACGGGGTATGCGAATGCGAATGCGAATGCGTTTTTCCGATCGGTCCATGTAGCGATCGGTGCGGCATGCGGCATGCGACAAGCGGGGTGCGAATAGAAACCTGAGTCTGATGTGTCCATTAGTTTAACACTAGGAGAGGCGACCCTAGAGGGGTGCCATGTACATAGTGATTAGTGTGTGCTTATAAGGGGGAAGGAGGCGGGAAGGTGAGAAAGCCGTGAGGGGAAGAGAGAGGAGGGGAGAAAGCCGAGGGGAGGATGCCAGGGAGGTGAGAAAGCTGTGAGGGGAAGAGAGAGGAGGGGAGAAAGCTGAGGGAAAGCTACCAGATTCACAGAAATATGAATACTTATCTTTAAATTGGCAATAATATAACCAGTTGTGTGCCGCATGCTGCATGCCGCATACCACGTGTAAAGCTAGGATTCCTTACACGCGGTATGCGTTATGCGTATGCGAATGCGGCAAAAAATCGAAACGCCTTGAAGTCAATGGGCTGCAACCCTTACACGCGGTATGCGAATGCGAATGCGAATGCGAATGCGAATGCGACAACTCGATCGGTCCCTGTAGCGATCGGTCCGGCATGCGGCATGCGACACGGGGGTGCGAATAGAAAAGCATCAGTCGCATTTGTCCATTGATATAAGGCTGGAGGAGGCGACTGATAATTACGGACAGCCGGGACAAGGTGGTGCGAATAGAAAAGCATCAGTCGCATTTGTCCATTGATATAAGGCTGGAGGAGGCGACTGATAGTCTTTAGCCCTGTATCTACACCAAGTGCAGTAGTGGTGGTGGTGGGGGTTCGGGTTGGTAAAAATGCTACCAGAGCCACAAAAATATGAATACTTATCTATAATTTGGTAATTATAAAGGTAGGAACCTCCATGTGCAGTACCAAGAGTTACATGGATATACATGCCATATTAGGCCATATACAGTGCAGTATGGAGTATACTTGTTTATTTTTATTTTTTAAATATAGCCAGTCATGTGCCGTCTGCCGCATGCCGCATACCGTGTAGAAGGAATCTTCCCATTCGCATACCGCATGCCGCATGCTGCATGCCGCATACTGCGTAGAAGGAATCTCAGCTTTATATCTATGTACTTTTGCATAGGTCACATGGGGGTTCCTACCTTTATTATAACCAAATTATAGATAAGTATTCATATTTCTGTGCATATGGTAGCATTTTTAGCTTTCCCCTAACCGTATGTCTCCCGGTGCCCAGCTCACCATGTGTTTCCAATTAGCACCCCTCTGTGAGACTGTTCCGTAATGCTCAGTCGCCTCTCCTGGTGTTAAGCTAATGGACACATCAGACTCAGGTTTCTATTCACACCCAGCTTGACGCATACCGCATGCCGCACCGATCGCTACAGGGACCGATCGAGTTGTCGCATTCGCATTTCCATTTGCATACCGCATGTAAGGGTTGCAGCCCATTGACTTCAAGGTGTTTCGATTTTTTGCCGCATTCGCATTCGCATTCGCATACCGCATACCACGTGTAAGGAATCCTAGCTTTAGGAATCATGCCATTCGCAATACCGCATGCCGCATGCCGCATACCCCATACCGCGTGTAAGGAATGAACGCTTTAGCCTCGTAGGCAAATTAGTGATGTTACTCTCGGCCAACATGTGTAATTCACTCCACTCGGACAAAGAGACAAGGCAATTAGAATGTTTAAAGTATATTTATTTAACAAATAAATCAGGACCCACCAGAAGGCAGTTTCTCGAGTTGCTTATGGGTGACAGTGACCCGGTGATCGTGGTTATTCTGCTCGTCAAGCGAGTGGTGATAATGGGGGTTGATTGTAGTCAGTCAGTTCATCGAGTCGGTGCTCAAGCCAATAATTTTGTGAGCGCCGCAGATGCAGCGTCCACGACAGTTCGGGCCAGGTAAGTAGTCACGGCTGCAGACTTCCAGGTGCCCGCCGCCATTAAGGCGGGAATCGGAAGGTGGGCCTGGTCACAAGCTTGCATATAGCGCCCCTTCGGAGGCTGTGCAGGGCATAGGAGTTGAATGAGCCGTGGAAGCCACATCAACGGTTCTAAGGGTGTGGATGAGTGAACTGGCAGTAAGCGGGGCGCCAGTCGGGAGGGCGAGGGCAAGGGCGTCAGGAAGGAGGTCAACTGTTTCAAGATAGTTTTTCCAAGCAGTAACCGGGCAACAGGGGGAATTAGCAATGGCAGGGAGGCGGCAAGTCAGGAGCGGGGCTCAGGAGAGGCGGGTTTTAGAGGAGCGAAGGCTTACGAGAAGCTCAGTTTTCTTAAGGCGGACATCACCGAACCTTAAACCATGTGGGATGAAGGAGTGGGCATCACAGGGAAGGAGGTTACTCTGCCGCATTAAAGTTAAGAAACCTGCTAACAGAGCCACAATATCTACACAGGGCGTCGGCTTCAGACCGGTTAAGTAAGCAATTATCTTATGGAGATGACTAGCTGAGAGCAGGGGGGGGGGGGGGGGGAAGATTTCGGGAGGTGTTTGGAGGAATTAAAGATGGCCCTTTTCATTACGGCTATCTCGGGGGCTAGACAGTGAGGGTGGGGGCCTGGGGCGCCAGAGACCCACATTTTAACTGTACTGAAATAGTTCATTATTGCTCCAGGGGAACTTAGTACGGTTGACAGGAGCAGGAGTAAAGAGAGAAGGTCATAAACGGAGGGGGCAAACGGTGGAACATCATGGAAGGTGCAAAATGGTAGGTGCCGCTTAATGTGGGTCAGTTTATTCTGCCATGTTCTCGGGGCTAGCCCGGACTGGAAGAGCTCGATCAGGCGTTCGTGGTGCTTCAGTGTGTGCCCTGAAAGATAGAGGCAGACATTATACTATGTTTCATGGTGTGTGTTATTACAGGAGCATGTCAAGAATATCAAGGGAGAGAGTCAGTTTTACTTCAGTTAAGTTACTCTCAGAGCACGGGTGTGCTGCTTTTTGTTTCAGATTATTACTTTGGAACGACCTGCCCATGGCATCGGCCAGAATTAGCTGGTGGCCTGGTTTGTGAATTATCTCGCGCTCGAACAAATTATTAGCTGCCGCTAGAAACCATAACTGCCTGCTGCATGCACAAAGTAAAGGGTCATTGCCTTTGCCTGATGATAGGAGTAGTTGTGAGGCTAAATTATCTGTATTTACTGTGAGGATGGTGTTCTAGGGATGAGGGGGGGCAAGGGCTTCAACTGCATGAACTAGATTCAGGGCTTCGAGGTGATTAATGGAGAGATTACGTAGGAGGCCTGAATCCAGGAATTGAGCAGCGTAATAGTGTGTGGGGGAGAAAGCTCCGGCTGCGGTGAGAGTGGCGTCGCACTCTATTATGTAGGCTTCCCTAGGCTTAAGCTAAAATTCCTTACACGCGGTATGCGGTATGCAGTATGCGAATGCGAATGCGGCAAAAAATCGGAAAGCATCTAAGTCAATGGGGGTGATTCCTTACGTCCGAATGCGAATGCGAATGCGAATGCGAATGCGGCAACTCGATCGGTCCCTGTAGCGATCGGTGTGGCATGCGGCATGCAGCACACGGTATGCGAATAGAAACGTCAGTCGCACTTGCCCATTAGTTTTAGACGAGGAGAGGCGACTGAGCATTACGGAACGGTCACACACAAGGGTGCAGAGGGGAAACATATGGTAGTGGTGGTGGTGGGTTTACGGGTTCGCATACCGCGTAGAAGGAATCCTCCCATTCGCATACCGCATACCGCATGCCGCATGCCGCATACCGCATACCGCGTGTAAGGAATCTTAGCTTTAGTTGGGAGGAGCTGGAGGGAATTAAACGCTGATGCATCGTGAGGTCTCGAACCAAAGGAGGTCTTGGAGGAGATCAGGGGAGAAGGGGTGCTGCCCGGTGAAGGGCGTGGACCTCAGCACTTTCATCACTCTATTTGTAAACTGGGTAGCTGGTTTAATGCACTGAGAACGATGATGGAGTTACCCCACTAGACTCTGGAGCTGTTTCCTGGAAGCTGTTACCTTCTTCTTCCATGCTAAGCACTCGGCGAGTATGTCTGCCAACTCTTCTACGGGGAGGAACACGGACATAGAGGGAACATCTATTTTGAAATGTCATCATCATCATCATGCTGTCGGTCGCGATGCGACAAAGACTGCTTTCATTACTTGACTGCCGCTCTCCATTTAGCTCTCTGCTGTGAGAGTTGTGTCCATGAGTCGGTCTTAATGTCTCTCAGCTTCAGGTTTCTCTTGATGGTATCTTTGAACCGGAGACGGGGGCGCCCTCTCTTTCTGTAGCCAGAAGACAGTTGAGAATAGAGGATCTGCTTTGGTAGCCTGTCTGATGACATCCTCATGAGGTGTCCAGTCCACCGGAGATTCTTTTTGATCAGAAGATCTTCCATAGAGGGCAGCCCCATCCGTTCGAGAATTTCCTTATTCGTCACTTTGTCCTTCCAGGTTAGCCTCATGATTGAACGCAGATGTCGCATCATGAAGGCATGCAGCTTTTTCACCTGCTGTCTGTACGCTGTCCAGGCCTCGGCTCCGTATAGTAGGGTGGATAGCACGATTGCGCGGTAGATCTTACCTTTGACCCGAATGGACACATGGTGGTTGTTCCAGAGTCTCTGGCGTAGTCGGCCGAAAGATGCGCTAGCCTTGGCCATCCTCCTCTGTATCTCAGCATCAATGCGTCCATCACTTGATATAGTGCATCCGAGATAGGTGAATTCCGGAACAGAGTTCAGCTTGTTTCCGGCAACCATGATCTCCTCCTCTCGGGTTCTTGTAGAGTTGGGTTGGTACAGCACCTCCGTCTTCTTGATGTTAATTTTCAGGCCAAACTTCTTTGATGCATTGGAGAAAGCGTCCACTATTTTCTGGGTCTCTTCAGCAGAGTGGGCAACCAGTGCACTGTCATCTGCGAATAGTAGCTCTCTCACCAGTATCTGAGTAGTCTTGGTCTTCGCTCTGAAGTGTGCGACATTGAATAGGTCAGCGCTCTGTCTGGACTGTATATAGATGCCATCCCCCATGTCTCGGAAAGCCTCGTCTAGCATTGCTGATAGGAAGATGGAGAAGAGCGTGGGGGCCAGTACACAACCTTGCTTGACCCCATTGGTAACCCCAAACGATTCCGAGACTTCCCCTCCAGCACTAACGTTCGCCATCATTCCTGTATGTAGAGCAAAATGTAGCCACACTATAAAGGGCACACACTTTTCTTCTGCTAGGGCTAACCCGAGTTGTGCTGATATGGCTCTAAACCTACTATATGCTTGGGTCGCTCTCCCTTTTGATGCCTCTAAAATGATAAAATCATCGAGATAAATGACTGCCCTTGTTGTTCAGGCGCAAGCCAACTCTGAGGGGCGACACCCGAACGGGGGCGCAATATCCATGTAAACATTGTTGTTCGCCGAGATACTTAGGAGAGGTAGCGACAGAGGACAGACTCTTAGCTGCCGATAGGCTCCGGCGAGATCCGCCCTCCCCCCTCCAAAACCACGCTGAAGAACCCAGAAGTGTAAAGATCGCATTCCTTACACGCGTAATGCGTAATGCGAATGCGAATGCGACAAAAAATCGAAACGCCTTGAAACCTATGAGCTACATTCCTTACACGCGTAATGCGAATACGAATGCGAATGCGAATGCGAATGCATTTTCCCGATCGGTCCATGTAGCGATCGGTGCATAAAGGGCGCATTCCATATACGCGTAATGCGTAATGCGTTATGCGTTACGCGTTATGCGTTATGCGAATGCCAGCATTCCATATACGCGTAATGTGTAATGCATTATGTGGCGCACGACTGGCTATATTTAAAAAATAAAAATAAACAATTATTCTCCATACTGCTCTGTATGTGACCAAATATTGAATGTATATCTATGTAACTTTTTGTATGTCACATGGGGTTTCCTACCTTTATTATAACCAAATTATAGATAAGTATTCATATTTCTGTGCATATAGTAGCATTTTTAGCTTTCCCCTAACCCTATGTCTCCCTGGTGCCCAGCTCACCATGTGTTTCCAATTAGCACCCCTCTGTGAGGCCGTTCGGTAATGCTCAGTCGCCTCTCCTGGTGTTAAACTAATGGAGACATCAGACTCAGGTTTCTATTCACATCCAGCTTGACGCATAACGCATTACGTACCGATCGCTACAGGGACCGATCGGGATAATGAATTTCTGATGCATTCGCATTCGCATTACGCATTACGCGTGTATGGAATGTAGCTCATAGGTTTCAAGGCGTTTCGATTTTTTGTCGCATTCGCATTCGCATTCGCATTACGCATTACGCGTATATGGAATGCGCCCTTAATGCGTTATGCGACAAGGTGGTGCAAATAGAAAAGCATCAGTCGCATTTGTCCATTGATATAAGGCTGGAGGAGGCGACTGATAATTGCTGGAGACTCTACTGCAGATGTCTGTCTCCCGATTGGGACGGTCCTAACATCCTAAACTGAGCCATGTTAGGACCATCTTTTTTGGTCACACGACTGGCTATATTTAAAAAATATAAATAAACAAGTATACTCCTTACTGCACTGTATATGACCAAATATTGCATTTATATCTATGTACCTTTTCGTACGTCACATGGGGGTTCCTACCTTTATTATAACCAAATTATAGATAAGTATTAATATTTCTGTGCATATGGTAGCATTTTTAGCTTTCCCGTAACCGTCTGTCTCCCGATTGGGACGGTCCTAACATCCTAAAGTGAGCCATGTTAGGACCGTCCTTTTTGGTCACATGACTGGCTATATTTTAAAAAGCTGCCATGTTTCTACAGCAAAGACATTAACAGAATGAATGATAGATAGCCACATGTACTTTTTATAAACTTCACTGCATGCTGCATGCCGCATGCCGCATAACGCATAACGCGTGTAAGGAATGATGGCATTCGCATACCGCATAACGCATAACGCATTAAGGTCGCATTCCTTACACGCATAAAGGCTGCATTCCATATACGCGTAATGCGTAATGCGCTATGCGTTATGCGTTATGCGAATGCCAGCATTCCATATACGCGTAATGCGTATTGCATTATGCGTTATGCGTTATGCAGTGAAGTATATAAAAAGTGTATAAAGTGTGTGTGACTCTGTGTCTCTGTGTGTGTCTCTATGTGTGTGTCTGTGTCTCCGTGTCTCTGTGTGTGTCTCTGTCTGTGTCTGTGTGTGTGTGACTCTGTGTCTCTGTGTGTGTCTCTATATGTGTGTCTGTGTCTCTGTGTCTCTGACAAAGAGACACACACAGACACATATACACACACAGACACACACAGAGACACACACAGAGACACACACAGACACAGATACATACACAGAGACACAACACAGAGACACACACACAGAGACACACACACAGACACCCACACAGACACCCACACATAGACACACACAGACACAGAGACACACACAGAGACACAGATACACACACCGAGACACACACAGAGACACACACAGAGACACACACACACAGCACCCACACAGACACACACACAGACACACATATACACACACAGATACACAGATACACACACAGAGACACACACAGAGACACACACACAGACATACACACAGACACATAGACACACACACACAGAGAAACACACACAGACACTAAGACACACACAGAAACACAGAGACACACATAGAGACACAGAGATACACACACAGACACACACACATCAACAGAGACACAAAGACACATCAACAGAGACCCCACACAGACACAGAGACACAACACAGAGACACACACACAGACACACACCAGAGACACACACATACACACACAGAGACACACACAGAGACACACACAGACACAGATACACACACATATACAGATACACACACATATACAAACACACAGACACAGAGACACAACACAGAGACACACACAGAGACACACACACAGACACACACACAGAGACACACACAGAGACACAGATACCCACACAGAGACACACACACACAGAATGGGACGGTCCAAACATGGCTCAGTTTAGCTTGCTTAGAGGGATGTTAGGACCGTCCCAATATGATAGAGCTGGCTTCCTAACAGGTCCGCCGCATACACCTACATGTTTGCACGGCTGTCCGTAATTATCAGTCGCCTCCTCCAGCCTTATATCAATGGGCAAATGCGACTGATGCTTTTCTGTTCACACCACCTTGTCCCGGCTGTCCGTAATTATCAGTCGCCTCCTCCAGCCTTATATCAATGGACAAATGCGACTGGTGATTTTCTATTCGCACCACCTTGAAGAGTGCTTCCTAACAGGTCCGCCCCATAAACCTACATGTTTGCACCGTCCCATTCTTCATATTTCTCATGAAGACCATAATTATCAGTCACCTCCTCCAGCCTTATATCAATGGACAAATGCGACTGATGCTTTTCTGTTCGCACCACCTTGTCCGGCTGTCCGTAATTATCAGTCGCCTCCTCAGCCTTATATCAATGGACAAATGCGACTGATGCTTTTCTATTCGCACCACCTTTACGCATTACGCATTACGCACGATCGCTACATGGAGCGATCGGGATAATGGTTTTATTCGCATTCGCATTCGCATTACGCATTACGCGTATATGGAATGTAGCTCATAGGTTTCAAGGCGTTTCGATTTTTTGTCGCATTCGCATTCGCATTCGCATTACGCATTACGCGTATATGGAATGCGCCCTTAATGCGTTATGCGTCATGCGTTATGCGGTATGCGAATGCCATCATTCCTTACACACGTTATGCGTAATGCGTTATGCGGCACACGACTGGCTATATTTAAAAAATAAAAATAAACAATTATTCTCCATACTGCTCTGTATATGACCAAATATTGCATTTATATCTATGTAACTTTTTTACGTCACATGGGGTTCCTACCTTTATTATAACCAAATTATAGATAAGTATTCATATTTTTGTGGCTCTGGTAGCATTTTTACCAACCCGAACCCCCACCACCACCACTACAATATGTTTCCACTCAGGAGCCCTGAAGACTGCTTCCTAACAGGTCTGCCGCGGCTGTCCGTAATTATCAGTCGCCTCCTCCAACCTTATATCAATAGACAAATGCGACTCATGATTTTCTATTCGCACCACCTTTACGCATTACGCACCGATCGCTACATGGAGCGATTGGGATAATGGATTTTCATTCGCATTCGCATTCGCATTCCGCATGTAAGGAATGTACCTCATAGGTTTCAAGGCATTTCAAGGCGATTTTTTGTCGCATTCGCATTCGCATTACACATTACGCGTGTAATGCTAGGTACACACCTACCGTTTTTCCGCACCCACCTACCGTATACGATCTAAAACTGCCCAAAAGTCATGAGGTGTGCACTCCCCTAGCACACCTACCGATTGCGATTCACGACTAAAAACTCATTTTTAGGGCTAAAACGGTAGGTGTGTACCTAGCTTTCGATTGCGATTCGCGATTCGAAAAATGAATCGGCCCGTTTTCAGTTTTAAACGGGTCGGGTCGAGTCGCGAGTTTTAGTGCGCGAATCCTATACGGTAGGTGTGTACTTGGCATAAGGAATGCGACCTTTACACTTAACGCGTGTAAGGAATGTCTGTCAGAGAGCGTGTGAACTGTGGGAAGTGACAAATTAAAGGGGAGGAGGCCCTGATAGAAACCCTTCACTATTCCTGCGTTGACGCTGCATCCTAGCGGAAAACTGAGGTCAATAATCACTCGTTTACTGGCAGAATTCTTCTTTGGCCTAGTCATGAGAGCGCTCAGCTGACACCAAGGGTGGAAGGGGGGGGGGCGAGGGAAAGGGCCCAGCAATGCCCCTAGTTAGAGCTCTTTGTCGATGAATGACCTACTGTTTGTTTGTTTGTTGTTGTTTTACGTCCTAGCAACATCTAAGGTCATATTAGGACGGTTGGCCTACTGTGAATGTCTGAGTCAGCTGACCGAGTGTGGTCGACCGGTGTTGGGTTGGGAATTATCATGGCAGTGTAATCAAGGGGCCAACCAAACTCGAGATGGTCCACAAGTGAAATATCAGGGTAGAGTCCTCCAAACCAGTATGTTCAAGCCTGATGGTATTGGAATCCGAGCTTCCAGATAATTCTGGAGGGCCGTTAATCTTACTTTATCATAAATGTCGGCATAACCGAGGGCATCTTGCCATAACGGCTATATAGAAACTGGCCATAAAGACTTAAGGGAGTCTCTGAAAAGGACTGGAGCGGGGGTGGGGGGTGGAGGGGGGGGGGGGGTGAAAGTGGCAGGTCTGACAAGGTCACGGGAGTGAACCAGTCAAACACGATATCTGGAAGCGACAAATCGGTATCAGAACAGAGTAGTGCGTTTGTGCTACTACTTTTTGGCGGCGGTAGCTGTGCAAGTGATTGGCGCTGCTGCAAAGCGGGGGGGGGGGGGGGGGGGGGGAGGGGGTAGAGTAGCGCAGCCAGGGTCAGTAACAGAGTGTTGGGGTGGTGTAGGGCAGACGGAGTCGGGTACAATGGGCGCAGGGCAAGGTGTGAAGTGGAATGTGGGGTGGGGGGGGGGGGGGAGGTGGAATGGAGGTGTTGAGGGTGTTACTGACAGGTGAACTTACTGCAGCCGCCGGTGATTGATCGGACAGTTTTTTATCTAGAAACTTTCTCTTCTTCAAACAATCCTGCTCCTTATGCTGAAGGACACGCTTGAACCTATACGCACAATATCTGCAGATATGTAGGTACCGTTCTGCACCTGCTCCGTGAGAGGCCTGGAACTGGCAATCCTCCCCCCAGTTCCACATGTGGCAGGCCTTTCTGTCTGTCTCTTTATTATACTCCTCCCTGGTATTTATCGGCGCTGAGGACACGGGCTGAGAGAATTGAGGGGCTCCCCTGGCGCTTCCTAGTCGGCGGTATAGGTAAACAGTAGTGGAAAGCGATGTGCACAGGACGGTGACAGGAGAGCAAGTGAGCGTAAAAGTGGAGAGGGAGAAACAGGAAAGGAGGAAACTGGCCTCGTTCGCAAATTATCCATGTTAGCCTCGCCAACATGCTCAATGATACTGGTAATCATAACGGTAATGGTAATGGCAATGATAATGATGATATGGTACTGTAATGATGATAATGACATGTTGGTGATTTTACTGATAATTATAGTGATAATGGCGATTATAATGATAACGGTGATGATAATGATGATGGTAATGATAATGATAATGCTGGTTGGTGATGATTGTAATGATAATTGATATGGTAATGGTACTGATAATGGTGCCGGCAATGATAATGAAAATGGTAATGACAATGGTGATGACAATGCTAATGATACCAATAATGATAATGATAATAGTAGTGGATACTGGTAATGGCAGTGGTAATGGTGATGGCAATGTCAATGGTAACTGCAATGGTAGCGGTAGCAGTAGTGGTCATGGTAGTGGTAATCATATTCCTCACCACCTCCATCTTTGACAAGTGCAGCAACAATAAGACTAAGAGAAGAGCAACAGCCACCCACTTAAAGGCCCTGTCACACTTTACCGGATTGAGGAAACGGATTGAAATGGAACAAAGTCTGTTGATAGCCGGCAAAATCCAGTTTGTGTCCGTTGCATATCTGTTGATATCCGTTGATATCCGTCCTGATCCGTTACAGGTTTTGAGCATGCACAAAACTTGTAGCGGTTTGCGCCGGACTGACGTATGTGGTAAGTATCCGTTACCATCCGTTCCGCATCCATTCCCTGTCTGTTCCCCATCCGTTCCCCGTCTGTTCACCATCCATTCCCATCCATTACCTGTCCGTTCCCATCCGTTACCATCTGTTCCCGTCTGTTACCGTCCGTTCCCGTCCGTTCCCGTCCATTACATATACATTACACGACCGTTGCCATTCGTTATAGTACTTTTTGTATACTGAATTGTCCATTGATCATTAGATACATTATCAACCATTACTGTCCGTTACCATCTGTTACCCATCCGTTACCATCTGTTACCCGTCCGTTACTGTCCATTACATAATCGATACATTTCAAGTCCGAATCACACCGGATTAGAATATTTTTGTCCGGGTCTGTCCGTATCATGAATCCGGTAAAATATGACAGGGCCTTTAGTCAGTAGTCCACTCCCCTACAAATATATTAACAACACTGTCTTGATATTAGTTACAGTAAAACCTCTCTAAATCGACCGACCTTGGGACCGACTTTAAGTTTAAGTGGTCTATTTAGGGAGGTGGTCGATTTAAGGGGTCAGAATATGGTTACAATGGTATTGTTGGGACCCAAATAAAGCGATCAATATAGGAGAGTGGTCGATCTGTGGAGGTGGTCGGTTAGGGAGTTGGAGAGGTTTTACTGTACACCATATCATTGGCTCTATATGACGCATGCATACAATGCATTTCGCTAAGTATGCTCCCTCGCTGTCTCTCTCTCTCTCCCTCTCTCTCTCTCTATATATATATATATATATATATATATATATATATATATATATATATATATATATATACACATACAATGAAACCCCTCTAACCGACCACCTCCACATGTAGATCACTCCCCTATATCGATCGCTTTATTTGGGTCCCAACAATACCATTGTACAATGTAAGGATATTCCAACTCCGTAAACCGGCCACCTCTCTAAATGGACCACTTAATGTCGGTCCCATTGTCCGTCGATTTAGAGAGGTTTTACTGTATGTATGTAAATGTAAATTCCTGATAAGACATACTATAGATCTTATCAGATGAACGGTGCATACAAAAAAAATCTGTTCCATGGATGGATAGTTAGATTTCCAGGTTAAACGGCGTTGCTGTAGCGTGAGCTGACGACATATAATTGTGTGTGCGATCAGAAGTTGACCCGCTGTGCATATTGTGTATGACACACTTTAACCGTCAGTAACCACCGGCTACTGGCGCCACACACAACTACGTTTGGGTGCACAACTTAATCAGTCACCGCTAAATGTTCCGCCACTAACTCCTCCTCCTCACCCACGTCCTCCTCATCAGAAGTACACGCAAACATATGGGGCGCAATTTGTAATTTAACTCCCCACAGAACAAGTCATTCGAATATGGGGCGCCCTTTGTAATTGAACTCCCCACAAATATGGGGCGCCTTTTGTAATTTAACTCCCCACAGAATAATTCATTCAAATATGGGGCGCCATTTGTAGCCAAACTCATTTCTTCATAACTGTTGTTGTTTGGTGTTTTACGTCCTAGCAACATCTAAGGTCATATCAGGATGGGTACCGACTTGTGACAGTGTTTATACTCATGGCAGCTTTATAGTGCCGCCCCACTGGGAGACCAGGCTGCCAGCACCATGACCCGATATCCCACACAGTCACATTATCGTGATACTGTGCAAACCAGTCCTTGTCCTATCCTATTAATGCTGAGTGCCAGGCTAGGTAGTGACAAGTATCAATTTGATAAATCATTGGTTTGACTCGGCTGGGATTCAAACTCCTGACCTTCGAGAAGCCTGCGCTCTACCGATTCGGTCATAACTACATGTACATTTAAAGCTGCACTGTCTGATCAAGCATTACATTTTCAAAACCAAAACAATTATATAAATTTGATTCGGCATATTGAAGTTATATACTGGTGTGCTTATTAAGCTTTTGTTGCCACATAGAAGGGAACGCTGAGTCAATTTAATAGAAGCTGTTACTGCAGAAGCCTGTGATGTCCGAGTTTTGGTGTGCTTGCCAAAATTAATTTGATATGTTCGCACTTCAAGTATCTCAAAACGTAGCCATTTAAAGTAAAAAATACTTCAAATGAAAGTAAGTAGATTATAACAATTAATTTAATATATTTATCTCAGAAAAATGACAGAAATTCAAATCCATCGGACTATGAAACTTTAACATACATATGATGTGCGGTTTGAAAGCTGACCCACTTTCTCTCCGAACGACACATTCAAAATATAGGGTGCTCAATCTGTAACCAAATTCATATCTTCCAAACTTCAGAAACATACACATGGGAAACCACGTGTCACGAAACCCATTTGTTCAGTGCCATTTCTAACAACTTATGTTATCAGAGTTACACCTATATACATATGAGGTACTATTTGTAGCCTCATCACATGCTTCAAATGGATGCACACAAATATATGGGAACCATTTTGAAACTAAACAGATTTCTCCAGAACTACACATACATATGAATAAATAAATGTTTGAATATATTTTATTCGATAATATATTCACTGAAAACGGGAAATGCACGCCACAAATTAAAGGGGTTCTTGTATTAAATACGACAAAGTGCATGCTTCAAAGACATAATGGAGGTGAATACTAGAATAGTATGTAGTATATTGGAACAATACCGATAATCCCGTAGCGAAATTTGGTTGGGTGACAAACGGCGCCCCATAACATCGTTCTTCACAAAACGACGCGCGAAAAATGTGAATATTATTTAGCAATACTAAATAATATTATGTAGTATATTGAAGCAATCGTGATAATCCAGTGACGAAATTGGTTGGGTGACAAACAGCGCCCCATAACATCATTCTACACACAACGACGCACGAAAAATGTGAATATTATTTAGCAATACTAAATAATATTATGTAGTATATTGGAGCAATCGTAATAATCCAGTGACGAAATTGGTTGGGTGACAAACGGCGCCCCATAACCTAAATGTACACAGAACGACGCGCGATAAATATGATATAAAATGGCGCGCGGCAGACGTCATGTACAACACCAGTGGTTATATTATGACTATATTATTTCAACTCCATGCAGTGACCAATGACAAATCACTTCGTTTTGTACACTATATATCACGAGGCTACTTTTAAACGAAATCTCCACGGTCGGGTGAGTTAGTGAGACAAGGCCGAGCTTCCCACCCGGATACAGCAGACGACATTCATCAGTTATTAAGCGCTTACCATTATGGCGGGCGGAGTGGCGGGAAAGTTGGACGTGTCAGGCGTAATGATGGCGGGCGTGTGCCAAGAGCCGCCCGACACGGAGCTGTTTGTTTAGACGCGTCACTGTGAACATGTGGCCTTGGCCAGACAACAAAAACAAGGTCACACTATCACCGCCCTGTCGTCGTTGGGGAGGAGGGAGGGGGGAGAGAGTTCTTTACGGCTTACGTACGTACAGGCTATGCATATAAGATGTATGTGTAGATGAAATATATGATGTTGATATATATTAAGATAACCATTTATATATATAAAAAATACAGTAAAACTTCTCTAAATCGACCGACCGTGGGACCGACTTTAAGTGGTCCATTTAGGGAGGTGGTCAGTTTAGAGAGTTAGAATATCCATACAATGGTATTGGTGGGACCGAAATAAAGCGAACGATATAGGGGAGTGGGCAATCCCCGGAGTGGTCAGTATCGAGAGGTTTTCCTGTATATATATGTACATGCATATATAGTTCTATATATGTTTGTTGGGGGGTTGGAGGTGGTGAGGAATATATTTATATATGTTTATATACATTTACATATGTCTATATATGTTAACAATAATAACATGTTTTTATATATTTATGTTTAATATAAGTATGACATGTATATCAATTGGTGGTGCTGCTCTTTTAATTATTTATTCCTCTGTGATATATTAATTTGTGATATTTACACTCGGTCCGTGTATTATTTGCTGCTGGACTGTCGGCACCACTGTCACTTCCCGTGCTGACCCACCCTAAACTTACCCATTCGCTTGAAGATTTTAGCTATATACAATGAGTCGGCCTCACGAAAATGGGCCAATTGGTGGTTAATTTAAGATGTCGGCATCGCAATTCTTAAAGTGTAGTGCATTACTTTGTTTCATATTAAATTATCCTAGAAACAAATAAGGTTGTTGTATTTTTTCTACCTTTACATTCAGGATAAATGTAAGGACGTTGCAACACCTCTGTCAATGCTAAACTATAATTATGCCGTTCGACGCCGACATCCAATGCTCAACGCCGACAACTTTAACAGATGTTCAGCATCACAATTCTTAAAATTTAGTGTATTTCTTTGTTTAATAGTAAATTATCCTAGAAACAAATAAGGTTGTTGTATTTTCTCTACCTTTACATTCAGGATAAATTTAAGGACTTTCCAACACCTCTGTCAATGCTAAACTATAATTATGCTGTTCGACGCCGATATCCAATGCTCAACGCTGACAACTTTCCCCAATTGGCCTATTTTCGTGATCCTGAATCATATATATATATATATATATACTTATCTCCATGCGTCTTCATGCATTATCATGCATGTTCATACATCTTCATACAACTTCACCCATCTTCATACATCTTCATACAACTTCACTCACCTTCATACATGTTCATGCAACTTCACCCATCTTCATACAACTTCATACAACTTCACTCACCATCATACAACTTCATACAACTTTACTCATCATATTACATCTTCATGCAACTTCACCCATCTTCATACATCTTCATACACCTTCACCCATCTTCATACAACTTCACCCATCTTCATACACCTTCACCCATCTTCATACAACTTCACCCATCTTCATACACCTTCACCCATCTTCATACATCTTCATGCAACTTCACTCACCTTCACACCTCTTCATACAACTTCACCCATCTTGATACATCTTCATACACCTTCACCCATCTTCATACAACTTCACCCATCTTCATACACCTTCACCCATCTTCATACATCTTCATGCAACTTCACTCACCTTCACACCTCTTCATACAACTTCACCCATCTTCATACATCTTCATACACCTTCACCCATCTTCATACAACTTCACCCATCTTCATACACCTTCACCCATCTTCATACACCTTCACCCATCTTCATACACCTTCACCCATCTTCATACAACTTCACCCATCTTGATACATCTTCATACAACTTCACCCACCTTCATACATCTTCATACAACTTCACCCATCTTCATACATCTTCATACACCTTCACCCATCTTCATACAACTTCACCCATCTTCATACACCTTCACCCATCTTCATACACCTTCACCCATCTTCATACACCTTCACCCATCTTCATACAACTTCACCCATCTTGATACATCTTCATACAACTTCACCCATCTTCATACATCTTCATACAACTTCACCCATCTTCATACAACTTCACCCATCTTCATACACCTTCACCCATCTTCATACAACTTCACCCATCTTGATACATCTTCATACAACTTCACCCACCTTCATACATCTTCATACAACTTCACCCATCTTCATACACCTTCACCCATCTTCATACAACTTCACCCATCTTGATACATCTTCATACAGCTTTCTGCGTCTTCATAAAGCTTCATGTATCGTTCATGCAACTTCATTCATCTTCATAGATCTCAATGCATGTTCATACATTTTTGTGGAACTTCACACATCTTTGTGCATCTTTAATCATTTTCCTACCACTTCATGCAACTTCGTACAACTTGAGTCTTTACGCACCTTCATGCAACTTCATATACCTTTGTGCATATTCATACCACTTTGTGCACCTTCATACATCACTGTGTAGCTTTATACAAGATGAATGAATGTAAGTGAAGTTAAATGAGGTTAAATTAAGTTAAATTAGGTTAAATGAAGGTTAAATGAAGTTAAAGGAAGTTAAAGGAAGGTAAATGAAATTAAATGAAATTAACTTAAATCAAATGAAGCTAACTTAAATCAAATTAAGCTAAATGAAGTTAAATGAAGTTAAATGAAGGTAAATAAAGTAAAATGAAGTTAACTGAGGGTAAATGAAATTAAATGAAGTTAAAGGAAATTAAATGAAGTTAAAGGAAATTAAATTAAGTTAAATGAAGGTAAATGAAGTCAAATGAAGTCAAATGAAGTCAAATGAAGTCAGATGAAGTCAAATGAAGCAAATGAAGTAAAATGACGTCAAATGACATCAAATGAAGTCAAGTGAAGTTAAATGAAGTTAAATAAAGTTAAATGAAGTTAATTGAAGCTAAATGAAGCTAAATGAAGGTAAATGAAGTTAAATGAAGGTAAATGAAGGTAAATGAAGGTAAATGAAGGGAATGAAGTTAAATGAAGCTAAATGAAGTTAAATTAGTAAAATTTTAGTTAAATTAGTTAAATGAAGTTAAATGATGTTAAATGAAGTTAAATGAAGCTAAATGAAGTTAAATGAAGTTAAATGAAGCTAAATTAAGTTAAATGAAGTTAAATGAAGTTAAATCAAGGTAAATGAAGTTCAATGAAGTTCAATGAAGTTCAATGAAGTTCAATGAAGTTCAATGAAGTTCAATGAAGTTCAATGAAGGTACATTAAGTTAAGTGAAGTTAAGTTAAATTAAGTTAAATTAAGTTAAATGAAGGTAAATGAAGGTAAATGAAGGTAAAGGAATGTAACTGAAGGTAACTGAAGGTAACTGAAGGTAACTGAAGGTAACTGAAGTTAAATGAAGTTAAATGAAGGTAAATGAAGGTAAATGAAGGTAAATTAAGTTAAATGAAGCTAAATGAAGTTAAATGAAGCTAAATAAAGTTAAATTAAGTTAAATTAAGTTAAATTAAGGTAACTGAAGGTAACTGAAGGTAACTGAAGGTAATGGAATGTAACTGAAGGTAACTGAAGGTAACTGAAGGTAACTGAAGTTAAATGAAGTTAATGAAGTTAAATGAAGTTAACTGAAGTTAAATTAAGTTAAATTAAGTAAAATGAAGTTAAATGAAGTTAAATTAAGTTAAATTAAGTAAAATTAAGTAAAATGAAGGTAACTGAAGCTAACTGACGGTAACTGAAGGTAAGTGAAGGTAACTGAAGGTAAAGGAATGTAACTGAAGATAACTGAAGATAACTGAAGGTAACTGAAGATAACTGAAGGTAACTGAAGGTAACTGAAGGTAACTGAAGGTAACTGAAGGTAACTGAAGGTACATGAAGGTAACTGAAGGTAACTGAAGGTACATGAAGGTAACTGAAGGTAACTGAAGGTAAATGATGGTAAATGATGGTAAATGAAAGTAAATGAAGGTAATAAAAATAACTGAAAATAACTGAAAATAACTGAAAATAAATGAAAATAAATGAAAATAAATTAAAATAAATGAAAATAAATGAAAATAAATGAAAATAAATGAAGGTAAATGAAAGTAAATGAAAGTAAATGAAAGTAAATGAAAGTAAATGGAAATAAATGGAAATAAATGAAAATAAAGGAAAATAAAGGAAATTAAAGGAAAATAAAGGAAAATAAAGGAAAATAAAGGAAAATAAAGGAAAGTAAATGAAAATAAATGAAAATAATTTAAGCTAAATGAAGTTGTAGGAAGGTGTATGAAGATACATGAAGATGCATGAAGTTGAATGAAGCTGTATGATGATGAATGAAGTATGAAGATGTGTGAAAATGTGTGTGAAGATGTGTGAAAATGTATGAAGATGCACAAAGATGTATATTTGTGCAACTTCTTTATTTAACTTCACTTTTTTTTAATTGTCATGATATTCGTTTTCATAAGTTCTCCTATTATATATATATATATATATATATATATATATATATATATATATATATATGTGATGCATAGCACATTATGCGAGTATAAAGGCATGGAAGGGAATTAATTCCTTATTATTATTGTGTTTATTATTAGTATTATTATTACACGATATACTGTACTGCCTCCTTCATGTTCATGACTGGTGACGCCACCTCTGGCACTTCTCGGTGCCTGCATACCCGAAAAACATCACTCGTGTCGGAGGATATAATATATATATATACCTTCACACACATGTATATATCGGCATATATTATATATATATATATGTATTATTACAGGAATTTCCACTCATTAAGGGAATTTAAGGGAACACTTGATTGCATAAAATATCGAATATATACATATATATATATGTTTATATATATATATACTTATACATATATATATATATATATATATATATATATATATATATATATATATATACATCCATTCAGATAGATGCATCATAAAAGGAGGCGTGAAAGTAGCTCCGCACCCCCCCCCCCCCCCCCCACCCACCCACCCACCCACCCACCCACGTGACTGCCTGCGCTGACACCATGACACGGTGGGATTGTGATAGCCGGTTGTATATAACAACAGGCGTTGGCCGGGGCTGAGGCTCAACCCGCCACATTTCGGTAATTGCATTGGTACATCAACAATAATTATGCCTGTATGTTCTGCCCACTGCGCCGGTGAATGCGATCCAGCCTGACAGAGAGGGATGAAAGCCGGGCTAAGTGGCGATATGGGCCGCGACCGAGGGTGAGAAGCGGCACGGCAGGGGGCGGGGCGGTGGCCGGGGGACGGGGGGCGGGATGCGGAGGGGTAGGAGCGGGAGGATGAGGGGCGGGACGGGGCTAGAGGACGGGGGGGGGGGGGGTAGGAGGAGGCGGGGTAGATATGGGCATGTTGTATATGTCAACATTAGTGTGCGAATTAGGATTATTCGGACTATACGGGTGTGTGTGTGTGGAGAGATATAGAGAGATAGAGAGAGAGGGGGGGGGGGGGGTCTCCAGGCTTCAGCATGAAGTCCCACATAAACACCCGCACAGACGCACCCAACACACACGCACCCAACACACACACACACTTAGACATTGTGTGCATACACACCCACCAGGGAATCTTCGTCAACACTGGGTCTTGAACAAATATGACCAACAACATGGAGTTTGCTCTTCGGTCTCTTTGTGGCCAGAGTAATGGGGTATTTAGATGTCATAGCAGGCGCACTGTAAAACTAAAGGGACAAACCGCCATTCGTGGGTGCGTGCAAAGACCCTATAATACTAAGATGGCTCACTCCCTATCTCTCCCATGGTAATGTAAATTTCGCAGTGCCATCTTGTGGTGGGTTTGATCAGCCCAGCTGCTGGTTGGTGTTTCACATGTAACCACATACGATTATATTATACATGAGATAGGTAGGTATGAATACAAATCAATATGAAATTGCTATGAACAAATACACATCATCATCAGCATCATCATCAGCATTGCCATCATCACACATCTTTCACATTCATATATACATTTATACATATAATATAGCACCTGTTTAACCAAGAGAACAACCAGCGCACCAAGTGGTGGGTTTGATCATTTTGATTACACAATACAGGGTGAGTGAGCCGTCTTAGTATTATAGGGTCTTTGGTGCGTGGTTAAACCGGGCGGTTGCAAAAGGGAATAAGGATGTTGGTTGGTCGTTGGAGTTTTATGTCCTGGCAACATCTAACGTTACGTCCTGGCAACATGTCTATCAGGACAAGTACTGACTTGTTTGAGTGCGCACTCATGGCGACTTTGTAGTCTTGCACCATCAGGAGACCAGGCCGCCAGCACCGTGACCTGATATCACACTGAGTCAGATTATCCTGACACTGAGCCAACCAGTCCTTGTCCAGAACGGATCCCCATACATGAGGAAGGGCGAAAGAGCAAGAGAGCGAAAGAGTGGCAGAGACCCGAGAGTGAGCAAGAATGACTGAGAGACCGAAAGAGACAGAGACTGAGAGACTGAGAGAGTGAAAGAGAGAAGAGATGAGAAGAGAGGAAAATAGAGGAAAACAGAGGAAAGGAGAGGAAAACAGAGGAAAACAGAGGAAAAGAGAGAAAAGGAGAAGAAAAGAGAGGAACATAGAGGAAAAGAGAGCAGAAGAAAGGAAACGAGAGGAAACGAGAGCAGAAGAGAGGAAACGAGAGGAAATGAAGGGGAAATGAGAGGGAAAGAGAGCAAAAGAAAGCAAAAGAGAGCAAAAGCGAGTGAAAGTGAGTGAAAGAGAGTGAAAGAGAATGAGAGAGAGAATGAGAGAGCGCGAAGGCAAGTAAGAGAGAGCGACAGACAGTAAGGGAGAATGACAGAGTGAGAAAGTGACACGGTAGCCTGTCAGCCTGCGCTTCTTTCTGAGAGGACTAGATAAGTAAGTTCAACCACATACACTACGATACAGTGTTGGTTGTTCAGCCTCTCCCTACATATATATATATATATATATATATATATATATATATATATATATATGGATAGTGATAAGCCCATTATCGCATGTAGTAAGGCCTGGAGTGGGTTGCACCCCCTCCCCCTCCCTGGGGATTGGGTACCAGCATGCACCTCTCCGTCTCCTGTGCGGGGCCTCTCCTCCACTAGCTCGGAGAAATTTTTTTACACATATATATACAGCCAAACCTCTCTAAATCGACTGACCTAGGGACCGACTTTAATTGGTCCATTTAGGGAGGTGGTCGGCTTAGGGAGTTAGAATATAGTTACAATGGTATGATTGGGCCCAAATAAACCGATCGATATAGGGGAGTGGTCCATCTGTGGAAGTGGCCGATTAGAGAGGTTTTACTGAATATATATATTTATATATATTTATATATATATATATTTTTTTTATATTTACCACATCCACGTTCCCGCTCGTGCGGAGACATGCTGGCTACTTTAGCCCACGTACTTCTGTACCCACTTTCGCTTATTAATTTAGTTAATTATTATGATTGTACAACCACAGAGTCCCTCGTTTGGGCGATAATTACTAGCAGAGGATTCCGCTTGCCCCTCCCTTCCTTCTCCCCCCCCCCCCGCTTGCCCCCCCCCCCCCCCCCCCCCCCGCCCCACACACACACGCCGCCCACCCCACGCCTCTGACCAAGTCGGAGTGGGCTCTTTTATGAGCAATTGTGCGAGAAACAAATTGCTGTACCATACCGTGTTGCACAGTACCCTCCTGTGCAGCTCAGTGACATATGCGCACCCCCGAGTCGGTCCGAGCCACACCGAGTAACTCCGAGATGCTCGGAGCCGCTCCGAGCTCCTCTGGGCCGCTCCGAGCCCCTCTGAGCCGCCCCGAACAGTCCCAAACAGCCCCAAACGGCCTCGAAAAGCCGCGAACCACCCCAAACAGCCCCGAACAGCCCCGAACAGCCCCCACCCCGCTCTGTGCAGAGTCTCAAGTCGCGCCCGACGCGAGCTGTGACGTGAATGAAGAAAAGCGATGCGACAAATTAAGAGGAACTTGATTGACTGAGGAGCTACTGTTCGCTTTGTCAGCCGTCCCGAACGCCAACGCCTCCCTCACTCTCTCCCCGCCCCCGGGCCAGCACTTCCCGGGCAGGACTTCTTATGGAGGCTCCTCCAGGCCAGGCCCCCCACTCCCACCTCCCACCAACCCCACCACCACCACGTAGCCGCCCCCACCCCCACCCCCTCCACAAACCGGCTCGCCACATAAATGCGCCGGTAATTGATATTCCAATGGCTCTTCCCGCACCCCCCTCATCGCCTCCCCCCCGCTCCTTCACACACACTCCCCTCCCCGCCCCCCCCCCCTCCCCACACATCCTCGTTTTCACAGAACCAAACTCTGGGCGTGTAACCCAAGTACTGCTGGTACTACTGTCGCCCAAATCAGGCCGAGTCCCGGCAACGACAACCCTTCACACGGAAGAAATGGCCATTCCAATTATAGTTCTTTCTTCTTTTTCACCATCACCCCCCTCCCCCCTCCCCCCTCCCCTCTCCCCTCTCCCCTCTCCCTCCCTTCACCCAGCACACCCTCCCCCATCCCACCGCCACACACGCACACTCTTCCCCAAGAAAGGCGCAATGGTATTCATCATATCGGTTTGAAGCGACTTGTAAGAAGGGCGCATTCACACATTCACACACTCACACACTCACCCCCTCAATCACCCCCCCACACACACCCACATATCCAACATTCACACACTCACCCACCCCCACACACACACATAACCACGCATGCACATACTCACCCCCCTACACACACTCACATAACCACGCATTCACACATTCACACCTCACCCCCTCACCCCCCACACTCACCCCCCACACACACTCACATATCCAACATTCACACACTCACCCCACCCCCCACACACACCCATAACCACGCATTCACACATTCACACACTCACCCCCACACTCACACATATCCAACATTCACACACTTACCCCCGCCCCCACATAACCACACATTCACACATTCACACACTCAATCCTCACCCCTCACCCCCACACTCACCCACCCACCCCCACACACACATAACCACGCATTCACACATTCACACACTCACCCCCTCACCCCCACACTCACCCCCCTCACACACGCACATATCCAACATTCACACACTCACCCCCCCCCCCACACACACACATAACCACACATACACCCCCCCCCCCCCCCCAACACACACACTCGCATAACCACGCATTCACACACTCACCCCCCTACACACACTCACATAACCACGCATTCACACACTCACACACTCACCCCTTCACCTCCACACTCACCCCCACACACACTCACATATCCAACATTCACACACTCACACACCCACCCCCACCCACATAACCACGCATTCACATACTCACACACTCACCACTCACCCCCCACACTCACCTCCCCCACACTCACATATCCAACATTCACACACTCACCGCCCCCACCCCACATAACCACACATTCACATACTCACACACTCAACCCCCCCTCCCACAACACTCACATAACCACACTCACACAATCACACACCCCCACACACATACCCAGTCACATAACCACGCATTCATATACTCACACAATCACTCCCCCCACACCCACACACCCACACCCACACCCAACCACACACTCACATCACCAGGCATTCACACACTCATACAATCACTCCCCACACCCCCACACCCCCACATACACCCAGTCACACCCACTCACATAACCACACATTCACATACTCACACACTCAACCCCTCCCCCCCACACACACAACACTCACATAACCACACTCACACAATCACCCCCCCCCCACACACACACCCGCACATAACCACACATTCACATACTCACATACTCACCCCACCCCCCACACACAACACTCACATAACCACACTCACACAATCACACCCCCCCCCACACACACACCCGCACATAACCACGCATTCACATACTCACACAATCACTCCCCCCACACCCACACCCCGACACCCACACCCATCCACACACTGACATCACCACGCATTCACACACTCATACAATCACTCCCCACACCCCCACACCCCCACATACACCCAGTCACACCCACTCACATAACCACGCATTCACATACTCACACAATCACTCCCCCTACCCCCACACCCCCACACCCCGACACCCACACCCAACCACACACTCACATCACCAGGCATTCACACACTCAGACCGCTGGGCTTAATTGAGTTCTAGCATTTTTCACAACCCTCCAACAAACCGCCAACTGCTGTAGCCGGCCGCCACAACGGCTTGTGGCCGCCTTCCGATGCTCTCCCACCGAGTTGTAAAAAGGACAAGTTGCGGTGCCAATGTCCCATCACGTACACAACGGAGTAATAGCCTTTGTGTGTTTTAATAACGACAGACAGGCCACTGCCACGAGCCACGAGCCACGAGCCACGAGCATGCCCAATTAGTAGCACTCGCGGTTTTCAAACTGTCACAATCCTGTGTGAGGCTGGGCCGAGGTGCTACTATAGTACTAGTGCTCCGACATGGACCAATTGTGCTTCCTCGCCAAAATAACTTAAATTGGCACTGATGTGATTATACAGCATATATATATATATATATATATATATATATATATACATATACATATACATATATACACACTATTGTATGTATGTATATATGCGTTATGCATGATGTGTCTATATGAGTAATATATGTATGTAACATATATTGTTAATGCTGGTATGAGTGAATGCATGTTATGCATTGCTGGCATATGTCAGCGGAAGTTATATGTACTATTTACATATATATGTGAATAGAGATTTATATATTACTATTATTGCTGTTGTATGTCAATGGGCACTATATATTGCTGGTATGTGCCAATGGGTGTTATATCTACGATTGTATGCATAGACATACATATGTATGTCAATAGGTAAGATGTAAAAGAATATTATTGCTGGTATGTACCAATGGATGTCATATCTACATATATATATATATATATATATAAATGAATAGGGAGCATGCAACATATATTATTATTGCTGGTATGTGTCAATGGATTCCATATTTATTTGTGTATGCATATATACATATAATATATATATATATGAATGGGTAACATATAAAATATATTATTGCTGGTATGTACCAATGGATGTATATATGAATAGGTAGCATGCAAAGTATATTATTATTGCTGGTATGTGTCAATGGATGACATATCTATTTTTGTATGCATATATACATATAATATATATATTTATATCTGAATGGGTAACATATAAAATATATTATTATTGCTGGTATGTGTCAATGGATGTTGAATGAATGAATTGTCAATTGTTATACTATTCAATGCATATGTCCAAAGTATATCTCTCCCCGCTCATCCTACAGAAGTATATTTCAATATACATATTATATATATATATTATATATATACTATATAGATACAAAATATATACACATATATATTATATATACAGTAAAATCTCTCTATACCGACCCCTCCACAGTTCGATCACTCCCCGATATCGATCGCTTTATTTGGGTCCCAACAATACCATTGTAGGGATATTCTAACTCTAAACCGACCACCTCGCTAAATGGACAACTTAAAGACGGTCCCATGGTCGGTCGATATAGAGGTCTTACTGTATAGTGTGTTAAAGTGCTATACATTATACATATAACACTTTAACGCATATAACTTTGAAGCAAAATAGCATAGCCAGGTGGATATACATATATGTGTTTGTTTTGCTTTTGGGGAGTTTTCAGTCACGTTGATGCGATGAAGGCTGCAAATCTGCACCATGGTATAGTCACCACTGAAAGTGGTCCCATGTGGTCAGGAGTTGGCTTCCCATGGGTAGGGGGTCAGAGAAGTTGGGGTGGGGGGGGGAGGGCAAAAAGGCAGCCTAAGAGCCCAACCACAGCCCTCTGAGAGGGCTGGGGTAGGATGGGGAGTTGGTGTAGTTCTACACCCAGCAAGACCCTAGGCCATACCAGGACGAGCACCGCCTTGTGACAGTGCACATTCTTGGTGACTTTATAGTGCTACCTCACTGGAAAATCAGGCCGCCGGCACCATAACCTGATGTCCCACACAGTCACATTATCCTGACACTGTGTACCCAGTCCCTGTCCTGACCTCATAACGCCAAGCGCCGAGCAGCAACAGGTACCTATTTTATACATATGTGGTACAGGCGAATGCTGTGTACCCCTCCCCCCCCCCCCGCCAGTCCCATGGGTTTCTGTGTTGTCTAACTTCTATCACCCCCCCCACCCCACAAACACCCACGCCCACACCCACACACCCTCCCCCACCCAAACCCCTCCCCAACCTACACCCCACTGACCCCCACACACCCACACCCGCAACCACACCACACCACACCACACCCCCACCCCACACCCAACCACACACCCACACCCACTCCCATACCCACATCCACACCCACCCACACCCCACACCCACACCCACGCCCACGCCCACACCCACACCCACACCCACATCCACACCCACACCCACACCCCCCCCCACCCCCACCCACACCCCCACCCTACCCCCCACCCCTACCCCACACCCAACCACATCCCCACCCCAACACCCATACCCACACCCATGCCCACATCCACAACCACACCCACACCCCCCCTTCACCACCCACCCCACACTGACCCCCCCACATCCCCCCACCTGCACCCACCCCCACCCCCACACCAGACCACACCCCCACCCCCACACCCAACCACACACCCACACCCACGCCCACACCCATACCCACACCCACACCCACACCCACACCCATACCCCCATCCACACCCACACCCACACCCATACCCACACCCACTGACCATCCCTTGTCACGCCAACCGGCCGCTACGCATGCGCCGTACCGCTACTTATACCTCGGGCTGCATATCGCAGTAATCACTGAGCGACCACGTGACCCGCGCCGATTTCCGCCGCATAAACAAAGATGGCGGACGCTGTGTAATAGTGCACAGGGGAGAGGGTGTGATGGTGTGATGGTGTGTGTGTGTGTGTGTGGGTGTAAGGGGAGGGGAGGAGGGGGATTGACAGGTCACCAGCGTGCCTACACGCACACCGGATGTTGCTGCATGTAACGTAATCTAATAGTAGTAGTGTGCGCATGTCATGAGTTCGCATTACAACCATTTCCGGTTGACAAATTGGGCGAAGTGCCCCTTCTCGTTTTGCCTCGTCTTATTTATGCCAGGCGGATATATCACATCATCTTAATTCAATGCCCGCCGCACATTGTTCGATTGTGGTTTAAATATATATATATATATATATATATATATGTATATATATATATATATATAAAGGCCACCTACAGTACAAATAACAAGGAACAGGAATAAAGTTGTATGAGTAATAATATATTATCTGGCTAGGAATATCAGCTGAACCTAAAGGCCCAGTCACACTTTACCGGACTGGGGAACTGGACGAGAACCGGACACTGTCCGGTGGTGTACGGCGATGTCCAGTACATGTCCAGTACCCATCCGGCAGTGTCTGGTGGTATCCGGCAGTGTCCGGTACAAGTTTTGAACATGCACAAAACTTCTATTGGCCACCACCGGACTGACATGTCCGGTTGGTGTCCGGTTTGTCTGGTTTTGTCCGGTTCATGTCCGGTACATGTACGGTGCATGTATGGTACTTGTCCGGTTGTCCGGCGGCAATTGACCCAATTACACTCCATTTCGATACATTTCGATACATTTTGTGTGCCGGACAGCACCGGATTAGAAAATTCTTTGTCCGGTGGTGTCCGATACTCAGTCCGGTAAGGTGTGACAGGCGCTTCATCAAATTTAAAAAATCGTCTTACGAGCAGGTGTGGGGGAAAGCCGGAGGTGGCATCACCAGTCATGAGCATGGGAACGAGGCAGTACAGAGTAGGCATATTCGGTGTAATAAAATACATAACAAAGTAATTCCATTCCTCGCCTTTATACCCGCATAATGCGTTATACATCACATATATATATATATATATATATATATATATATATATATATATACAGTAAAACCTCTCTAAATTATAATATATGATTGTGAGCTTTTTAATTTAATGAGTGTCTATTGGCACATAATTGATTGTCTGCTTTTACATGTAAAAGCGATGGTTTGAACAAAAAACAAACATTTCTCGCTGTTAATATGGCCTACGCTGCCGACACGGCATAAAGCAACCACCAATCAATCAACTATCCAAGGCTAGCACCTCGGGAAAACACCAGTTATCCATCATCTGTACCCAGTTAAGATTCGTATAACTATACTCTCTATATACACAGTAAAACCTCTCCAAATCGACCGACCTTGGGACCGACTTTAAGTGGTCCATTTAGGGAGGTGGTCGGGTTAGGGAGTTAGAATATGGTTGCAATGGTATTAGTGGGACCCAAATAAAGCGATCGATATAGGGGAGTGGTCGATATGTGGACGTGGTCGATTAGAGAGGTTTTACTGTACACACATCCACTTGACGAGATGACCAAATGATTTGGGCGCCGCTTCCTGTATGGAATTCCAATCCAATTTCAAGTTTGAACTCTGGCCGAGTCAAACCAATGACTTGGAAATTGATACTATTGTGTCACTACCTAGCCTCGCTTTGGATATGACCAATATGGGGCATGGAAAGAGCTGTGGAATGAGGAAGACCAACTACCAAATTACCAAAGTCCTGATATGACCTTAGATGTTGCTAGGAATTACCCGTGATTGAAATCTGGCGTGCTTAATCAACAAGTAAAAAGAATATCAGGACGAGCATGAACTTATGACACAATGTGCACTCATGTCAGCTTTATAGTGCTGCCTCACTCGGATACTGTGCTGTCGGCACTATAGCTTGGTATCCGACATACTGAGACTGAACCGGCTATATTCTACTAGTACTACTAATTCCATGTGCCGAGAATGTGCTAAAGTTGCATAGTCCGATGGAAATCTTCAAAACTAAAAAAACTCGTCTACATGGTGTTAGAATTTCGACGTGCATGCGAATTTTAATTCAGCATGTTTCCAATTAAAATAGCTAAAAATTAGCTATTTATATTAAAAGCTTTTATAAAAAAAAATTATTTTTATAGAAATTAAGCAATTTGCTTATCTCGAAAGAGGGCAGAAACTTAATTTTTTAACCATTGGATTATGCTATTCTAAGTAACAACTTTGCAAATCTTTGGTTCGACTCAGCCAGGGTTTGATCCCATGACCTCCTCCACAGGAAGCAGGCGCACTACCTACACGGCCATCCTGACTTGTCTAAGTCCCCTACACTCGCTCTCCCACATTCTCCCTCATGTTCCCTGCGCCCCCCACCCTGTCCCTCTATCCCCCCTGTCTTACTCTTGCTCCCACTTTCTCCTTTCTTTTCATTTCTCTTCCTTTACTTTCCGCCCTCCCCATCTCCCCTCTCTGTTCGTTTCAATGGCGCTCTCCCATTCCCTCTCCCTTCCCTCTCCCTTTCCCTCTCCCTTTCCCTCTCTCCCCTCTCTTCCTTTCCTTTTCGATCTCCCATTCTCCCCCCCCCCCCTTCCCCCCTTCCCCGTCTCCCACGCTATCTCCCTCTCTCGCCCGTATCTACCCTCCTTGATCCTCTCCTTCCCCTCTCTCCTCCCATTTCCACATCTCCCTATCTTTCCCGCATACTGCCTTTCTCTACCTTTCTCGCCCCCTTCTCTTCCTCTCCTCCTTCTTTCTCCCTCTCCCATTCTCCTCCCTCTCTCTCCCCCACCTCATCCCCTCTCCCTCTCTCCCCATTCTTCTCTCATATTTTCCCATCCCCATTCCCTCTCCCTCTCTCCCTCTCCATCCCCCATCCCCTGGGCTCTCCCTCATCATTTCCAGTTCTCTCTCCTTCCCCCCTCTCTCCTTCCCCTCTCCCCTCTCCCCACTCCCCTCTCCCCCTCCCTCTCCTCTGCCTCCTCCCCTCTCCCTCTCTCCCCATTCTTTTCTCTCACTTTCTCATCCTCCTCCCCTCTCCCCAATCCTCTCCCCCTGCTGCTCTCTCCCTCCCCCCTCCCCCCTCCCATCCCCCTTCCCTCACTCGCCCGTCCCTCCCTTTCCCCCCATCCCCCAACCTCCTTCTTCGCCCTTCTCCACAACACGACACAACCAACACGATTGCACGCCGTGTTTCAACTTGCATACAGCGGTGCCATCGCTGTATGCTCGTCTCCTTAAAGGCCCAGTCAGACTTCACCGGATTGAGGGACCGGTCAGAAATCGGACACTGACCGGTGAAATGCGGCAATGTACAGTTTATATATGGTTGGCATCCGGCGTGTCCGTTTTCTGCCTGGTGGTGCTCGGTGTGTATGGTGGCAAGTTTTGAACATGCACAAAACTTGTACCGGACACCACCGGACTGACGTGTATGGTTGGTGACCATTTTAAGTCCGTTTAGTCCGTTTTGTCTGGTACATGTCCGGTACCCATCCGTTACCTCTCCGGTTTGCTTCCTGCAGAGTCCATTGACGGTGTTGGGGGGAATTCGGTCTGGGGGGCTGCACACAGCACTCACCACAGACGACACACCACACACCACTCACCCCACACCACACACACCACACACCACACACCACACACCACACACACCACTCACCACACACAACACACAACCCACCACACACCACACACCACACACCATACAGTGACAGTCCGGTGGCTATTCGTAATATGTTCGGTCCGTCCATTTGACATTCGGTTGTCGTCCGGTTATCGCCGTTGGCTATTCGTTAATGTACGAACCATTGCAACAGTTTGACACATTTCGATACATTTTGATACCGAACACCACCGGACTAGACAATTCTTTGTGCGGTGGTGTCCGGTACTCAGTCCGGTAAGGTGTGACTGGGGCTTTGCACACTGATTAAAATCCCCGTCGAATATTGACACCCCTAATACTCGAGTAATTAATCGCGCTGTCGTGTCAATCAAATAAAAGGCCTTACACGCTTTATTATCCCGCCGATAATCCGCGCTTCCATGCGGCAGAACAGCGCCCATTGTCGGAGAACAACAACGGCACAATGCCCGCCTCCCCCTTACCGAACCGCCGGCAATCGCCTCTCGCTCGGGCGAGTCTCATTGGGCGTCTTCGGCGGGTCACGTGGTCAGGCCGCCATCTTGGTCATGCGCAGAAGGTCGTCGGTTTGTTGGCATCAACAGGAGGGCGCCGGCGGCGGCGCCCCGAGGCGGCGCCGGGGCGCGTTTTGTTCAGTGGGCGCCGGAGCGGGCTCCTTGACATGCGCATTGTCGTCTGCTGTAAGGTGGCGGCAGGTTGTGTAACGAATGGAGGGTCACGTGACCCCACCCTCCCACCCTCCCCAACGCCGCCCGCCACCAGCAGTGTCATGATATGGGGTGAGCGCCCGGTGAGAAACTAGCTTTGTTATCGGGGCATAGTCAATGCCTATTGCCTCCCTCCTCCTTTCCTTCTCTTCCGTCAATTCAACCACCCGCCTTGACACTGGTACTCACACTCACCTCACTGCCCCCCCCCCCACCTCACTCTCCCCCGGCCCCTCTCTCTCTCTCTCTCTTCCACTCTCCCGCCTTGACACAGCCACTCACACTCACCTCACTCCCCCCCCCCACCTCACTCTCCCTCCGCCCCCCTCTCTCCTCTCTCCTCTCTCTCTCTCTTCCACTCTCCCGCCTTGACATAGCCACTCACACTCACCTCACTGCCCCCCCCCCCCCCCACATCACTCTCCCCCGCCCCCTCTCTCTCTTCCACTCTCCCGCCTTGACACTGGTACTCACACTCACCACACTGCCTCCCACCTCACTCTCCCCCCGCCCCATCGCTCTCTCTCTTCCACTCTCCCGCCTTGATACCGCCACTCACACTCACCTCATTGCAACGACCTCACTCTCTCCCCGCCCCCTCTCTCTCTCTCTCTCTCCTTCCACTTTCCCGCCTTGACAGGTTACTCACTCACACTCACCTCACTTCCCCCACCTCACTCTCCTCCCCCCCCCCCCCCCGTCCCCCGTACCCCTCTCTCTTCCACTCTCCCACCTTGACATTGGCACTCACACTCATCTCACTGCTCTACCCCCTCACTCTCCCCCCATCCCCCCGTCCCCCCTCTCTCTCTCTCTTCCACTCCCCCGCCTTGACACCGACACTCACACTCATCTCACTCCCTCGACCCCCCCCCCCCCCACCTTCTCCCTCTTCAACTCTCTCCTCGCCGAGCAGCCCGGTGGCTATACAATATTTGTATTCCCCGTGTCTTGCTTAATGTCACGCGTCCATTAGGGTGGAGAAATAAGGAGAGGGGGGCGTGGAGGTGTGCTGAACAGAGCGAGGCAAGAGGCGTTATCACTTTATTATATTGCTAGTTAGATGGTGCGTGTGGTGTGTGTGTGTGTGGTATGTTTAGTGTTTTGTGTGTGTGTGTGTGTGTGTGTGGTGTGTAGGGTACTGTGTGGGTGTGTGGACGGGTGGTAAATTGTATTCGACCACCACAAATGATAAAATAAGCAAACACAATTGAATCAAAATGAAACACATCTTTCTAAATATAAATCTGAGAATTTTTTTTTTTCACAACCCCCCCCATCTCTCAAAATGAAAATATAGAACTTCAATGCAAACCAGTGACTTTTGCAATGTATGATTGTCACAATCTAGCATGGTGCTTGACATTACTAGGAGCGGGCAAAGAGAAATGGAAAGAGTTAGACCAATTGTTTGTGATTGAAATTTCCTCTGCTTAATCAACGAATGTAAGCCACTCCCCCCTACCCAACAAAGAAACCCACACAAAAAGTTGTTCTTTTTTAAACCCCCACAAAAAAAAACACCCTAAAACTTTGAACACATTGGTGTCCTAAAATAACACTAATAACATGCTGTATCGAGTGTGAACAAATAAGACTACTACTAGTTTGACAGGAGCTCCCCTTACTCAGCCATTTTTTGTTGTGTTAGCTTCCTCAACAAGCAGAAGAAAGAGAATATAGGTATTTAAGCAAATAAAAGGGGGCGGCGTGGCAGAAGGAGCGACGTTAAAAAGGCGCGAAGGTGTTGCAACGCTGCTGTGATTGTAACCGGAAGCGGCGCCAGCACAAAGAAGCCGGCTGGGGTTCGCTGACGTCACGGGGCGTTTTGCGCATGCGCCCGGCGCGCCTGTATCACAATCCGGACGACTGTGTTCTTTTAGGCGCGGTGTGCAGTGTCCTTTAAATCAGGCTTGGGCAGAACGGGATCCACGGCGGACTTGACGTAAGGGAGGGACATAATGAGGGTGGCGTATGGTATCACTCCGCCACCCGCCCCCCCCCCCCGCCCCTTCCCTGGCCTCCTCACCTCCTCACCCGGTCCCTCCCCGCTCCTCTTCTCCCGGCACTACCCTGCCCTGCATAGCCCTGGCACTACACGGCCCGGCTCTGGACTGGACTACCTCGCTCTACGCCGCCTCACCCCGCCCTACCCCTCCCCACCCTGCCCTACCCCGCCTAACCTCACCTATCCCGCCCTACCCACGACGCTACGCCCCTACCCTATACCACCCCACCCTACCCGCCCATACCCGGCACTACCCCTCCCCCCTCCCCATCCTGCTCTACACCGAACCACACCGCCCCATCCCACTCTATCCGCCCGCCTCCACCCGCCTCACTCCACCCCACTCCGCCACACCCCGCCCCACACCATCCCACCGCCTTTCCCTCCTCGCGCTTCCCTCCTCCTTCCTGCCTTCACCGTCCTTCCGTCTGCCTCGTGGTTCCTTGCTCCTGCCTCCCTCTTCTCCTTTCCACCTCCTCCCTCCTCCCTCCTCCCTCCTCCTTTCTCCCTCCTCCCTCCTCCCTCCCCTCCTCCCTACTCCCTCCTCCTTCCTCCTTCCTCCTTCCTCCTTCCTCCCTCCCCCCTCCCCCTCCTCCCTTCTCCCTCCTCCCTCCCCCTCCCCTCCTCCCTACTCCCTCCTCCTTCCTCCTTCCTCCGTCCTCCGTCCTCCGTCCCTCTCTCCGCTCTCCTCTCTCCTCTCTCCTCCTTCCTCCCTCCTCCCTCCTCTCTCCTCTCTCCTCTCTCCTCTCTCATCCCTCCTCCCTCCCCTCCTCCCTCCTCCTTCCTCCCTCCTCCCTCCCCTCCTCCCTCCCCTCCTCCCTCCCCTCCTCTCTCCCCTCCCCTCCTCTCTCCCCTCCCCGCACCCCGCCCCACACGTCCCATCACACACTGCACTCCTCTCCTGCCCTCCTCTAACTCACCGCGGCCCACACTGCCTAACGGCCGTCAGCCGCCGCCCCAACACCCATGTCCTCCCAACCCCCACCCACCCATCCAGTCACCATCCTCCACTCTCGGAGTGAAAGTACTAAATAACGTTTGGATAAAGTTACCTCGCGCCAACAGGCCGCAAGGCGCGAACATTCATTCTTTTAATAAAATTTATATGAACAAAAAGTACAATGGAGTATTTCCACAACTCCCAGAATACACCACAATCAGCGAACGAGTGGGCCGTGTGCAGGGAAGAGAGAGATGGGAGGAAGGAGGAGATAAGATGGGGGAGGTAGGACTGAGGAAGGGGGAGGAGGTGGGAGAAGGGAGGAGGGGGGGAGGACGGACGAGAGAGAAGAGAAGAGGAAGGAGGGAGAAGGAAGCAGGAAGGGGGAGGAGAGAAGAGAGGGGAGGACTGAGGAGTGAGGAGTGTGGAGGGATGAGAGAAGAGGTAGGAGGGAGGAGGGAGCAGGAAGGGGTGAGGAGGAAGGAGGAGGCAGGAGGCAGGTGGGGAGAAAGAAGAGAAGAGGGAGGCGGGAAGATGGAGAAGAGGGAGGGGAAGGGAGGAGAGGGAGGCAGGAGGGAAGGGGAGAGAAGGGAGAAGGGAGGAGGGATGATGGAGGAGCGAGAATGAAGAGGGAGGAGCGGGGAGGGGATCAGAGAGGAATGAGAGTGTAAGAAGAAGGGCCGGTGGTGAGGGAATAGAGGAGGGGAGAGAGGAGGGAGATTGGCGCAGAGGCAGCTCTACTACTACCTCAGTAAGAACACGTCTTCACTACTTTGTGCCTGAAATGGAGTATTACATTTCTGAATGTCGCTGAATGAGTTGGGTGTGGTGACGCGGGAACTACGGTGAGGCTGTGTGGTTTGTGTGTGTGTGTGGGCGGGGGGGGGGGGTGCGCAGGGCTGCTTTTAGCGCACCACTGCGCATGCGCTACTGCCGCGTTGACACAGCACTCCCGTGTCCGCTTACTCGAGAAATCAGCATGGCGCGCGTTAATTCAATATGCGCCCGCCCGGATTAATTAAATTCGGTAATTTAAGTGTGGCAAATGACTCGGTTTCACAATAGTTAATGACGGGCGACCGCGTCGCCGGCAACCGGCAAACTCGATCATTGTATGAGGGGGCGGAGGGCCGGGTGGGGAGGGGAGGGGAGGGGGGGGGGGGGGGGGGCGTTGCCGGCGCATGTTGCATGTTGCGCCGGCAACGGGGTGGGACCGGCGGGCGTTGGCAAAGCTCCTTCTAAAACGTCAAAGCCAGGTTACTAACAGGTTGTCAATTATTTACTTCACACTCACTGACTTGACCTCTGCAACCCGGTCCCACTCAGGGAAAACAGGCCCCCGCACCCACCCTCCGAACCCCCCTCCATTAAGCCGTCATCGCCAATCCGATGAAAGCATAGAATTGTTGTTCCAAACTAAATATTAATTTAGATTCAGTCCTACATATCTGATTTTATGATACTTGTGCAATTAGGCATTTATTGAAGATTGTCCTCCATATCTGATGGAAGATACTTGGACAATTAGGCATTTATTCATGATTGTCCTACATATCTGACTTAAGATACTTGTGCAATTAGGCATTTATTGAAGATTGTCCTACATATCTGACTTAAGATACTTGTGCAATTAGGCATTTATTGAAGATTGTCCTACATATCTGATAGAAGATACTTGGACAATAAGGCATTTATTGATGACTGTCCTACATATCTGACTTAAGATAGTTGTGAAATTAGGCATTTATTGAAGATTGTCCTATGTATCTGACTTAAGATACTTGGACAATTAGGCATTTATTGAAGATTGTCCTACATATCTGCCTTAAGATACTTGTGCAATTAGGCATTTTCTAGGAGATTTGTGTTATTCTTGCAATGCTCTAAAATAGACCAAACAAAGCATTTCAGTTTCGGTGTGCACACCAAAAAGTAATTCGTTATTCCCTTTTTCCACTTCGATTATCTCCAAACTTTAAAACACTTTAAAATAAAAGTTACTTAAATTTAAAGCAGCATAGATCGTGAATTATCTACCTAATGAAATAAAGATAGCGGAAATTTGGGTTACAAAATTGGGGAACTTTAACAGCTTTAATATATATATATATATATATATATATATATATATAAATGTTAAATAAATAAATGACAGAATAACTAAACATATATATATATATATTCATTCTTTCATTTATTTATTTAACATTTATTTATTCATGAATAAATAAATGAAAGAGTGAATATATATAATATGTATATTTATTCATTCTTTCATTTATTTAATAATGAATATATATGAGTCAGCCTCACGAAAATGGGCCAATTGGTGGTTTATTTAAGATGTCGGCGTCGCAATTCTTAAAGTGTAGTGCATTCCTTTGTTTTATATTAAATTATCCTAGAAACAAATAAGGTTGCTGTATTTTCTCTATGTTTACATTCAGGATAAATTTAAGGACTTTGCAACACCTCTGTCAATGCTAAACTATAAGTATGCCGATCGACGCCGACATCCAAAGATCGACGCCAACAACTTTACTAAATGTCGGCGTCACAATTCTTAAAGTGTCATGCGTTTCTTTGTTTTATATTAAATTATCCTAGAAACAAATAAGGTTGTTGTATTTTCTCTACCTTTGCATTCAGGATAAATTTAAGGACTTTGCAACACCTCTGTCAATGCTAAACTATAAGTATGCCGATCGACGCCGACATCCAAAGATCGACGCTGACAACTTCCCACAATTGGCCTCTTTTCGTGATCCTGACTCATATATATAATATATTATATATATATATATATATTCATTCTTTCTTCCATTTATTTATTTATATATTTATTTATGTTTTAGTTTTTTTTGCAGGAGTTTTAATGCGTAATGAGGACGGGAGGGCATTGCTTAGTTGAGCGGAATGTATTCACACACACCCACTCAGACATGTGTTATTAGATTATTTGATTCTAATATTCGCGTGGAGCCCACCGCTGCTTGGTTGCTTGGGTAGTTGGTAACGTAAGGGGCCCGCCGCTGAAGTCCGCGTAATTGTGCCTATCGCCCGCTGAAAGCCCCCGCACGTGTGGCGCCCCTAGCGGCGGGGGGCGGCGTTTGTTTGCAGGAAGGGGGTCACACGTTACTCCTGCGGGTGTCCCTTTGTCGACACCAGGGGGCGCCACGTGTACCCACTTCCGCTTCCGGTCGGCGAGTCTCGCTCTGACGTTAAAAACTAATTCTTCTCGCCCGCATTTAATTTCTCGCGAGGCGGATAATGTTCGGCTCTTCATTATTTAACACTCTTGTGATTCCGGGGGCTGAGTGTGCGTGAGGGTAGGCGTGTGTGTGAGTGTGAGTGTGTCTGCACGTGTGTGTGTGTGACAGTGAGTTGAGAATGAGACGGAGAGGGTGAGGAGGGAGGGGTAGAGAAAATAAAGACCGCCAACCGGGGTTGTAGTTATAGAGCGCTCAAGTTGGGTGTGGCATAAAGTCAGGTGCATAATATAAATGCATGCGTATAAATGCTTATACATGCATGTAAATATGTATAAATATGTATAAATATGTATAAATATGTATAAATATGTATAAATATGTATACATATGTATAAATATGTATAAATATGTATAAATATGTATAAACATGTATAAATATCTATAAATATCTATAAATATCTATAAATATGTATATGTATAAATATGTGTACATATGCATAAATTTGTATAAATATGCATAGATATGTATAAATATGCATAAATATGCATAATATGTATACACATGTATAAATGTGCATATATATGTATAAATATGTATAAATGTGAATAAATGTGCATACATGTGTATAAATGTGCATAAGTGTGCATACATGTGTATAAATGTATATAGATATGTATAAATATGCATAAATATGCATAACTGTGCGTGAATATGTATAAATATGCATAAATATTTACAAATATGCATAAATACATATACATACGTATAGATACGCATAGATATGTATTAATACTATAATAGTTTAACTATGTATAAATATGTACAAACATGTAAAAACATGTACAAACATGTACAAACATGTATAAACATGTGAAGAGTTCAGGCGCAAAATCCCCTAGATGGAATCAAACCTTCAAAAAGTGTTTTTGTTTGCATTCCTACTTGTTTGTTTGTTTGTTGCTCCATAATCATTTCAACATAAGAAAAGTGGAATTAGTTAGAATTAAAATTATTTTCAGATAATAATCTTTTATTTAAACATACAGGAGCATACATAAACATACATAAACATAAAGGAACATACAGGAACATACAGGAACATACAGGAACATACAGGAACATACAGGAACATACAGGAACATACAGGAACATACAGGAACATGCAGGAACATACAAGAACATACAGGAATGTACTATTTTATTTGAAAGCAAATAAACAATAATACACAAAGGGACATCCATATAATTTTCGACGCGAACAAGGAGCTCTTATGAATGGATTTTTATTCAAACACAGTGTTTCAGTAACTAGCAATATAGTCAATCGGGGCAGTACAGGTTCAGTAAGTCAATATCAGAGTCGATAATCAGCACAGTAGTCAGTGTGAATGGTAGGCAGCTGTAGGTGACCCGGCCCCTCACCCTTGCGATCCTTTCAGTTGTGGGGGGGGGGCGGAGTTGGTGGAGCACTCATCGACTGCGTGTGGAGGTGTTCTAGTGGCAGGGATTCGCGAGGAGGGCGTGCGGACGTCATGGGTCTCGCAGAGCGTGGTTCGCGGGAATTCCAGTAGGGTTCGTTCCGGGATTCGAACCCAGGGGGCGCCACCGTGATGACTCCTTGTTCGCGCACAAATTACCCATGGTGGCTGGCCACCATGAACAATCCAGCATAAACAACTAAAATGAAATTATTTTGGATGTATAAAAAAAAATTGAATTATGAGAAAAATCATTAAGCAACAAATCGGAATAGTAATTTCCAGAATCCAAAATATCTCTATTAAAATATTGTTTGCTACCAGAATATATAGGCGGTTTGCCTGTGTGGGTTGATACATATAATGTTAAGTTTCTACCAAGGCATACTGGTGTCTTCACGCTCCTTATGCATACCGCTCCCTCCCCCTTGCCGTGTATTAATATATACACACACCTCTGCTTGCCGCGAGTACCCCCCCCCCCTCCCCCCACACTCCCCATCCCCTCGCCCCCACATTGTATTAACTACACTCATAGATAAAAGATTCGCCCCTATGCAGAGTAGGGGGTGAATGCCAACATAGTCTAAATACAGGCGAAAATTGCATTAGTGTGGAACAGGAAGTGGAATTGCTGGTTCCAGTATCAAATGGATATTTATATCATCACAAAGTTGGTGAAATGGGAGAGAATGCAAAAAGACAATACGGCGACCACACAATGCTGTCGATTTCAATTTTAATGTCCATTAAACTACATGTTTTATTATATTTTCAACTCAAAAGTAGAAGATATAAATGAAAAATATATTTTGCTTCTTAAGTTAAGAACTGATGTGTTGATTTCATTTACCTAGCACCGGGTGTGGTGGCCGAATCAGTAGAGTGCATGCCTCGTGTGCCGGAGATCGGGAGTTCAGTTCTCGGTCGAGTCAAATCAATGACTTATCAAATTGATACTTGTCGCTTCCTAGCCTGGCACTCGGCATTAATAATAGGATAGGACAAGCACTGGTTAGCTCATTGTCAGGATAATGTGACTGAGTGGGATATTGGGTCATGGTGCCAGTGACCCGATTTACCAGTGGAGCAACACTATAAAGTCGCCATGAGTGTACACCATCACAAGTCGGTACCCGTCCAGATATGACCATAGATGTTGCCAGGATGTTAAATCCAACAACCAACTACTAACCAACCGAGGCCTGCTGCGAGTACCCCCCACCCCTACACACACCCGCCCCCCGCACCCTGACCGTGCATTATCTACACACACAGCCCGTTTATTTAGAGTACACAAGACGCCCCCACCCAACCCCCACCCACCCACGACATAAACTCTTTGTATTCCAAGGACACCGTCTGACTTGACTTCTGAGGTGTTTGTAACCTTACAACAGTTACCGGCTGCAGAACTGCAGCAATATAGAGAGGCACCGATAAATCGGTCCAATCTTTGGTTGAAGATTAATCTACTGGTGGGATGGTTGTAGAAGCTGGGGGATGTCTTTACAATGATTAAATGATGAGTCATTGGGGCGTGCCCGCATCACTCCGGTCCGGCAGTAGCAGAGCACTTGTATCCAGCAGACAGCAGCACTTGTATCCAGCAGACAGCCGCACTTGTATCCAGCAGACAGAGGAAGGGAAGGGTAAAGGTGGGTCCAGCGATTCCAGCAACAAGGACAAAGCGAGACAAACAATAAGGTAAAGGGCCCCACCCAAGCAAACAACTCCCTCTCATCATGGGGAAAAGTAAGCCTGGGAGAAAAAGAGAGGGTAGAATGTAGGAAAGAGAAATAAGGAGAGTTGAGTCAAAGGACCTGGTCTATTTGCTCTATGGTGACCAGCCGGCAAGCCAAAGACACGGACAGAGTAAGAATAGAAAGTCAAATGCTGTCGTGCTCCCCCTCCTGGAACTCTTTTCAGACAATATCAAGGAGGAGCAAGGCCAGCAGAGAGGAGATAGAGAGAGGTGTGGACGAAGTGCATGCCAGATAGCAAGTGACACCGTCTGCCCACCCACTGTCCCTCCCCCCCCCATGCCCCACCCCACCACATACACAATCTCTCCCACAACCACCAGCTCCACCGTCCCCCCTCCTACAACACATACGCACTCCCTTCACAGACCATCTGCACTCCCAGTCCCAGTCCCACACACCCTTACCCGTGACATACACACAAACCACCACTAGCTCCATCTCTTCCGCCCGACCCCGCAACACACACAACCCCTACCACCGCCACCGCCGCTACCACCACTGACGCCACCGCCGCCCACACCGCCCGCATACCCCGCCCCCTAGCGACACTGCCCGGCTCGTGAGCTGCTCGCGTGTTTAGCTGCTGGCGCCCTTATCAATCTCAGTGTTACAGAGGTGTATTGAGGGTGCAGCCCCTCCCCTCCCCTCCCCCCCCCCACCTCCCCTCCCCCCCCTCCCCTCCCCTCCCTCCCCTCCCCTCCCCTCCCCTCCCCTCCCCTCCCCTCCCCTCTCCTTCCAAGCCTGCCACGCCCGTGCTTTCTCGTCCACTACCCCTCTTCTCCTTCCTCTCCCCCAGCTCCCCACCGCCACCCCTTCCTAGCCCGCCACTCTGGCGCTTCTTGCCCCTCCCCTTCCTTCTCCCGCCTCTCCTCTCCCCCGTCCCCGCCGCCACCCCTCGTCTCCCCGCAGTCGCCCGCTCTGCCTGTCAGCCCGTTCTGCCTTCTCTCCCTCTCCCGTCTCTACCCCCCCCCCCCCCCCACCATTTCCTCTCCTCTCATTGCCATCTTTCTCCCCTTTCCCCGCTTCCGCTACCCTGCAGTCTCCATTTCTCTCTGCCCCTCTCTCTGCTTCCCGTCAACAATTCATCCTCTACTCTCCAAGATCCTTTATACCCTCTTTCCTCCCCGATCCTCCCCTCTCCCCCCTCTCCCTCCCTCTCTCCTCCCCTCTCCTCCCCTCTCCTCCCCTCTCCTCCCCTCTCCTCCCCTCTCCTCCCCTCTCCTCCCCTCTCCCCCTCTCCTCCACTCTCATGCATTCTCCTGCCCTTCCATTCCCTCCCCTCTCCTGCCCTCGCCTGCCCTCTCCTCCCATCTCCCCCTCTCATCACCTCTCCCCCACTCTCATGCCTGCTCTTCCCCTATCCTACCCTCCCATCTCCTTCCCCCCCCTTCTCCTGCCCTCTCCACCCCTTTCCTCCCCCCCCCCCTGCCCCCTCTCCTCCCTTCTCCTCCGAGCTCCCCCCCCTCTCCTCCCGTCTGATCCCCTCCTCCCTCTCCCTCTCCCCTCTCCTACCCTCTCTTCCCCTCTCCTCCCATGTCTTCCCATCTCTTCCTCTCTCCTCCTCTCTCCTCCCCTCTCCTCCCCTCTCTTCCCCTCTACCCCCTCCCCCCCTCTCTTCCCCCCTCCTCCCCTCTCCTCCCCTCTCCTCCCCTCTCTTCCCCTCTCCCCCTCTCCTCCCCTCTCTCCCTCTCCCCTCCCCCACCTCCCCTTGCCCCACCCCTCCGCGCTCTCGCCCTGCCTCGCCCCGTCAGTGTTCTGAACACTGTTTAATATTTGCCCGCACTTGAGATGTTATCAGACCCCTCCGCCATACTCGGTGTTGGTCCACTCAGCTCGGCTAATTTACTGCCGCCGTGCAACATCAAAGCACCATCCAAAACACATTATTAACTGGTGACGCCTTTCTATGTGGTGGCCGAATGATGTTCGCCGTTAACTGCACCGACTGGACCCGACTTGGTTCTCCGACTGTCGATTTTAGGCCATGTATCCAGGGGCGTAGCTAGGTGTACGCGTGTATGCCAAAACGTCGACATCGTTTCGTCAACAAAAATAACAAAAAAATAATAATAAAAAGAGAGAGAGAGAGGAGGCATGTAGTAGTCTGGAGTGTCGAAAACTCAAGTCTAAAATGTGTAAAATCCACCAGCTTAAGCTTAAGCGGCCCCGTAAACCCCCTGCCGAAATTAGGAGTACACATCGTTAAAGGTCTAGCTATGCCCCTGGTATCCATAGACTGTTTCCTTGTGGTGTCTTACCTTATTCCGTGTCCGCTTGTGACCTTGCGACCTTGTGATGTGCCAGACAGACAATGAACCTGTGTTTTGCTTAGTGGCCATTCTCATGAGTTGGAACCAGGGACGTATGGCCTTGTGCGTGACACATGTGATGTACTGACAGGAAACATAGAGAATGAACATTTCATTGTCTGTGTGGCATGTCACAAGGTCACATGCGCCACAAGGGAACAGTCTATGGATACACAACCTTAGATACACTGCAAAAGGTATGTCAGGAAGGTTGATGGGAGGGTGTTTATAAAAATCGTATTGCGGATAACATTGAAACGGGTTGGAGTGTTTGTTCGGGTGGTAAATAACACTATTTTAACACGTAATTAATTGGAAAGGTTTTGGATAGAAATTAAAAACCACCGAATATTGTTTACCATAGCAGTTTTATGTAGCTTTTTCTGATTGCTTTGTTTGTCCACCTACAATAGACGAGGTGGCCATTCCGACTGCACATGCGCTGAAAACGGCGTCGAGATAAAAACAAAGGCGCTCAGCCATTGAGTTGGCCAATACGCATAGAGCAACACTTCGATTTTATTCAAAATTAATATTAAAAAATACATAACAATTTGGCACAAACATGGAAGCATGCATGCAATATAATAATACAATGAATAAGTTTAAGACACAACGCTCCATAATTAAGTATTTTGAGCTTAGAAACATACAATTTCAGTCACTTTACAGGCTGATGTTTACATCACCATCGATTAGACATGAGTAATCTTGTTCTAAATATTAAAATGTCAAATGTCTCAACAAAAACTTGTTTCAAAGAAATATATAACCAATGTCTGATTAACTCTACCCATTTCCTAGTCCAAGAAATGTTATTAACCATAGGATATAAATAAAAACATGAATAAAATAAGTAAAACTGACTCTGGCCATGGCTCTAATGCCCGGTACACACCTACCGTATACGATTCGCGCACTAAAACTGGATGGCCGACGCAACGCGCTCCGACTCGGTCCATCCCGTTTGCGACTTAAAACTGACGACAGAGGGTGCGCACATATACCGATCGGATGTGTGCACATATACCGTCCGATTCGCGACTGCGTTCCACGAACCTGGTGTATTTAGCGCGAACTACACTGGCAGCAGCGCCTCCTAGCAGTTGTTGATCGGCCGTCGGTCAGCAACGCTAGATGGCGCCAAGTTGTTTTTAGCGCTCCGACTGGCGTCGGGGCCGTGAACCGTCGGTGAGGTGTGAAAGCTGCGGGCCCGGGGGATGGCGAGGGGACGTTGAGCAACGGGCGTCGGGTGAGGCGCGGCGCGGGGAGGGTCTCTTCCTCTCCTCTCCTGCGTGACAGCCCGGGGCGGGGGAGGGTCTCTTCCTGTCCCTTGCCGCGCATAAAATGCAATGCTTGCTGTGCATTTCGACCAAACTGACCAGCAACATGGCACCGCGTTCAACTGCTCAAAAGCGAGCCACGGCTCTTGCGCTCGCTTTGCTTGTCATACGCCGTCGCCGACGACGTCGGAGGATTGCTCGAAATGTGTGGGTTCGGCCACACATCGCTCAAAGACCGGAGCTAGGAGCATTCAATGCCCTGATGGCCGGTCTACGCAGGGACGAGCCACAGGCCTTCACCAACTTCAGCCGTATGCCGTCGGAGCAGTTCGACGAGTTGTTGCACCTGGTGGAGGGTCGTATCGCGCGCCAAAACACCAGATATCGAGCGTCGATATCGGCTGCGGAGAGGTTGGCCGTCACGCTGCGATTCCTTGCAACTGGTAAGGACTTAATTTTATTATATTTGTCTCCGCTCACATTTAAATATATTCAAATTGAAATAAACCGATATATAATTGAGTTGAGCAAACATATTTTCTTAGTCCTTGTCATATTTGTTATGAATTGTAAATCACAATTTTTAAATCACGACAACTCGAAATGTAAATAAACCGAAATAATATAATTTTGTTTGTAGGTGAATCCTTCCGGAGTCTCAGCTACCTGTTTCGTGTGGGGGCAACCACCATCGGCCAAATTGTCCCCGAGACCTGCGACGCCATCTACCAGTCGCTGAAAGAAGACTATTTAAAGGTAAGATTGTTTTATATAGGTTTTTTATTGAAGTGCACACAACCTAAAATGAAAACCGTAACCACGTTAGAATACAGTAACAACTGCCACAGCAGGTTTCAGAGCTACATGTTTGGCGCACTTGAATAACGTTAACAGACTATTTTAGTTTTCATACTCGGAAAATTGATCCGACTCCAGCATATTTACGTACGAAAAGCCACCACCGCTCCCCGACGGTCCGGGTCTGTTATGAGTGTCCGCCTGCGGGTTTCTTTGGCGCGCCAAGTTTCGCGCCGCCAGGATCTTCATGTTCCCGCGGAAACACGCCTGGTCAATGTCATTCTGCACAACCATCAACACTTCCGGATCTGTGATGGTGCGTAGTCTGTTGGTAACGTGCTTGCCGAAAGTCGTAAGCGCGTCGTCTGGAGGGGCATTTGTGTCTTCCAGGTTCTTGATAACAAGGTTCATGAGATCGTCGTCTCCTCCGTCGGCCTCACATCGCTTGCGTTTGGACTGTGGGGTGCTGGTGTTGTTTCGGAAGGATCCTACCTCTGGGGGATCGTCGCCGACCGTACTCAGATTGGGAGAAGACACACTCGGGGTATCGGCATCTGTCTCTGTCTCCTCTGTCTCCTCTGTTTCTTCGTCGGCGTCACGGTTTACCTGCGAGCGTGAATAGAAAAACAATTTAGTTTGTCGCCAAAAACGTGTAACTTTATTTCTTAATTTCGTAATTTTAAGTGTCGTTGTATTTTTGTTTTTGCAGACCCCGTCGAGCCCGGAGCAGTGGGGGAAAGTCGCTGACCAGTTTCAGGCTAGATGGAACTTCCCCAACTGTATCGGCGCCCTGGACGGGAAGCACATACACATCAAACCCCCAGCACACTCCGGGTCAACATTTTACAATTATAAACACACGTTCAGCATAGTGTTGATGGCCCTGGTAGACGCCGACTATCGGTTCATATTTGTAGATGTGGGATGCAACGGCCGGGTTAGTGATGGCGGCGTGTTTTCCGGATGCACCCTTCAAGAGGCTCTGGAGAACCGAGCAGAGTCGTTCCCACCCCCCCAACCACTACCCGGGGATGATCGGCCTTTGGGTCACTACATTGTGGCGGACGATGCCTTTCCCCTCAAAGATTATTTGATGAAGCCGTTCAGCCACAGAGACATGCGCCTGGATCATCGGATCTTTAATTATCGGCTGTCGCGCGCCCGACGTGTCGTTGAAAACGCGTTCGGCATCCTGTCCAACAGGTTCCGCGTGTTTTTGACGAACATCGCATTAGCGCCAGAAAAAGTCGAGAAGATCGTCATGGCGGGCTGCGCCCTACACAATTTCCTGCGGGAAAAGATCGGCACCACAGCTACAGCTGACTACGAAGACCCTGCGACGCACTCGGTTACTCCCGGGTCATGGAGAGGCGATCTGGAGCTACGTCAGGCGACATTCCCATCGGGAACCAACGCAACGCAACGGGCCAAGACACAACGGGATTACCTCGTCGAATATGTAAACTCAGCGACAGGGGCTGTCCCGTGGCAGTCGGCGATGATCTAGACTGTATATATGGCTTAAATAGTGTAACGCGTGGACTACCAGCTCGCTCTGTGATCCTACGTAGTATATCGGAATGTGTATATATGTCTATTTGTATCTGTTTTCTTAAAAAAATTTTGTATATATGTTTTTGTAAATAAATGTGTATAAATTGTACATAAACCATTACGTTATAATTTCGAACTTCTAATTAACTACGTATCAGTACCTCAGCATCTTGCCTGCATCTTGGCGATGGTAGTGGGTTGTTGGTCACACTCTGCCGTCGCTGCAAGTGGGGTGCCAGGAACGAGAGCGACGTCTGTATCCATTTTTGACGGGCGGTCAGACGCTTTCCTGCAGAACCCGAGGCCGCTTGTTTCCGGAAACGTGTATACTGGGTGCGGAGATTCGTCATCCTTTTCTGGATGGACGCCGCTGTAAAAACAAATTATAGCCGTCTTGTATTCTATTGTATAATAATTTTCGGCATGTTGACATACAACGCGAGCCGTTTCACGATTAGAACAATTTAGTTTTGTGGTCATTAAGCTGATTATTTACGTTCCGCGATTACGATTACGATTACGATAACGATTACGATTTTTTGTAAACTTTTCAACGACCCAAAAAGTAACTTTGATTTGAAAAACAATAACTTTTAGTGTATTTTTCATGTGAGAGCGATGCCCTAAGCAGAAGCCAGCCGGCACTTTTTCAACCGCCGGCACATTTCACAACAATGATGACAAACAAATTCAATATTCTCGGGAAAAACGGGCGTACCTGACTGTCCAATTTCAGCGGAGATCGCCGCCAACGCGCCTACTTTCTTGACTCTGTTCGAATACTCTTGGCAGGATACATCAAACAGACATGGCAGAGTTTGCCACATCTCTACCATCGCTACCTCCGCCTCGTTCGTCCAGTCCGCCATTTTGTAGCGTACTTGTATGGACAGGGTCACATGACCGTTCCCGGCCCGGCGATTGGCTGATGCGTTAAAACCCCGACGCGATCGATCGCCGACTAGCACACACCTACCGTATACGATACGACTGACCGCTCACATATACCGATTCACGAACGGGCCGATTCGTTTTTCGAATCGGTTGCGATTCGAGTTGTAAGCTCTAAAACTGAGTTTTATACGCGAATCGTAAGCGTCTAGTGTGCGCGGGGGCCGCACACCTAACGACTAAAACTCAGTTTTATGCGCGAAACGGGCAGTTTTAGATCGTATACGGGAGGTGTGTACTAGGCATAAGACTAGTCTGAGTGCCCAGATTTGTCTAAATCTAAATGCAGATGGTATGAGATGTGCTGATTAGATTGATGTAAATGCAATGCTAGATACAAGATTAACAAGAGCTGAGATGAGCTGAGACTAGCACATTTCATAGCTGCACCCAGTGTCTTAGCATTAGCCATGTGCTTCGCAGGGGGTTGTTTTTCTTCTACACATCCCACAATGCACCGCGCGGCTGGAATGGCGATCTAGTCTATTCATTATGTGATGGAGAGAAGAGAGGATTGATTGATTGATTGGTGGTTTATTTACGCCATGTCGGCAGCATAGGCCATATTCAAGGCGAGAATTTAAAAAAAATTGTATTCAACCATCAACTTTACATATAATGTAAAAGCATAGAGACTTATGAATTTTTAAAAGCTCACAATCATATAATTTGTGGTCATGGTAAATAAAATAGATGAAAGAATTAATTGATAACAATTGTTTTAATGAACTATATGAGGTGGTACAGACGAGCTGCCCTCAAAAAGGCTAAAATGTCTTCTTGTTTTACTTTAGTAAAAACGTCACGCATGCTGTTTGCAGGGTAAAATTGTTGGAGAGAGGAGACGGAGACCATGTATAGGGAGGGGGAGCATATGGGTAGAGGTAGGACTTTTCTGTAGGCACACCGCACCATTTCTTCTGGATCAATCCAGTGTGCTTCATCTTCACCTAGCACACCTGCTGTCTTACATCCTGGCAACATCTAAGTTCATATCAAGACGGGAACCGAACTCATGACAACTGCATAGGGTTGCCCTCAAAGGTTGCCGGCACCAAGATCCGATATCCCACTCAGTCACATTATTCTATACTGACCAATCATGGTCGTTGTCCTATCCTAATAATGCAGAACAACAGGGTAGCTAGCAACATGTATCAATTTTGTAAATCATTGGTTTGATTTGACCGGTGTTCGAACCCACGACCTGCCGCGCAGAAACCCAAAAACATTAGATTATGTAATTTTAATTTTGATGTACAATATCGAAATGTTGGGCACCAAGATTTGGGCAGTAACATGTTCTATTAAACTGATTTAGTATTCCCTTCAATGTAACAAACAACACGTGTTTAAAGTTGGATATACATGATCACATTTAGCTGAGTGTTTAGATTTGGAAAATTTGATGATTTATAGCTGCATAGTCCGACGAAAGCATCACATTGTCAAAACCAAAGCACTGACAGAAATCTGACCCTATGTATCCAAGTTATAATATATGAGCCTGTCTCAAAAGGTGATAACTCTTCTTTTTGTTGTCCATTGTAACGATTGACGCAAAACAGCACAGAAACGGTTACACTGAAAACACAAGGACATTTGCTTCAAATTAATATGTATTCTATTGGGATTATGAAACACCTTGTAAAAAAACAAATCAGTTTATCCTGAGAAAATGCTTAAGTAAATAGTATGTTGATCATTACAATGGACAAAGTTTTGTCCCATATTGCTTAGCACCTTTTGAGACAGTCTCATATACATACTGGTACACTTTAAAATTTGGTACACTTATTAAGCATGTGTTGCTGCAGAGGAATGGATACTGAACCAATTTAATAGAACATGTGGTGTTACTACTGAAGTCTGTGGGTGTCAGATCATTGACGTGCTTGCCAAAATTTATGTGGTACATCCCCCTCCTTATATGACCTTAGATATTGCCAGGACGTAAAACTCCAACAACCAACATTATTTGGTAGTTTCAACTTTCATTGCAAATATCTCTAGCCATTAAATTTTTTTAAAGTTACTTCAACCACACATGAAGTCGATTATAACAATCAACCGAACATATTTAAAGCAGGAAATTGCAGAAACTTTAAACCATCGAGCTCTGCAACTTTAATCTGAGTATGCGGCGTTAAATGCTCCCGCTAAAACGCCTGGGTTAAAGTGTCACTTGTGTAAACTACTCACTTCCTTTGTGTTGCCAGACATGGTGGTGGGTCGAACCGCCGTGTGCATTGCTTACACTAAAGGCTCAGTCACACCTTACCGGATTGGGGTACCGGATAGAAAATGGACACTGTCCGGTGAAATACGTCAATGTATGGTTTATATATGGTACGCATTCGGCATTTCCATTCTCTGTCCGGTGGTGTCCGGTGGGGTCCAGTGGTGTCCAGTGGTGTCCGGTGGTGTCCAGTGTGTACTGTGGCAAGTTTTGAACATGCACAAAACTTGTACCGGACACCGACGGACTTACGTGTACCGTTGGTGTCCATTTTAAGGCTGTTTAGTCTGTTTTGTCCAGTTCATGTCCGCTACCCATCCGTTACATCTCCAGTTTGTTTCCTGAAGAGTCCATTGACGGTGTTGTGGGAATTTGGTCCATCGGTTTTTTATATGTTTTCGGCGCATCCGTGATCAGTCCGGTACGGGTCTGGTTGATGTTCGGTCCGTCCGTTTGACATTCGGTTTTCACCTGTCGGTTCACCGTTGCTTGTCCGTTGTTATCCAGTGTCGTCTGGTTATCGTCCGGTTATCATCCGGTGACTATTCGTTAATGTACATTCCTTGTCTGTTTAGCGTTCGTTTCGTCTGGCGGCCTTTGCAACATTTTGACACATTTTGGTACATTTTGATACCGAACACCACAGGACTAGAAAATTCTTTGTCTGGTTGTGTCCGGTACTCAATCCGGTTAGGTGTGACAGGCACTTTACAGTGTGGACATGCAATAGAGTGCTGCTCGGGCATGTACCATCTATGCGATTTTAATGGTATCGATGGATAACTTCCAATTTGCTAATATTGAGCTGAATTGGACCAAGAAGCTCCTATGTAGCTCTGAGATAAATACACTTGAAAATTACAGTTCCAAATTACTAACATGCAAGATAATATAAACCACAAACTAATGGCTAAAGCTGTGCAGCATTGAAAACAAGTTCTATCATGAACTTATCTTATGAACAGGGTAAATAAACCATCATTTAAAAAAAAAAATGTATACACAGGCTTGTATACGGGTCTGTTACAATTGCAAGCTAAATCATCCCAAATGTATCCCATGTATATACATTATAACCCCGTTAAACAAAACTTTAAGGGACCCTAGAAATTTGTTTGGATTAACCGATCATTGGTTTAACCAAGTTTTGGCTTCAACTTTGACTTGGCTTTGGCAAAAACGTGGGTGCATTATGAATGTAAATTGTAATATGCAGTGTATGTGGACACTTTGATTATTGTTTTTTTTATGTATATACAGTATAACCCCCATTTATCATATAACACATTCTCAGTTGACCTAACCACATGCAAGTTTGGTTTAACCGTGCCGGAAGTGGCCTTGGGCCCAACAATTTTGTTTGGATTAACCGATACTTTGGATTAACCGACTTTGGTTTAACCAACGTTTTTATGTGATAAATGGTAGTATTTTGCCGGGCCGCCGAAAAAAAGTTAGGATTAACCGATCGTTTGGTTTAACCGACCTTAGTTTAACGGGGTTGTACTGTATATATATATATACGTATGGATTGTACTGTATATATATATGTATATGTATATATATACATATATATAGATATGATAATTACTTATCGATATATAAAAGGGCGGAGCGGCCCATTCTCCGTTATCGATTATATTATTTACTGCGCAGTAGCTAACCGCGTGTGCGTGGAAATCGAGTTGGTTTGGCCTAACCCCGCACACCAACGAAAAGTAAGTTGGTTCGGCCTAATATGGCCTAATGACCGCCTGCTACTGCAGCGCCACTTTGTTCTCATGCCCTGCGCCCCTCTGTTTGGCCAGTGCGCACCTGCTTTTCAAACTGACCACATCGTCCCGCTCTCGCTTGGCTGTCAGCCTTGCATTTTGGCTCCGGTCGTCTGCCGGCGGTTCGTCTGTCAACTTCTTCTGCTGTCAACTATATTTCTGCTGTCGGTTCGTCTGTCACCCTCTACTTTACCGTGTTCGTCGTGCTTTGTAAGGCGACATGGTATTTTGTCGTGACTGTGGAGAGTCACATAAAAAGGATGACAAAGCGGCGTGTCTTGCGGAGCAGCAAAGGAAGCCGACGATGCGGCGGTCGACTATGGCGTTGAGAGGGAAAAAGGAGGCGGACGACAGTGAGCTGGAGACGGTGGACGCTTCATTGGCATCGTTGTCGGTGGACGACCGAGAGAAGAAAGTGGGAGACGAGATAGCCAGGTTGGAAGCGGAGATAAGGTTGGGAACGCTTGAGGAGCGCATGAGGGAGCTCCAGGCAGTGCGTGACGGACAGCTTGGATGATGACTTCAACGGACGGTAGAATGGACGGCAGACCACGTGGACGACGGAGGGCTGCCGGCGTCTGCGTGGAATGTGGGGGGCTCACCACAGGTGCCGGGGGATGCATCGAATGCGTTTTCAAGCTATGGCTGGGCGAGGGTGCGTACTCATGAACAAGGTGGACGATGACGAACACGCAGCAGAAGTGACAGTAGCTCGAGCAGGAGACGGTGCAGTAAGTGGGCGCTGAAATGTTACACTGTAGCAGGAAAAGAAGTCCGGAAGTTAAATGGTTATGAAGTGTTAGCTGCCACTGGGGCATGGGCGTTAGACATTGCTGAGTTGAATGTAGCTGATTATAGGGTAATATTGGAGCACATTGTATTCATTGCGGTACGTGCGAGGGACGACAATTTCAGGGATTCCGCACATGTTGACTATGCTTTGGCTGTGCAGAAGTCGGCAGAAAGAATTGGTATGGCAGCTTTTGCAAAAATAAATTCTGGCGAAAGTGTCGTTCATTATGGCGCACAGAATGCAAAGGTGCGCAAGGCCGGTGCGGGAGGTGCGTTCGGGAGGAAAGCAGCGGGAGGTAGTCAAAGGCCAACCCGCTGTTGTTATCAGTGGAACGGTGATGACGGAGGAAGAGTGCATATATGAGCATAAGTGTGTGGTTCAAAGAACCATAACAAATATATGTGTAAAGAATGAAGGAGCAGGCGGCCGATTTCGCCTATAGCAAGCAACCGTCATGTGCGTCGAGTGACTCCTAATTGGGCTGATACCCAGTCGAGTGTTATTAATTGCCATAATGTGACCAGTGGAATGCCGGAGCTGTGTGGTTGGGGTGGGGGGGGGGGGGGGGCGTGTACATGAGGGGAGTGCTACATGTGACCTCTCAGTGTCTCAGAACATTCCAGACATTCCGGGGAGCCGGGTGGTGATAGACTGTGTGGCTGGGGGGGGGGAGTGTGGGCGACCCCGAATTTGACATTCCTTTGACTTTGCATCCAACAATGATGAATTCCTTGATTTGGACTTTTCCTTGTGGTTTAGGGAGGGAGACTGATTTTGTTGTTGAAAATTGTGATGGCACCTTGCTTGTTACTATTGTTCATGAAGATTTAAGTTCTGTTCGATTGCATGTGACTATGGACTGTTATAGAGGAATTTGCACTTGTACACATTTTATTGCAGGGGTGCCGGCACAGCTTCGTCCTTGCAGAGTGTTCATTGAATGTTTCTATCGAGGAGAGGTGGACCCGGACTGGCATTTTATGTTAACGGGTGTCACTTTTGGATTCAAAGTTATTAATAACAACTGTGCTTTAAAATATGATTTAACTAGGAAAAGTCGTTGTTCAGTTGAGCATAGGAAATTGATTACTAAAAAATTTCAGGAGGAGTTGGATGCAAATATGATTTCTGAGGCCTCTGATCTGCCTTTTTGTACTCATGGAGTTTTTGTAGTCCCAAAGTCGGATGGTGGAGGGAGAGTTGGTGTTGATTGCAGCAGGCCAAATTATTCTGTAAATGATGTTACTGATGCAGTTGCTAAGAAATTTTCTTATAATTCGGTCGATGATGTTGTCCGCGTTCTGCAGCATGGAGATTATTTATGCACAATTGATATTAAGGACGTTTATCGTGCTGTATCTATCCATCCATCGGATAGGATTAGACAGGGTTTGTTAGGTCCTTCACTATTCAGTGAGGAATATATTTATTATTGTGATAATCGTTTCTGCATGGGGCTGTCGTCTAGTCCATACATTTTTTCGCGTATTTCTGATTTTGTCGTTAGGTGTGCCTCTAGGGAGGGCGTGAAATCACTCATAAATTATTTGGATGATTTTTGCGTGATAGCTCATTCAAAGCCCGAAGCTATGAGGAATCAGTGGACAGTGATTTCAATTTTGCGCAGAATAGGTTTTTTTTTATTAACTATAAAAAGGTGACTGCAGCGGAAACTAAGGTTAGGTTTCTAGGTATATTTATTGATAGTGTCGAGTTGGAGCTGACTTTGCCGCAGGATAAGTTGGACAAAACGATCGATATTTTGTTTAGATTGCAAGGCAGGAAAAAGGCTAGTAAGAAAGAGTTGCAGCGTGTAGGTGGTCTACTTGCTCATTGTTCGAAAGTGATCAAGGGCGGGAGGACATTTTCTCGGGGGATTTATGACTTGCTATCTCGCCTCAAGAAGTCACACTATAAAATTTGCCTTAATAAGAGCATTAGGGAAGACCTTCATTGGTGGCTGAACTATGCTAGAAGCTTCAATGGCAAAGCTAAGATTTGACAGAATTTCGCTCCAATAGAGTCGGTTTACAGCGATGCCTCCAAGTGGGGATACGGGGCATTGTATGGGGCTGATTGGTTGGTTGGGTCATTCGATGAGGTGGATGCCGCAAAATTGCAGGATTATGCAGGTCATCATATGGTAGCCACTGGGAAGGAGATTAGTGAGGACCACATTAATGTTCAGGAGCTTTACGCTATTTATGCCGTGATGATGCGTTGGCAAGTGGATTGGCGAGATAAGAATCTGTTGTTTATAACTGACAATACTGTCGTGAGTACAGCGCTTAATACAGGGCGTTCAAGGAGCAGCCAAATTATGTACTACATTAAGCGGTTATTTTGGTCATCAGTAGAGAATAATTATTCTATCCAATCGATATATATTAAAAGTAACTTGAATAAATATTGTGATGCTTTGAGTAGGTTGAGGGAGCATGGCAGCCATAGAAGGCTATCGAATTTGATCATGAATGACTCTTTTTGTTGTGCCAATATTTTTTCCGCTCCTTTTTGATTTTTTTTCCAGGATGGACCAAGCTGGAGAATGAGCAGAAGGCGTTTCAATTGCGGAACTATTCAGAGAACTCGCTGGTGACCCGTTCTTCTCAGATAAACAAATATTTGGAATTTGTGGAAGGTTTCCATCCTTCGCGCTCGCCCATTCCTTGCTCGAATGAGCAAGTGGCGATTTATGCAACCTGGCTTGCCAGGTCTCTTAAGTACTCATCAATTCGTAATTATTTGAGCGGTTTAAATTATTTCCTTCGTTTACACTCAGAACCAGTGATAGATTATACTAATTTTACATTAGCATCAACACTGAGAGGAATTCGGAGGGTGAAGGGGGATACTCCGGTTAGGGCTATTCCTATGCTTCCTCATATGTTACGTTCGATTTTCTCTTTTTTGACGGCTGGGCGAGGCCATGTAGCATGGCGAGCTGCGATACTGTGTTCATTTAGGGGTCTGCTGAGAAAATGTCAGGTAACAGAGTCAGATTCTTCTCTCCGGAGAGAGGATTTCCATTTCCATGATTGGGGGATGGTCTTAACCTTGCGTCATTCCAAGACCATTCAATTTAGTGAGCGTAGATTGGAAATTCCTATTGCTAGGTGCCCGGATATAGCATTATGTGCGGTGCACTGGTCAGAGGTTCATTTTGAGCAAGTGCCAGCTCCTTTGTCCTCTGCAGCTTTTCAAATACCAGTAGGAAAAGATCGTTGGGCTCCTCTAGATTATGCGACTTACCAGGCAATGTTGAAGCTGTTTGCCTCTAGGGCGGGGTTGGATACCACCCAACTAAGCTCCCATTCGCTACGTAGAGGTGGCTCCACGTTTTTGCACATGTCAGGTGCAACAATTGAAGAAATTCGGGCTAGGGGGGACTGGGTCTCCGAAACAGTCTATGACTACATTAAGACTCCCCTTTCCAGCCGAATTGTGGATGATATGCGTGTGGCCGCAATCCTGTCGGTGACACATGACTAGTGGGTTGGGGGGAACCGTGGGCATTTCCTTTGGGCAGTTAGCCTAGCCATGAGACTAGTATTAAACTGATCAACCCATACTCATGTTTGTTTTTGTGTCCAGAGCATAGCCTACTTTATAGATAGGATAATTACTTATCGATATATAAAAGGACGGAGCGGCCCATTCTCCGTTATCAGTTATATTATTTACTGCGCAGTAGCTAACCGCGTGTGTGCGGAAATCGAGTTGGTTTGGCCTAACCCCGCGCACCAACGAAAAGTAAGTTGGTTCGGCCTAATATGGCCTAATGACCGCCGGCTACTGCAGCGCCACTTTGTTCTCGTGCCCTGCGCCCCTCTGTTTGGCCAGTGCGCACTTGCTTTTCAAACTTTGTGACCGGCTGGGCAGTTAGCCTAGCCATGAGACTAGTATTAAACTGATCAACCCATACTCATGTTTGTTTTTGTGTCCAGAGCATAGCCTACTTTATATATATATAAATAATCTAACATGAAATGAGAAGAAAAGACTAGACTTGGTCTGGGTTGAGTTTATTTTCTCTGGCACATATATATATATATATATATTCTAACACCACGTCGAAAGCAACATCCATACCTTCGATAAAAAGCATGGTGGAGTTTATTCTGTTACATTTGTTTCATGAAAGAAATGTATTTATGATATTTTTATGTTTACATTAAACTGTGTCAGGAAATCTCAAATTTATTTATAAAATCAACATGTATATATAATAATAATTATATATATACAGCAAATCCTCTCTAAATCGACCGACATTGGGACCAACTTTAAGTGGTCCATTTAGGGAGGTGGTCGGATAGGGAGTTAGAATATGGTTACAATGGCATTATTGTCACCCAAATAAAGCAATCGATATAGGGGGGTGGTCGATCTGTGGAGGTGGTCGGTTAGAGAGGTTTTACTGCATATATGTAACTATGCATGATGCTGTAAATCGTGTGTTCTATAGTCAATCCTATCTAAAACATAGGAACTGTCATAATGTACCTTAGAATAAACTCTATTTGTATATCCTCAACACCAGCAACCGACCCCATATTGATTCGCCGTGCCACATGTAGGGGGCAGCACTGTCGTGTCAACCTATTGCCTTACTCATCTCTCCATCTCTCGCTATCCCTCCCTTTCTCTTTCTCCCGGTCATTCTCTCGCTCTTTTCCTCTCTCTTTCTAATACTCTCTCTCTCTCCCCTCTCCCCACCCCCCTCTTTTTACCACGCCTCCTTATTTATCCCACACTCTCTCTCCCCCTGTTTCTATTTAATTCTCATGCTCTGTTTCCTCTCTGTTCCCTCCCTGTTCCCTCCCTGTTCCCTCCCTGTTCCATTTCTGTTCCTCTTCTTCCCTTCATTATCCTGCTCTCTTTATCCCCCTCTTCCCCTCGCTCCCTTTCTCTCTCTAGTACCATCCTTCAAACACCCTGTCCATCTTATAGACTAACAACCTAATGTATTTAGTGTTATAGTGTGCACCGCACACTTCCTATCCGTACCGCACTTCGTCCGCACTTCTCTCTATCTCCTCTCTGCTGGCCTTGCTCCTCCTTGATTATGTCTGAAAAGAGTTCCAGGAGGGGGAGCCCGCCAGCATTTCACTTTCTATTCTTACTCCGTCAGTGTCTCTGGCTCGCCGGCTGGTCACCATAGAGCAAAGAGACATGGCCCTTTGACTCAACTCTCCTCATTTCTTTTTCCTATACTCTACCCTTTTTTTCCTCATGGGCTTACTTCTTCGCCTGGTCAAGGGAGTTGTTTGCTTGGGTGGGGCCCTGTACCTTATCGTTTCTCTCGCTTTGTTCTCGTCGCTGGAACCCGCTGAATGCGCCCTTACCCATCCCTTCCTTCTGAACCCTTACTGCTGTTGCTGGATAGAAGTGCTCTGCTACCGCCATATGGGAGAGATTCATCGTTTTGAATGTTGTAAAGACATCCCCAGCTTCTACAACCGTCCCACCTGAAGATTAATCTTCAACCAAAGATTGGACCGATTTATGAGGGCCTTTCTATATTGCTGCAGTTCTTCAGCCGGTAACCGTTGTAAGGTTGTGAACACCCCATAAGCTAAGCCAATACGCACCGCTTTACTAAACTATTTCATCTTTACAATAAGATACACTCGAATACATTTCATTCGTGCATATCCTCCATTATCTATATTTATATGTATATATCCTTCTTTAATATGTGTAGGAATCTCCATTTATCTATGTACAAGAGATGCATGCAGTCTGAAATAACGATGTGAAATAACTTGAGTTGAATATAGTACTTCAACTATTTCATTATGAGTCCAGCCTCGTTCTGGTTTAGGAATTTCAACCATGAATATGAATTAAGAGTCCCAATAATACCATTGTCATCTTTGACAGAACACTTTGGTCGATTGTTTAGAGTTTCTGTCATTTTCTGAGATATATGCATTAGGTTCATTATTATAATCTACCTTCCTTTAGTTTGAAGTACTCTGGCTTTAAAAAAGACTAACTTCAGAGATATTTGAAGTGTATACACACAAAAATAATGTTGGTCCTTCGTGTTAAAGCTTTGATCCAAATAGGCTTCAGCAATAACAGGTTCTATTAAATGCCCTTCTACGCAGCAACACATACTTAATAAGTGCACCAGTATCTAAGTTTGATATCTAGGTTCAAATCTAGTATGCCTTTGTATGCAGCAACACATACTTAATAAGTGCACCAGTATCTAAGTTTAATATCTAGGTTCAAATATAGTATGCCTTTGTATGCAGCAACACATACTTAATAAGTGCACTAGTATCTAAGTTGGATATCTAGGTTCAAATCTAGTATGCCTGTGTATGCAGCAACAAATACTTAATAAATGTACCGTATCTAAGTTGGATATCTAGGTTCAAATCTAGTATGCCTTTGTATGCAGCAACACATACTTAATAAGTGCACCAGTATCTAAGTTTGATATCTAGGTTCAAATCTAGTATGCCTTTGTATGCAGCAACACATACTTAATAAGTTAATAAGTGCACCAGTATCTAAGGTGGATACCTAGGTTCAAATCTAGTATGCCTTTGTATGCAGCAACACATACTTAATAAGTTAATAAGTGCACCAGTATCTAAGTTGGATATCTAGGTTCAAATCTAGTATGCCTTTGTATGCAGCAACACATACTTAATAAGTGCACCAGTATCTAAGGTGGATACCTAGGTTCAAATCTAGTATGCCTTTGTATGCAGCAACAGATACTTAATAAGTGCACCAGTATCTAAGTTGGATATCTAGGTTCAAATCTAGTATGCCTTTGTGTGCAGCAACACATACTTAATAAGTGTACCAATATCTAAGTTGGATATCTAGGTTCAAATCTAATATGCCTTTGTATGCAGCAACACATACTTAACAAGCGCACCAGTATCTAAGTTGGATATCTAGGTTCAAATCTAGTATGCCTTTGTGTGCAGCAACACATACTTAATAAGTGCACCAGTCTCTAAGTTGGATATCTAGGTTCAAATCTAATATGCCTTTGTATGCAGCAACACATACTTAATAAGTGCACCAGTATCCAGGTTGGATATCTAGGTTCAAATCTAATATGCCTTTGTATGCAGCAACACATACTTAATAAGTGCACCCGTATCCAAGTTGGATATCTAGATTCAAATCTAGTATGCCTTTGTACATACTTAACAAGCGCACCAGTATCTACGATGGATATATAGGTTAAAATGTGGATATATAAAATGTAATGCTTTTATCGGCGGACCATGCAACTTTTTCTTCTTTTGGGGGTTCTATTTCTTTATTCCAATAATCTTTTTTCAGCACCGAGGAACTTTAATAAGATATAGCAGTATTTGCCTTCAACGGATACCTGTTCATTTAGCCCACTGGACGTAGTGACGGAATCGGTAGAGTGCATGCTTCCCCTGTGGAAGGTCAGGAGTTCAAATCCCAGCCAAGCGAAACCGATCACTTATAAAATTGTACATAGTCTGGTGCTTGGCATTAATGGGATAAAACAAGAAGTGGTAGGCACAGTATCAGGATAATGTGATTTTCTGGGAAATCGGGTGACGTGCCAGTGGCCAGGTCTCCCAGTGAGGCAGCACTATAAAGTTTCCCAGAGTGTGCACTGTCACAAGTCAGTACTCATCCTGATATGACCTTACCTCTTGCTAGGATGTAAAACAATAACAAAACCAATATTCAGACAAATGTTGTCATGACACAGCAAATGCTCTCTCACCAAGGGAAACATTTAAATGAGACAAAACACAAACAAAGCAGTTTATACAATAAACTTTTATTTTTTACACATTGCGCCCAGGGAGTCGCCGACCACCGGCTGTGCTAAATACAAATGCTACTCTCTACATGGGTGAATGGTAAACCTAGCCCCACCCACCGACTCACTCACTCACTCATTGAAAGCACCTGAATGCAACCATAGCCACGGCAGATTTCAAGGCAACAGACAGACCATCGAATGTAACAAACAGGCATGTGAGTCATGATTAATCCCTGAGAGACGACACTCTACTTACCGAGTCCTGAGAGTGGCCACCATGCACCTCGGCTTGTTAGAGCCCATCTCCCAAACAACACAATTTAGGCACCAATGAGTGGAACTAATGCAGTGTCCGCTCTAACCAGCGGCCGAGCTTCACTTATCCCACCGACTGGCTGATCATATTTAAGCTTTTTTCTGAGCATTAAAGATGCATAATCCGATGAAAACATCAACATTTTCAAAACAAAAATAGTGATCTAATTTTGATTCTACATATGTAACTTAGATACTGCTGTACTTATCAAACATTTGTCACCACATAGAATGGAATGCTCAGCTAATTTAATAGAACCTGTTACTGCAGAAGCCTACGGTGTCAGAGTTTTGTCGTGCTTGCCAAAATTAATGGACGAGGCTATTCGCAGAGCTGCTTTGCTCAGCGAATTAGCGCAAGAATGATTATTATTCGCAGAGCTGCTATAGATGGACTTCATAGGCATAGCAGAAACAAAGTTTATGGATCAGGAATAGGCCAACAGACTAATTATCTCACAATTTCTCTATTCGTTTTCAATTGCAGGATTTTTGACCAAAGAAAAATAGTAAATAAACATAAATTATTAATGAAAAGTCCCAAAGTCATATTGAAGAACTGTCTTTTAAATGTATTTGCACTATCTGTGATAAATAACTGACAATTATTAATTAAAAGATCCACCCCAAAAAACCCTAGCCATCATGTAAATATAAATAATCATCTAAATGTAAACAACAGCACATGACAAACCAGTCAGATGAGCATCATGGAGGCTTTACAGCCTGAGTCACACGAGGCAGAAGTGTCAGTGTCAAAGGCTCCTTCCCCCCATGGCTGATTGGTTAGTTGCAGCTCTGTGAATTACAGTATTGGTGGCTACAATTCGCAGAGCTGCAGCTCTATTTAGCCAGTGTGAACATTAATTTGGTATTTTTGTACTTCAAATATCTCAAAAGTTAGCCATTTAAAATAAAAGTTACTTCAAACTAAAGGGGCTGTCACATTAGGGTTTTTTGCGGGAGCGTATGGCGGCGTAAGCGCGTTACGTCATATATGTCGGCATACGCCGTATATGCTACTCATACGCTACGAATACGCTACTCATACGCTACTCATACACCACCAGATGCCGCCAGATGCCGGCGTATGTGCAGCGTATGAGGCATACGCCGCCATACGCTTTCATAAATCCGTCCGTCCAAATTTATTTGTGCATGCTCAAAAAAACTCGACCTATGAGGGCGTATGGCCCATACTGTCAAAAAATGTCACAGCACGCTCCCATACGCTCCCATACGCTCCTCATACGCTCCTCGTACGCTCCTCGTAGGTTCCACATACGCTCAAAACCACCCGAAAGGTCACCAAATGTCATCATAGGCCGGCACGCGCAGGACCTACGTAGGTTTTCAATACGCTCCCGCCATACGCCGTAATGTGACAGGGCCTTAAGGTAATGCAGATCATAATTTGGCAATTGATTTCTATTATTATTATTATTAATCGTGACCCGATAACTGCCAATGGATTGTTGGCAGCTGAGGGTTAAGATAAGATTCCATTAATGTGTAGTTTGACATGTGGTGTATTGGGTCATGTGGTATGCAACATGTATGGAGTTCGAAATGAGTGCGAGTCAAACCAATAACTTGTAATATGGCCTATGCTGCCGATACGGCGTAAAGCAACCACCAATCAATCAATGTAAGATTAATATTTGTCGCTACCTGACCTGTGTCAAATTGAGCGCTTTTCATGGCCACCATCTTGGGTTTTTGTTTGGTTTGCATTCTCTTTCAATTTTCCAAGTTTAAGCCAATATAGATAAAACAACAAAAAACACTGCGCATTGGAACTGCCTTCTCCGCAGTTAATTCCTACGGAAGCATTTTTGCTCAGATTTAAGCAGGCTTGCCACTCACCCATACTCTGAAATGGAGTGAATCTGTTATCTAGTGGATAAGGTGATTGCATCAAGGAGCCTAGGTAGCCTAATGGGTTGGACATTAGCCCCGGAATGGCAAGAAGGTTGGGTTTGAAACCTGCTCAAGGTGAAATCCTTCCTTTGTTTCCAATACCAGTATTACACTAGTTACCCAGACCAGGTTTCTGTAATGCTATCTGTTATATAGTTAGTGACTGCGGGTGGTGGCCGAATCAGTAGCGTGCGGGCCTCACATTCCCACTCGAGTCAAACCAATGACACATCAAATTCATACTTGTCGCTTCCTAGCCAGATGCTCTACATTAATAGGATAGGGCAAGGACTGGTTAGCTCAGGGTCAGGATAATGTGACTGAGCACTGAATCGCGCTGAGTCACGTCAGGTCATGGTGCTGGCAGCCTGATTTCCCATTGGGGCAGCACTATAAAATTGCCATGAGTGTGCACTGTCACAAGTCTGTATCCATCCTCATATGACCTTAGGTGTTGATAGGACTTAAAACTCCAACAACAAGCCAAGCAATCTAGTTGGTGATTCTACCCTCTAGTCTATATATGTAAGTGCATTCATTGCCTGTATGTCTGTAATCATAAGTATTATAGGACTTATGGATGTTAAGCCCCAGTCAGACCTCACCGGATTGAGGAAACGGACAGAAACCAGACACTGTCCGGGGAAATACGGCAATGTAGGGTTTATATACGGTACCCATATGGTGTGTCCGTTCTATCTCTGGTGGTTTTCGGCGGTGTCCGGTACAAGTTTTGAACATGCACAAAACTTGTACTGGACACGGCCAGACTGACGTGTATGGTTGATGTCCGGTTTAAGTCCGTTTTGTCCGTTTTGTCCGTTTCATGTCCGGTACCCATCCGTTACGTCTCCGGTTTACTTCCTGCAGTGTCCGTTGATGGTGCTGCGGGAATTCGGTCCGTCGGTTTTCGGCGCCTCCGTGATCAGTCCGGTAGGTGTCCGGTTGGTGTCCGGTTGGTGTCCGGTTGGTGTCCGGTTGGTGTCCGGTCCGTCCGTTAGACATTCGGTTGTTGTCCGGTTAGCATTCATTTATCATCCAGTGGCTATTCGTTAATGTACATTCCTTGTCCGTTTAGCATTCATTTCAACTGGTACATTTCAGTACTTTTTGGTACATTTTGATACCGAACACCACCGGACTAGACAATTCTTTGTCCGGTGGTGTCTGGTACTCAGTCCGTTAAGGTCTGACTGGGCCAAACCATTTAACAGATTTATGATTCGAAGGGACAATTATAGTAGTTTGCACTGTCCACTTAAGCGAGGAACCACTTAGTATGCATGGAGATGGTAATTGCATGACGGATCTTCATGGTTAGGACGCTAGCCCCAGAATGGCAACAAGCCTGAGTTCGAATCCCGCTATAGTTGCTATATTTGCCTTTGTTTGACACTTTTAACATCGGTCCTCACTCGATCAAGGCTGGAGTGGTTGATTGGTGTTTTATGTTCTAGCACTATACAGTGTCTTGTCAGGTGATTGAATGTGCACTCATGGCGGCTTTATAATACACCTGCCCATAACCTGCCTCTGCATGATAAATTATACTTTATTGACTGACCATATTCAAAGGTTTACAGTAGGAAGAGCTTCGCAATGTTAGTTGGAGAAAGATGGGGGGTTGTAGAAATGTGTTTAGAAAAAAGGCGGGGGGGGGGGAAATAAGACTCATCCAAACACACACCCTGCCCCCCACCCCCACATCCACCCCCCACCCATCATGTTGTGTTTAGTATGCTCAGTTCCCCCATCGTGACTTAATTGGTACATGTCCCTAAGGTATCCAAATTAAAAGAAGGTAATTCCATATGGCTTGTTCCGCAATGAGCATCTAGTTAAATTACACACAGCGCTAGTATCTTGTCCGATCACCGTCCGCAAAAATCCAGCCAAGAAGAACAACGCATTAGGTGTCCTCCCACAGCCGCTGTCTAAGTGAGTGAATTATCCATGTTGTAGATGCACTATTTTTTTTAAAGTAAATAAAAAAAGGAAAAAAGGAAAAACATAATAACAAATTTAAAAAGAGCACAGCCTTTGGTAATTACCGGAAGTAGTGAATGAGCCACTGCGAGCTGGTCCAATTAACCGGTATTAACACTTGAGCAGCTCTAATGCCTGGCGCCTTTGTGATCTGATTGCGCTGACAGTTTGGCGTCCAATCTCCAAGTGTGGGCTCTCGGCGCCTAGCTGTTTGCTCTGGGGGACGGATTCGCCACCTCAATCTTAGCTTAGCCACCTCCCACTCCCACTCCCCCACCCCCACCCCCACCCCATCCCCCACAATCTTCACCCACTCCCTCCTCTCCACCCTCCTCCTCCTCTCCACCCTCCACCCTCCCCTCCTCCTCTCCACCCATCTCCTCCTCTCCACCCTCCACCCTCCCCTCCTCCTCTCCACCCATCTCCTCCTATCCACCCTCCTCCCTCCCCTCCTCCTCTCCACCCACCTCCTCCTCTCCACCCTCCTCCCTCCTCCTCTTCACCCTCCTCCTCCTCCTCCATCATCATCATCGCACACAGACGCGCGCACACTCACATCTTCCCGCGCCTGCGTGTAATAGAATTATAATGAACACCGCGCGCTGCACTCACAGGACTCGACACACCCACCCACATCCCCACATCCTCACACCCCCTCCCCACACACACATGCGCGCGCGTACACACAAAAAAGAACACCCAAGGAGCCAGATAGTATGGAAAGGGTCCATTATGAAATAAAAGCTCATCTAAGTGACGAATTGAGCCTGCGAGTGAGGGCACTTGTCAGTAATTCTGCTAGGAGCGCCGACGTGCGCGCGCACTGCCCGCGAGGGGTGGTGAGCGCTAAGCGCGGAGCAGACAGGCGCGTGATGGGCTGGGGGAGCATCATAAATACAAGCCCAATGTTGTATCCGCGAGCAGGTGGGAGCGTCTATTTATCACGCCGCCACGCGAACAGTTAGTTCCCATGACGGCCGCTCAGAGTCGCGCCGAGTCGCGCTAAATCGCGCCGAGTCGCGCCGAGATGCACCAAGACAGGCAGAATCGCGATGTGTTGCGCTGAATCGCGCCGAGTCGCGCCAAGATGCACCAAGATAGGTCGAATCACACTGTGTAGCACCGAATCGTGCCGAGTCGCGCCGAGTCGCGAGGAGTGGCGCCAATTCGCGCCGAATCGCACCAAGTCTTGCCGCAATGCACCAAGACTGAACGAATTGCGCTGGGTAGCGCCGAGTTGCGCGGTGTCGCGCTGAGATGCGCCAAATCGCGCCGAGTCGAGCCGAGTCGCGCCAAGTCCCACCGAGTCGCGCCGAGTCGCACCAAATCGCACCGAATCGCTTGCTTGTTTATATTCCCATAATTGCATTCTTATTATTTGAGAGCATATAATTATAAATAGAGAGAGAGCAAGAGAGTTCAGAGATAGAAAGTTCATGCATGGTTTTGGTGGGAAGCTCAGCATGTGAAGCGTGCGGCCAGCTGGTACGCTTGGATAGGGGGCGGCACTCCCTGGGCGCTCCCTGGGTGCTCCATACGCGCTCCTTATGCGCGGCTTCATTCTGCGCATCGTCTCCGTCAGTCCAATGTAAACTGTCAAGTAAACACGGCGATAACGTCAAGAACCCGCTCCTACCGCCAGCACCTCGCCGGCCGGCTGCAGGAGCCCGCGGCCCGGCCAGAGCCCCCAGCTGGGCGATGCATCACTCCGGTGTGTACACACACGAGTGGGGCACTCCACGCAGCCGCAGTGCGCTCAGGCCTGCACTCCCCTACCACCAACACACCTACACTTTCACCCACCCATCCACCCCACACAAACACACATGAGTAACCATACACATAGCTACATGTATATTACACATCCAATCCCCTACCACCAGCACACATACACTTTCACCCACCCACCCTCCCCACACACACATGAGTAACCATACACATAGCTACTTGTATAGTATCCACGCACCCACACAGACAGACACTCCGCCCTACCAGCACCACACACCTACATATTCATCCACCCACCCCACACTAACACACACATGAGTAACCATAGCTACTTGTATATTATCCGCGCACCCACACATACACAGACACTCACTTACCACCACACCATACATATTCACCCACCCATATTCATACCCAGCCACCTTTCACAAACACACACACACAAGTAGCCCCTCCACACACAATATAATATATATGTGATGCAAAACGCATTATACGAGTATAAATGCTAAGGGAATATATATATATATACTTTGCTACTTCCTCCATTGGCGCATTGGTGGAGTGCCCCCCCCCCAACTGTCGGGGAGTTGTATACGGGTGGCCCCCTCGCGCCCACACACTGGAGGAATTATGTCTCTGCTAATTTATATATATATAATTTATATATATATATATATATATATATATATATATGTATATCCATAAATATGTGCGTGGATATGTATATACTAATATATATATTTCTACGCACCCACATACACATCAACTCTCCCTACTGCCACACACCTACATAGAACATGACAGCACACCCACAGATACACTCACAGGCCTATTCATATACTCACACATCCATTCATACGTTCATTCACGCATTCATATACCTATGCAATCATTCATACACCGACACATCCATTCACACGCCCACACACCCGTCAATGCACCCACACACATATTCATGCATCCACACACCAATCCATACACCTACACGCCCATTCATACACCCACACACCCATTATATAGCGAATGGTAGACAGGAAGTGTGAACACTTATTTGTCTCTCTTTTTTTTTTGGGGGTACATTAGTTGTCCCAAGCAGGGGAAATCCCAGTCATAGACGACTGGTCTTCCCCACTCCACTGCTGGTCAATAGAAAGCCCAAGCCTACATACACTTTTACCGACCCAAGGGATTTTTAACCTCCCATACCACATAGACATGGTATGAGAGCAACCGGCCTTTGATGATGCTGTAAGTTATACACAGCGGTGGAAATCCAAATTGGCAGAGCATGCATGGGGATTTCATACACCCACACCCATTCATACGCCCACAAACCCATTCATACACCCACACACCCATTCATACACCTACACACCCATTCATACACCCACACACTGACAATGGGCATGGGGGGGGGGCGGGGGAGACATGACGTGGTCGGGGTGGGAGTGAGGTGTCGCTGTGTAGGGACGTTGGCAAACCGCCTTAGGTCTATTCCAAGGGCCGACACATGGAGAAGTTGATCAAGTTGCATGTGTTTATTAGTTTAAGGTACACAGGGGGAGTTGTGTTGTCATAGCCTATGACATAAGGATTGTGTGTATGTGTGTGGGGGGGAGGGGAAGAGGAGGCAGTGACGAAGGAGAGCCGGGAGGAGGTTGGGTGGGGGTGGGGGGTGGGGGTGGGGGGTGGGGGTGGGGGGAGGGTGTCGGGCAGGAAGCAGTTGATGTAGTATCAACAGGGTGCTGTCAGCACTGTTCCGCCTGCACTACATCTGACCAGACACTCAGCCGGCCTGGCACGGTGCCGGGTTTGGGTTTAAAGCTGCATAGTCCGTAGATAAAAGATTCACTCGACACTTCACAGTAGGGATGAATGACAACGTAGTCTAAATACGAGCGAAAATTGCTTTAGTGTCGGACAGGAAGTGCAATTCCTGGTTCCAGTATCCAATGGCTACTTATATCGGCACAAAGTTGGTGTGAACTGGGAGAGAATGTACACAGACAAGATGTTTGTTTGTTGTTGGTTTACATCCTAGCAATATTTAAGGTCATATCAGGATGGGTACCGAATTGTGACAGTGCGCACTCATGGTGACTTTATACTGTTTCCCCAATAGGAAATCAGGCCATCGGCATCATGACCCGATATCCCACATATTATCCTGACACTGAGCTAACCAGTCATTGCCCAATCCTATTAATGCCGAGGGTCAGGCTAGGAAGTGACAAGTATCAATTTTATTTATAAGTCATTGGTTTGACTCAACCAGGAATTGACTCTACCAGGATCTCCTGCACCTGAGGTACTTGATAAAGGATTCACCTGGTACTCGCAGTCGCAGTACATGGGTGAATACCAACCCTATATAAAAACGTTCGAAAAAGCGGGTTAACGAATTGAGAACCTAATTTCACAATCTAAGAAGCAACAATTAGTCTTAACATATGTCTTATTGATAGCCCGCTACCTTTGAGTTGAACCATATAATATAATATCTAGTTTAATAAGATTTAAAAGTGAAATCGACGGCGTTCTGTGGCCACCATCTTGTCTTTTTGCATTCTCTCCCATTTCACCAACTCTGTGCCTATATGGGTAGCCATTTGATACTGGAGCCACAGTTTCTACTTCATGTTCCATACTAAAGCTATTTTCGCCCGTATTTAGACTACATTGTCGTTCACCCATGTACTACAAGTACCGGGTGAATCTTTTATCTACTGAGGTACACGCTCTATCGATTCGGCCACCGCGCCCGGTATTGCCACATAGAAGGGGGTACACAGTAAATTGAATAGAACCTTGTTCCTGCAGAAGCCTGATGTTGTCAGAGCTTTGGTGTGCTTGCCAAAATTAATTTGGTATGTTTTGCACTTCAAATGTCTTCAAAGTTAGCCATTTACAATAAATGTTTACTTCAAACTAAACTAAGATAGATCAACCTAATATATTTATCTTAGAAAAGTACAAAAACTAACTGAAAACCTTGGTACTATGCAACCTTAATGGGGCGGGTGTAGGGAGTGTTGGGTGTTGGGTTGGTGGGGTTGGATTTGAGTGTTGGGATTTTGATGTGTTGGATTGGGCTTGGTGTGTAGATGTGTGTGTGTTTATGTGTGTGTTGTGTTTGGGGTTTTTGTGGGGGGTGTTGATTGGTGTTTTGTGTGGGGGGGGGGGGGGCGTGTTAGTAGAGTTGTGTTTTGTGGGTGTGTTAGTGGAGTTTGGGTAGGAGTCAGTGTTGGGTGAAAACTAGGTGTTTGTGTTGTGGTATTTGCATTGGTTGTCTGTTGATTGTTAGTACATTGGATGGGTGAGTCTGTAGGGTAGCTGGGTATGGGGTGTGTTGGTGTTGGATGAGGGTGTGTGGGAGTAAGTATGGGTATTTGGTGTATGTGTTGGGTGGGGTGTTGGGTTATGCAGGTGGGTGTGTGGAGAGTGGGTGGTAGTTGGGGTCTTTGTGTTGGGTGTGGGTATAGGTGTGGGTGTCGGTATGTTAGTGTGGGTATGTGTGGGTGTGTGTGGGTCTGCGTGGTGGGAATAGATGTGGGTGTGGGTGTGGGTGTGGGTGTGGGTGTGGGTGTGGGTGTGGGTGTGGGTGTGGGTCTGGGTGTGGGTATGGGTGTGGGTATGGGTGTGGGTGTGAGTGTGGGTGTGGGTGTGGGTGTGGGTGTGGGTGTGACGGTAGTGGTGGGAGGGTGTTGAAATAATTATGGTTATAGTGGTGGTGATGGTGACGGTGATGGTATTGGTTGGGGGGCTGGTTATAGTAAGAGTGGTAGTGGCGGTAGTGGTGGGAGCGGGCTGGAATGATTATGGCCATAGTGATGGTTATAGTGAGAGTGAAGGTGAGAGTGATGGTAGTGGTGGGAATGGGTTGGGATAGTGATGGTTATAGTGATGGTGATGGTGAGGGTAGTGGTGGAGGCTGTTGTGATAGTGATGGTTATAGTGGCGGTGATGGTGACGGTAGTGGTGGGGGCTTTTGGGATAGTGATGGTTATTGTGATGGTGATGGTCACGGTAGTGGTGGGGGATGTTGTGATAGTGATGGTTAAAGTGGCGGTGATGGTCACGGTAGTGGTGGGGGCTGTTGGGATAGTGATGGTTATAGTGATGGTGATGGTGACGGTAGTGGTGGGGGCTGTTGGGATAGTGATGGTTATAGTGATGGTGATGGTGATGGTAGTGGTGGGGGCTGTTGGGATAGTGATGGTTATAGTGATGGTGATGGTGACGGTAGTGGTGGGGGATGTTGTGATAGTGATGGTTATAGTGATGGTGACGGTAGTGGTGGGGGCTGTTGGGATAGTGATGGTTATAGTGATGGTGGCGGTGACGGTTGTGGAGGGAGAGTGTTGGGATAGTGATGGTTATAGTGATGGTGATGGTGAGGGTAGTGGTGGGAGGGTGTTGGGATAGTGATGGTTATAGTGATGGTGACGGTAGTGGTGGGAGGGTGTTGGGATAGTGATGGTTATAGTGATGGTGACGGTAGTGGTGGGAGGGTGTTGGGATAGTGATGGTTATAGTGATGGTGACGGTAGTGGTGGGAGGGTGTTGGGATAGTGATGGTTATAGTGATGGTGATGGTAGTGGTTGGGACTGTTGGGATAGTGATGGTTATAGTGATGGTGACGGTGACGGTTGTGGTAGGGGCTGTTGGGATAGTGATGGTTATAGTGATGGTGACGGTGACGGTTGTGGTAGGGGCTGTTGGGATAGTGATGGTTATAGTGATGGTGATGGTGATGGTAGTGGTGCGGCTGTTGGGATAGTGATGCTTATAGTGATGGTGATGGTAGTGATGGGAGGGTGTTGGGATAGTGATGGGTATAGTGATGGTGATGGTGACGGTAGTGGTGGAGGCTGTTGGGATAGTGATGGTTATACTGATGGTGATGGTAGTGGGGCGAGCTGTTGGGATAGTGATGGTTATAGTGATGGTGATGGTAGTGGTGGGAGGGTGTTGGGATAGTGATGGGTATAGTGATGGTGATGGTGATGGTAGTGGTGGGGGATGTTGGGATAGTGATGGTTATACTGATGGTGATGGTAGTGGTGGCGGATGTTGGGATAGTGATGCTTATAGTGATGGTGACGGTAGTGGTTGGGATTGTTGGGATAGTGATGGTGATGGTGAGAGGGGGTTGCGATGTGTAGGACGAGGTGGCGGATGTGAGTAAAAGACTCGACCTCTGAAGGGAATTATTTGTTAATTGGGCCGAGCTAACTGCGTCTGATTATCGCCAGCCAGTCGTCGTCTAAGTGGCACTGGGCGTGATTTGTTTGGCTGGTTCTGGACTGCTCTGTGGGGCTAGGGGAGCTGTGTGAGGGGGGGAATGGGGAGAGGGGGATAGGAACGAGAGACGGAGGGGTGTGGGGAGGTAGGGAGCGGGGATGCGGGAGACGAAGTGGGTGAGAGGGAGGGATATGGAGGGGGAGGTGTGAGGGGGAGAGGGGTGAGAGAGGGAGGGGAGGGGGGAGAGGAGGGGGAAAGGGAGGGGTGGGAGAGGGATGGGGATGGGGAGGGGGAGAGGATGGGGTGAAGCTGTAGGGGGATAAGGGGTGGGGAGGACAGGGGTAGGGGACGGTGGAAGGGGAAGAGCGAGTAGGGGGAAGGGGTTGTTGATGGAAGGAGAACAGGAGCGCAGAAGGGAGGAGGTAGAGGGTTGAGGGGAGGGTTAGGTTGGAAGATGGGCAGCGAGAGGAGGAGACGAATGTGAGGAGGGAGGAGATGGGTGAGGGAGTAAGGCAGGGAAGAGGGGAGCGGAGGAGCCAGAAAGAGGGGGTGATCGGGGACAGGGGACTGGATGTGGGAATGGTTGGGGAGGGGAGAGGGAGGGGTAAGATGAGAGGAGGTGGGCATGGTGCTCACCATCAGTCTCTCACCCGCTCTGTACCGTAGCTCTTCCCTGATCGCTTCCTAGCCAGGCGCTCGGCATTATTAGGATAGGGCAAGGACTGGTTGGCTCAGTGTCAGGATAATGTGACTGAGTGGGATATCAGGTCATGGTGCTGGAAGTCTGGTTTCCCAGCAGCACTATGAAGTTGCCATGAGTGCGCACTGTTACAAGTCGGTACCTTAGATGTTGCTAGGACGTAAAACAACAACAAACAAACACCATCTTCATCACTTAAATGAAATATGACATACAATGCAACCATTCAACTTTTTAATAGTTGCAGTTACTTTCTGAGCTGCTCACACCCAAATAGGCTCCTCTCGTCTCGTCTCGTCTCGTCTCGTCTCGTCTCCTTTCCTCTCCTCTCCTCTCTTGCCCTTTCCCCTCCTCTCCTCTCCCCTCCTCCCCATCCTCTCCTTCTCTCCTCTCCTCTCCTCTCCCTATTTCCCGCAACACTGCGCTTTCCGCTGGTCCTTCCCCATCACCTGAGCTCCTTCCTACCATGGCCCGCTCTGATATTCCACAATGAGTTGCTCTCACATCATCTGAGCCCCTCCCTGGCATGACCTACCCCACTGGGTTGCTCTCACATCATCTGAGCTCCTCACTGCCATGACCTACCCCACTGAGTTGCTCTCACATCATCTCAGCCCCTCCCAGCCATGACCTGCCCCACTGAGTTGCTCACACGTCATCTGAGCTCCTCCCCCATCACCTCCTCCCACTGAGTTGCTCATGAACCACTTAAACTCCCCATTAACCGTGGCCTACTCTGTTTATTTTTTAATTGAGCTCTTCACTCATCGTCTGAGCGAATCATCTCATCTGTCAAATTTTCGAGCTGATACTTCTTTGGCTCACTTAGCTTACCCTCCTCCTCCTTCTCTTCATCCTTCCTACCTGAGTTGCTCACAAAAGACTATATTCAATGTTGTCCTAAATTGCTTATTTTAGTTATAGTCACTACCGCTGAAGGATTATAACAGGTCAGTCTGGTGTTGTTAGCAAAGCTGTATGTTATTTGCGGAATAGCTGTTGGTAGAACAGAGCCATGCACAGTCTGTCCCATGGTTAAAACAAATACATACACACTCAACATAACACCAAACAGCCGTGGTCGATCAGAACCCAGTCACCTCGGTTAAATCCCACATTAGACAAACTGTCTGCAAGAACTGGACCCAGCGGGGAAGAGGAGTGGAGGGTGTAGGTGGGGGACGGGGAGGAGGGAAAAGGAAGAGTGAAAGTGGAGGTTAAAGCTAAGATTCCTTCTACACGGTATGCGGTATGCGGCATGCGGCATGCGGTGTGCGGGATGCGAATGGGAGGATTCCTTCTACGCGGTAAGCGGCAAGCATCTACCCCCAACCACCACTACCATATGTTTCCACTCAGCACCCCTGTGTGTGACCGTTCCGTAATGACCAGTCGCCTCTCCTAGTCTAAACCTAATGGACAAGTGTGACTGACGTTTCTATTTGCATACCACGTGCCGCATGCCGCACCGATCGCTACAGGGACCGATCGAGTTGTCGTACTCGCATTCGCATTCGCATTCGCATTCGCATACCGCATGTAAGGGATGTAGCCCATTGACTTCAAGGCGTTTTGATTTTTTGCCGCATTCGCATTCGCATACCGCATACCGCATACCGCATACCGCGTGTAAGGAATCTTAGCTTTAGGGGGGAGATGGCAATGGAGGTTGAGGAAGATGTGGGTTGAGGGGGTGAAGGGTGGGAAATGGGGGGTGAGTGGAGATTAACTGAGGTATGTATGAGTGGGGAGAATGAGGATGTGGGGACAGTTGGCTGGTTTTTGGAGTTTTATGTCCTGACAACATTTAAGGTCATATGAGGACGGATACCAACTTGCTGCAGTGTGCATGCATGGTGACTTTATAGTGCCGCCGGCACCCTGACCTGATATCCCACTCAGTCACATTATCCTCACTAACCAGTCCTTGCCCTATCCTATTAATGTTGAGTGCACACGCGAGGAAGCGACACATATAAGTTTTATAGGTCATTGGTTTAACTCGACCGGGAACCGAACTCCCGACCTCCCGCACGCGAGGTATGCACTTTACCGATTCGGCCACCACGCCCCGTGTTGAGATGGGGGGGGGGGGGGGGGGGGGGGGTCAGTGAGAGGTGGTGAATGGCGGGGATAAAAGACGAATGATGAGGCTGAAGGAGGAATGAGTGAATGAAGGGGTAATTGAGGGGTAAATGAGGGGGTAAATGAGGAGGTATCTGAGGGGGTAACTAAGAATGTGAATGAGGGGTATCTAATGGGGTAAATGAGGGGTAAATGAGGGGTAAATGAGGGAATTAATGAGGAGGTGTATGAGGGGGTGAATGAGAGGGTATATGAGGGGAGTGAATAAGGCGTGAATGAGGTAGGTAAATGAGGGGGTTAATGAGGGGTGAATGAGGGAGAAAATGAGGGAGTAAATGAGGTTATGAGGGAGTATATGAGGGGGCAAATGCAGGAGGTGAATGATTGATGAATGAAGAGTGGATGAATGAGGGGGTAAATAAGTGGATGAATGAGGGGGTAAATAAGGAGATCAATGAGGGGGGAGTAACGAGGTGCGAAGGAGATGTGAGGGCTGAGTGGTAGCCAGATGAGGCGGGTGGAGGGCGGGGGGAGTGTGTGTGTGTGTGTGTGTGGAGGGGTGGCGGGGTGAATTGTCGGGCGCAGTGCTGTGGATTTTGTCACGGAGACAGTTTGTTTTAAAACCGCGTGTTTGCCTGACGGTCAGCGATAGCGGAGATGCGGGTTGACGGGGCGCGAGGAGGTGCGGCCCGGCCGGCGTGGGGGTGGGGGTGGGGTGGGGGGGGGGGGGGGGTGGGTGGGGGGGGGTGGGGTGGGGGGGGGCTGTGGGCGCGCCGGCTACTTGCGAAAATAAGCGCGATTTGGGATTAACCGGGTGGATGACCGCCCAGGCGGGAGGCTGCCCCGCCCCCCCCCCACTTCCCGTCCCCTCCCCCCCTATCCCTCTCCTCCCACCGACTCCCCGGTCATGCTTTGCCATTGGCTTTTCCATTTTATCCCCTCCTCACCTCGCCTTCTCATCTCACCCCGTCTCCTCTCCTCTCCCCCTCCCCTCCTCTCCCCTCCTCTCCCCTCCTCTCCCCTCCCGACCCCTCCTTTCCTCTCCCCTCATCTCCTTTCCGCCCCCACCCTCCCAGCCCTGTCCCCTCCTCACTTCTCTCCCCTTCCCTCTCCCTCTCCCCCTTCCTCTCCCACCCTACCCCTTCTCGCCCCCTCCCTGCTCTCCCTGCTCTCCCATCACTTCTCTTCCCCTCCTCCTTCCCCTCTCCTTTCTTAACCTCCCCGCTCCTCTTCTATTCAATTCCCATCTATTTCTATCCCAACCCTAGTCCCCTCCTCTCTCCCTCTCTCTCCCTCTCTCTCCCTTCTCTCCCTTCTCTCCCTTCTCTCTCCAACTCCCTTCTTTCCCTTCTCTTCCTTCTCTCCATTCTCTCCCTTCTCTCCCTTCTCTCTCTTCTCCCCCTTCTCTCCCTTCTCTCCTTTCTCTCCCTTCTCTCTATTATCTCCCTTCTCTCTATTATCTCCCTTCTCTCCCTTCTCTCCCTTCTCTCCCTTCTCTCCATTCTCTCTCTCTAACTCCCTTCTCTCCCTCTCCCCCACTTCCCCCTTTCCCACCACCTCAACAACCCTATCCTCCCTCCCCATGCTCCACCGCTGCTCTCACTCACGCCTCCTTAATCCAAGTCCGCTTACCCCCTCCCCCAACCCCCATCCCCCACCCACACCCACACTCACACCCACCCACACCCCTCTTTTCACCCTCTCCGCGCTGCATCGCCCTAATCCCATCCGGCCCGAGGGTAACACAAGCCGTGAGGGGTTACCAGGCCACTCGGCAGGTCAGGTCACCCCCCCCCCCCTCCCCCCCTCCACACCCACCCTCCCCACACCCCCACCTTCGCCCCTACTCTAACCTCCACCCCCACCCCCAACCCTGGAGCAGCAAGCGTAGAGACTGTTTCACACACACACAGAAGCCGCTCCGCTCCTTGTGGGTGGCATTTCAGGGGGACGTCGGGCAGGCACTTGTTTAGACACTGCGCGCCCCAGAAACCATGCGCGATCAACCGGAAGTGACGTCACAAATGGATCCGTGCCGGCGCGAAGCCGTGTTAAAGACGGGCTAACATGGGAACAGATTACATGGTCACAAGCGTCCTGATGCTCACGCCTTGTTGCCGCCATGGTGCAGAATCAACATCACTCACTCCCTCGCTCGCTCCCTCCCTCCCTCCCTCACTCACTCACTCACTCACTTCGTAACTCACTCACTCACTTCGTCACTCAGTCACTCCCTCCCTCACTCAGTCACTCACTCACTCATTCACCCACTCCCTCATTCACTCATTCACTTCGTCACTCACTCACTCACTCACTCCCTCAGTCACTCATTCACTTCGTCACTCACTCACTCCCTCAGTCACTCACTCACTCACCCACTCACTCACTCACTCCCTCAGTCACTCACTCACCCACTCACTCACTCACTCCCTCAGTCACTCACTCACCCACTCACTCACTCACTCCCTCAGTCACTCACTCACTCATTCACCCACTCACTCACTCCCTCACTCCTTCCCATCACTTACTCACTTACTCAATCCCCACCCACTCACTCATTCACTCACCCACTCACTCCCTCCCTCACTCACTCACTCACTCCGTCATTCACTCACTCACTCATTCACTTACTCGTCCATTCATTCATTTACTCACTCAACCTCTCACTACCTCATCCACTCACCCATCAACTCGAACCCGTGATTCGCTCAACCCTGTTCACTCACTCACACACTCATTCACTCACTCCATCATTCATTCACTCATTCATTCATTTACTCACTCTCTCACTACCTCACTCCCTCACCCATCACCCCTAACCCTCACTCCTTTACCTCTGTTTCACTCACTCTCTCACTCTTTCATTCACTCACTCATTCACTCACTTCCTCATGCATTCACTCATTCCTTCACCTTCGCACTCATATACTTACCCACGTTCTCACTCGTTCACTCCTCCATTCTCACACTTATTTCCTCACTTAGTCATTTATTCACTCACTACCTCACTCATGTCCTCACTAACTCCCTCATTTAACTCACCCAAGTACTCAATCATTTATACACTACCTCACTCATTTACTCAATCATCCGTTCAGTTCTTCACTCACTCACTCACTCATTCGGCACGTCCAATCATGCTTTGTGCATCTTAACATAAACTGCTTCATTGGCTATGTTGATTTGGTGTATTTATCGTTTTGAAGCACTCGCAGTCTATGTAACTTCTTTTGCTTTTAAGTGATACAGGGGCCGGGGATTGTACACGGGGGGGGGGGGGGTCGGAGTGCAGAAGTTGTCAGCTAGATCATTTTCATTATATAAATCCTTTATTCAGCTGATATGCTTTTATATAAGCGTCTTCCAGCCCTAACAATTAAACAGAAATTGACGATTTGTTTATCCCTCTGAACGTATATTTTATCAGTGCCGATTATATATCTATGTTAAAGCTGCATAGTCTGATGAAAATATCAAATTTCCAAAAAAACAAATCAATTATCTAAATTTGATTCTACATATCTAACTTAGATACTGATGCACTTATTAAACATTTGTCACCACATAGAAGGGAATACTGAGGCAATTGAATAGAACCTGTTACTGCAGAAGCCTATGGGGTCAGAGTTTTGACAAGCTTGCCAACATTAATTTTGCATGGTTCCACTTCAAATATCTCCAAAGTTAGCCACATAAAATAAAAGTTACTTCAAGCTAAAGTAAGGTACATAATAATGATCAACCTAATGTATTTATCTCAGAAAATGTCAGAAACTCAAAACCATCGGACTATGCAGCTTTAAATATTTGGAAGAGAGCAACAATAATTCACTCCAATTGCACAAACTAGCACTAGGACTATCTGCAATATATCAATAGCATTCCCCGAACAATATGTGTAAATACTCAAACAATTATATTTTCTTTAATTGAATCAAGTTGGACTGGTGCTGCCCAGCGGTGAAAACAAGTGTTAACAGACTTATCCGTTATGAGCAGGGTAAATAAATTCATCAAACACACACACACAAAAATCGAGTAGCATTGAAGACTGGGATACAGTGACGCCATAAGCATCATGTGCATTGCATGAATGGAATCATCAACATGGGTGTCTTCTATGACAGTCGGGGTCAGGTATGGGTGTCGTAATTGACAAGCTTTGGTGAGATGATGGGTGTTGAAAGTGGTTGTGAAAATTTTAGGTTTAATTATTAGTATTCTGGGCAGTGGCATGTTAATCGAGCGATCACAACTAATTCTAGTCACCAGACGGGATGGCTGAATGAGTTGAGCGCCCGTCTCCCGTTTTGGTAGATCATAGGATCCGAACCCATGGGTTCGAACCCAGGTCGAGTCAAGCCAATGACTTACACAATTGATATGAGTTGCTTCCTAGCTAGGCGCTTGGCATTATTAGGATAGGGCAATGACTGGTTTGGTCAGTGTCAGGATAATGTTACTGAGTGGGATATCACATTATGGTGCTATCAACCTGGTATTCTGGTGGGGCAGCACTCTAATGCTAGGTACACACCTACCGTTTTTCCGCACCCACCTACCGTATTCGATCTAAAATTGCCAAAAAGTCTTGAGGTGTGCACTCCCCTAGCACACCTACTGATTGCGATTCGTGACTTAAAACTCAATTTTAGGGCTAAAAGTGCTTCCTTACGATTGCGATTCGCGATTCGAAAAATGAATCGGCCCATTTCAGTTTTAAGCGGGTCGGGTCGGGTCGCGAGTTTTAGTGCGCGAGTCATAAACGGTAGGTGTGTACCTAGCATTACATCACCATGAGTGTGCACTGTCACAAGTCGGTACCGGTCCTGTGTATTACCTTAGGTGTTGCCTGTGTGTAAAACTCCAACAACCAACTAATGCTAGTCCTGCTGGACGATGGCGAAATGGGTTTTTTTCACACCAAACAATCCCACCCCAACCCCACATCTCACCCCGACCGACGCCTACACATAACAGTACCCACATCATCACCTACACACTCCACCCACAGACCAAGCACACACCTACACTCGCACCTACAGACTACATTCACATCCACACACACCGACCACAAAGCACACCCACAAACACCACATCATCACCTACACGCTCCACCCACAGACCAAGCACACACCTACACTCGCACCTACAGACTACATTCACATCCAGACACACACCACAAAGCACACCCACAAACACCACATCATCACCTACACACTCCACCCACAGACCAAGTACACACCTACACTCACACCTACAGACTACATTCACATCCACACACACACCACAAAGCACACCCACAAACACCACATCATCACCTACACACTCCACCCACAGACCAAGCACACACCTACACTCACACCTACAGACTACATTCACATCCACACACACACCACAAAGCACACCCACAAACACCACATCCACACACACCCCACATCCACCCACACCACATCCACACACACCACATCCACAAACACCCCACAAAGCACACCCACAAACACCACATCCACACACATACCACATCCACACACACCACATCCATTCACATGCCGCATGCCGCATGCCGCATGCCGCATTCACATTCGCATACCGCATATCGCGTGTAAGGAATGCTAGCTTAAGTGCGATATCGGGTCATGTTGCCGGCAGCCTGATTTCCCAGTGAGGCAGCACTATAAATTCACCATGAGTTTGCACTGTCACAAGTACCTGTCCTGATACGACCTTTGATGTTGCTAGGACGTAAAACTCCAGCAACCAACCAGCCAACCACCCCACCCGCTCCCGCCCGCTCGGCCATCTCCGACTCCGAGGCCGTGTTTGTGTCACTTTTTCCCACCAGGTGGCGCCAGCCGACGACGGAACTTCACCACCAGAGGCCCGACGGGAATATGGAGTGAAGCGCGCATGTCCGCCCGTCACCGGAAGTGTGCGAGGTCGCTGGTTGCCGGAAGTGACCTAGATACGTGTCTCGCTTTGTTACATGGCGCTCTAGTTTAAATCGAACAAGTTGCTTTAAAAGGTCGGACCCAGACTACATTACATGAGGGATGAACGTGATCATGGAGAAAACCAAGCCGAAATTAATGGCTGGATGAGCGATAATACACGCACAACAATGACAGTGCAGTACTCTCCAAGAATAGTCTGCACCGATTGGTCGGTGGAATGGAGCTGGGCGAGTGCTAGGAGAGTAGTATATAAAACTTGACTTCCTGCATTTTTTTTTCCGCGATGCCCTGACAATGGTTGGTTGTTTGAGTTTTATGTCCTGGCAATTTTCTAAGGTCATATCAGGACGGGTACCGACTTGTGAGAGTATGCACTCATGGCGACTTTATAGTGCTGCCCTACTGGGTGACTAGGCCGTCAGCACCATGACCTCATATCCCAGTCAGTCACATTATCCTGACACCGAGCCAACCAGTCCTTGCCGTATCCTAGTAATACTGCTGAGCGTCTGGTTAGGAAGCGACAAGTAAGCCTATCAATTTGCAAGTCATTGGTTTGACTCGACCGGGAATTGAACTCTCGACCGTCCGCGCGGGAGGCCTGCGCTCTACCGATTCGGCCATCGCGTCCGGTCATATATTAAGACATAACAATCATACCACAATGCGTTATTCTTAGCTTAGTGTCTGTCACTATCACAAAGGTCTCCTCTTTCTTCCTCGGGTGTCAATTAACAGGAAATGGCGTGATATATATAGACATATATCATGTATACATGCAGTTAGTTAGTGAGGTACCCATGCAGAGTCTTTCAGTGCTTTGTGTTAATTGATGGCTTATAGCATCTATAACAAAGCAAGCAATTACAGCAAGCGCCCCTTCCCACTCCCCCACTCCCCCACTCCCCCACCACACACTCCCCACTCCCCCCCCCCCCCACCGCTTTGTTTGTTACACAGCTAACCGACTTACAGAGGTAGGGCTACATGTGATATTGAATGAATAGGGAAACATGGGGGGGGGGGGGTGCAGGTGGAGGAAGGAAGGTTGAGGAAGGTGGAAGTGGGGGAGGTGGGAGTGTGGGGGGGGGGAGGAGGGTGCGGGTCTACTGGATGCGGGCTCACACACACGCCCACACACACATGCTGACACACACACTCCTCCAGAGCTTAGGAGAGGGGAGGGGAAGGGGGGGGTGGCGTGGGGGGTGGCGTGGGGGCGGCGGAGGTATGAGGACCTGATGTGCCTTAAGCCAAGTAGCAGGTGATAAAACCTGGTCACGATCGACAGGCAACAAAACAAAGCTGGGTGCCGCCCCCACTCCCCCCGCTCCCGGTCCCGCGTTCCGGCGTCGCCCGCCCCACGTCCCCGTCACTTCCCCGCCTCGCCTCGCCCTGCCGCCCCCACTGCCCCCGCTCCCGGGCCCTCGTACCGGCGCTGCCCGCCCCACGTCCCCGTCACTTCCCCGCCTCACTTCGCCCTGCCTCCCCCACTGCCCCCGCTCCCGGGCCCGCGT